>JASAOC010002138.1:0-408218 GCA_030849835.1 Herpetomonas samuelpessoai
CTCGGTTTCAAAATGGGGAGCGCCTTCCTTCAGAAGTCCACATTGTCATTGAAGAAACAGCTGAACACAAACAGTCAAGAAGCGGCGTCGCTCTGGCGTCCGGAGCACGTTGCTGACTCCCACGATCGCCACACGCACGCATCTCACGTGCCGTTCCACGGAGCGGGCCCTTCCCCGTGGCGTGCTCCTACTCTCCCTGTCGCTCTCCCCTCCCCGTCCCTCTCGCAGGGCAGCACAGAGGCCTGCCGTGACGGAGCACCGCACCGTTTGTCTGCTCCCTCCATCGCCTCGACACATGCACACATGAAACACACTCCCACCACCATTCCACGCCACCAGACTAACACCGTACGCAGCTAACCACGCAAGGCCACCTCAAGAACACCAAGCACCCTCATTCCCCCCTACCACCCTCACACAAGTGGACACGACTATCTGCCTGCAACACCTACACCATCTACCGCACCCCACCGCACCCCACCGCACCCCACCGCATTCTACGCAGCACCCCAACCAACCATGGGCTTCAAGGGCTTCTGGCAGCACGTCCTCCGCTGGCGAGTGCTCGACTACATCGCCATCATCATCATCGCACTGGCGCCAACGTTTGGTACCACGTCACGTCAACCGCACTGCCGTGCCTTCGACTGGAACGACCCTTCCATCAACCACCCCATGACCCCCAGCATTATCCCTGGCGATTGGCTAACTGCTATGATTCTCCTGCCGCCTCCAGTCATGATGATCGGCGAGGTGCTCACGCGCTGGTGGCGTCCCCTTGAGCCGGCGCGCACGCGCCACCACCGCAGCTCCGGCCGTTGGCAGTCCGCCCTGCTACACATGAACGGGTGGGTGGTCGTCCACTTCTACGGCTATGCCTTCAGTTCAATGATCATGAACATTGCGAAACTGTACGCGGGCCGCCTGCGTCCCGACTTCATTGCTCGCCTGGCCGCCGAGGGCATCACCAACGACGGTTCCTTCGACTCCCTCAAGACCAACGACAAGATCTGTGCGGCGGCGCGTGAAGGACGAGTATCTTTCCCGTCCGGCCACGCAAGCATCTCATTTTCCTGCATCATGCCGCTCTGCCTCTACCTCCTCGGCCTGTGCCGCCAGCTCGGCCGCCGCGGCAACCTCATGGTCACGACGGTGTGCTTCGCGCCGCTTGTCCTGCCTTTCGCCGTCGGCATCTCGCGCACCATCGACTACCACCACCACTTCTCTGACGTGGTGGCAGGCGCACTGCTTGGCGTTGTGTCTGCGGTGTTCGCGGTGGGGTTCCTGTTCCGTGCCTCGGACACGGGGGAGTGGACGCTGCACGCCCACCCAGTGGAGACGCGCGACGTGGTGCCCATGACAGCCGATGAGAGGAGCCGCTGCAGCGCGCGCTGCCTCTTCAACTTCTGCGACGTGTGCTGCGTCAGCGACGGCGACCTGTCTGGCGACGAAGACACTGCGGAGGGTGATGCTGACATCTGCACGGGACCAAAGAACCGAAAGCAGAGCAAGAAGACCACCACTGCAGAACCGCATGGAGCGAACACACGACACTCGCCCTCGGTGCAGCTCAAGGGCACAGCGTCCGGTCAGCTGGAGGAGCCCAGCATCGTGGAGCCTTCGCTGACATATTCGACCAATGAAGGAAATAGCACGCGCGGCTCTCCGTTCGGCGCGCACCCACCCGGCCGGTCGAACTTTGAAGTGACGGGTACAGAGATGGTCGACGCCGCGGGGAACGAAAGCGGAGTGAATTCGGCGCGCGAACGTGCCGTTAGCGTGTGAAGTTGGCCTTCTCTCACACTAACATCTAAGCAACCTAAGACTCACCTTTCCCCCTCTTCACACCTTAACGTTATTCCAAAGTAATTTCTAACCTTTTTTGTTCTCTCTGTTTCATTTACTTTCATCCGTTTTGCCGTTTCTCGTAACACACGCCTTGTTTTTCTGTCTTTGGTTTTTCACCCTTCGTTTTTTTTTTTTTTTTCAAGTTGACCTCTTCGTAATAGTTTTCGTTAACGCAATAACACTCAGGTAGCTCGTTGATGCATACCGCACTCGCTCTCTCTGTTCCCTGCTGTTCTTTTCTTTTTGCTTCTTCAACGTCACGAGGGCCCTCGACCCCCGCTGTCGCACATTAGTCATCTACCACCTCTACATAAGTGATATATATGTATGTGTGTGTGTGTGTGTGTGTGACTTATACGTTACCATTAAACGCTGTTCCCTTTCATTTCTTTCACCAGTGGACCATTCAACCAGCTATGCACCGACATAGCTTCCTCTACCTCACAGCAGCAGCAGTGCGTGTGTGCACGTACAACAGCAACTCCTGGTTGCACATCATGTGCGCAACGTTCTTCCCTCCCCTACCCCTTGTTTTTTTTTCTCTCTCCTTTCCGCTCTCCTTCTCAATCGAGAGTATGTTCCACGTCCCCTCCTGTCCGGTGCTCGGGTGACGTTTCTACCCCCACCACCTGCCTCTCACCACTCCACACAGTACGAGAGACCCAGAGCGAACCCGATGAGAGAAATCTGCATCCCCCATCATTGAAGCACTGAGTGTTCATGCTTTCTTTTTGTTGTTGTGACTGCGCTTCCAATGCTTTAGTGCTCCTTCATCGTTGAATATACGAAGGCACACCCACTGCCTAACGCAACAACCACGGAAACCACCACTTCCCCTTTCTTCCTTCCTCCTTTGTTGTTTCTCCTCCCACTCTTCTTTTCGCTTCACATCAAAAACAACCAAGGGAGAGGATCCACTCTTCACGCACGCTGCAGGCAGAGTGGGCTGGCGAGTCCGTGGGATGGGGGGTGGGGGAGGGAGCTATCCTCGCTTTATCCCTCCACTCGCTCTCTCCCTCTCGCTGTGAGCCCTCTGTGGCCCTGCGTCACCCGAGTCCCCGCTCTCGAGTCTGAGCTCCCGTTTCATTTCACCCCTCCGTGCTGACCGCTGCCCCGCCTCGTTTGTGTGCGAGTGGGGTGAGGCACGGCCCGTCACCGCGGGAGAACTTCGGTAGGTGCTCAGAGGTTGCTCGTCTGCCCGGCAGATCCATTTGGTTCGTTTCCTCTCTTTCCAATGGTCTTTCCTTCCACATCGCTTTTCCCCGTTGATTCACCTCGTGTGTGTCTTATTTTATTTCTCCACCTTTTATCCTTGTTTATCCCCTTCGGCTCAAATCACGGGGACCACCTGCTTCGTATATACAGTTGCAGAGAAAACGTATCAACAAGAACTGTCAAGAAGCGGCGTCGCTCTGGCGTCCGGAGAGCGTTGCCGATTCCCGCGATCGCCACGCGCACGCATCTCACGTGCCGTTTCACGGAGCGACTCCTTCCCCGTGGCGTGCTCCTACTCTCCCTGTCTCTCTTCCTCCTGCTACACAGCACAGAGGCCTGCCGTGACGGAACACCGCACCGTATGTCTGCTCCCTCCATCGCCTCGACACATGCACACATGAAAGACACTCCCACCACCATTCCGCGCCACCAGACTAACCCCGTACGCACCTAACCACGCAAGGCCACCTCAAGAACACCAACCACCCTCATTCCCCCTACCACAGCCACCACACCTACAACATCTACCACATCTACCGCACCCCACCGCACTCTGCGCAGCACCCCAACCAACCATGGGCTTCAAGGGCTTCTGGCAGCACGTCCTCCGCTGGCGAGTGCTCGACTACATCGCCATCATCCTCATCGCCATTCCCCCCATGTTCGGCACCTCGGCCCTCCACCCCCACTGCCGTGCCTTCGACTGGAACGACCCCTCCATCAACCATCCTCACACTCCTGATGTGTTTCCCACTCAATGGCTCGGCGCCATCATCCTGCTACCAGCCCCAGTCATGATGATCGGCGAGGTGCTCACGCGCTGGTGGCGTCCCCTTGAGCCGGCGCGCACGCGCCACCACCGCAGCTCCGGCCGCTGGCAGTCCGCCCTGCTACACATGAACGGGTGGGTGGTCGTCCACTTCTACAGCTTCGCCCTCAGTTCGGTCATCATGAACTTCGCGAAGTTCTACGCAGGCCGCCTGCGTCCCGACTTCATCGCACGCCTGGCCGCCGAGGGCATCACCAACGACGGTTCCTTCGACTCCCTCAAGACCAACGACAAGATCTGTGCGGCGGCCCGTCAAGGACGAGTATCTTTCCCGTCTGGCCACGCAAGCATCGCCTTCTCCTGCATCATGCCACTCTGTCTCTACCTTCTCGGCCTGTGTCGCCAGCTCGGCCGCCGCGGCAACCTCATGGTCACGACGGTGTGCTTCGCGCCGCTTGTCCTGCCTTTCGCCGTCGGCATCTCGCGCACCATCGACTACCACCACCACTTCTCTGACGTGGTGGCAGGCGCACTGCTTGGCGTTGCGTCCGCGGTGTTCGCGGTGGGGTTCCTGTTCCGTGCCTCGGACACGGGTGAGTGGACGCTGCACGCCCACCCGGTGGAGACGCGCGACGTGGTGCCCATGACAGCCGCTGAGAGGAGCCGCTGCAGCGCGCGCTGCCTCTTCAACTTCTGCGACGTGTGCTGCGTCAGCGACAGCGACCTGTCTGGCGACGAAGACACTGCGGAGGGTGATGCTGACATCTGCACGGGACCAAACAATCGGAAGCAGAGCAAGAAGACCAGCACTGCAGATCCGCAGCAGACGAGCACGCCACACTCGCCCTTGGCGCAGCTCAAGCGCACAGCGTCCGGTCAGCTGGAGGAGCCCGGCATCGTGGAGCTTTAGCTGACATATTCGACCAATGAAGGAAGCAGCACGCGCGGCTCTCCGTTCGGCGCGCGAACGTGCCGTTAGCGTGTGAAGTTTGGCTTCTCTCACACTAACATCTAAGCATCCTAAGTCTCACCCTTCCCCCCTCTTCATGCCTCAGCGTTGTTCCAAATTATTTTTCGGATATATATATTTTTCTCTCTGTTTCATTTACGTTTATTCGTTTTGTTTTGTTTTATTCGTAACACAAGTGTTGTTTTTCTCTCTTTTGTTTTTCACTCTTCGTTGTCGTTTTTTGTTTTGTTTTTTGACGTTGACCTATTCTTAATAGCTTTCGTTAACGCAAAAACACTCAGGTAGCTCGTTGGTGCACACCGCACTCGCTCTCTGCTCCTTGCTGTTCTTTTCTTTTTGCTTCTTCAACGTCACGAGGGCCCTCGACCCCCGCTGTCGCACATTAGTGATCTACCACCTCTACATAAGTGATATATATGTATGTGTGTGTGTGTGTGTGACTTATACGTTACCATTAAACGCTGTTCCCTTTCATTTCTTTCACCAGTGGATCATTCAACCAGCTATGCACCGTCATAGCTTCCTCTACCTCACAGCAGCAGCAGTGCGTGTGTGCACGTACAACAGCAACTCCTGGTTGCACATCATGTGCGCAACTTTCTTCCCTCCCCTACCCCTTGTTTTTTTTTCTCTCTCCTTTCCGCTCTCCTTCTCAATCGAGAGTATGTTCCACGTCCCCTCCTGTCCGGTGCTCGGGTGACGTTTCTACCCCCATCACCTGCCTCTCACCACTCCACACAGTACGAGAGACCCAGAGCGAGCCCGATAAGAGAAACCTGCGTCCCTCATCATTGAAGCACTAAGTGTTCGTGCTTTTTTTGTTGTTGTGACTGCGCTTCTAATGCTTTAATGTTCTTTTATCGTAGAATCTACGAAGAATCACCCAGTACCTAACTCTACAATCTTTTTTCTCTCACCAATGTTTTCTTTTCCTCTCAATACCCACGGAAACCACCACTTCCCCTTTCTTCCTTCCTCCTTTGTTGTTTCTCCTCCCACTCTTCTTTTCGCTTGACATCAAAAACAACCAAGGGAGAGGATCCACTCTTCACACACGCTGCAGGCAGAGTGGGCTGGCGAGTCTGTGGGATGGGGGTGGGGGAAGGAGCTATCCTCGCTTTATCCCTCCACTCGCTCTCTCCCTCTCGCTGTGAGCCCTCTGTGGCCCTACGTCACCCGAGTCCCCGCTCTCGAGTCTGAGCTCCCGTTTCATTTCACCCCTCCGTGCTGACCGCTGCACCGCCTCGTTTGTGTGCGAGTGAGGTGAGGCACGGCCCGTCACCGCGGGAGAACTTCGGTGGGTGCTCAGAGGTTGCTCGTCTGCCCGGCAGATCCATTTGGTTCGTTTCCTCTCTTTCCAATGGTCTTTCCTTCCACATCGCTTTTCCCCGTTGATTCACCTCGTGTGTGCCTTATGTTATTTCTCCACCTTTTATCCTTGTCTATCCCCTTCGGCTCAAATCACGGGGACCACCTGCTTCGTATATACAGTTGCAGAGAAAACGCATCAACAAGAACTGTCAAGAAGCGGCGTCGCTCTGGCGTCCGGAGAGCGTTGCCGATTCCCGCGATCGCCACGCGCACGCATCCCACGTGCCGTTTCACGGAGCGACTCCTTCCCCGTGGCGTGCTTCTACTCTCCCTGTCCCTCTCCCCTCCCTGTCCCTCTCGCAGGGCAGCACAGAGGCCTGCCGTGACGGAACACCGCACCGTATGTCTGCTCCCTCCATCGCCTCGACACATGCACACATGAAAGACACTCCCACCACCATTCCACGCCACCAGACTAACACCGTACGCAGCTAACCACGCAAGGCCACCTCAAGAACACCAACCACCCTCATTCCCCCCTACCACCCTCACACAAGTGGACACGACTATCTGCCTGCAACACCTACACCATCTACCGCACCCCACCGCACCCCACCGCACCCCACCGCACTCTACGCAGCACCCCAACCCCAACCAACCATGGGCTTCAAAGGCTTCTGGCAGCACGTCCTCCGCTGGCGAGTGCTCGACTACATCGCCATCATCATCATCGCACTGGCGCCAACGTTTGGTACCACGTCACGTCAACCGCACTGCCGTGCCTTCGACTGGAACGACCCCTCCATCAACCACCCCATGACACCCAGCATCTTCCCAGGTGAGTGGCTCGCCGCCATCATCCTGCTACCGGCCCCTGTCTTCATGATCGGCGAGGTGCTCACGCGCTGGTGGCGTCCCCTTGAGCCGGCGCGCACGCGCCACCACCGCAGCTCCGGCCGTTGGCAGTCCGCCCTGCTACACATGAACGGGTGGGTGGTCGTCCACTTCTACAGCTATGCCTTCAGCTCGATGATCATGAACTTCGCGAAGCTGTACGCAGGCCGTCTGCGTCCCGACTTCATTGCTCGCCTGGCCGCCGAGGGCATCACCAACGACGGCTCCTTCGACTCCCTCAAGACCAACGAAAAGATCTGCGCAGCGGCGCGTGAAGGACGTCTCTCTTTCCCATCCGGCCACACAAGCATCTCATTTTCCTGCATCATGCCGCTCTGCCTCTACCTCCTCGGACTGTGCCGCCAGCTCGGCCGCCGCGGCAACCTCATGGTCACGACGGTGTGCTTCGCACCGCTTGTCCTGGCCTTCGCCGTCGGCATCTCGCGCACCATCGACTACCACCACCACTTCTCTGACATCGTTGCCGGCGCCGTGATTGGCGTTGCGCCCGCGGTGTTCGGGGTGGGATTTCTGTTCCGTGCCTCGGACACGGGGGAGTGGACGCTGCACGCCCACCCGGTGGAGACGCGCGACGTGGTGCCCATGACAGCCGCTGAGAGGAGCCGCTGCAGCGCGCGCTGCCTCTTCAACTTCTGCGACGTGTGCTGCGTCAGCGACGGCGACCTCTCCGACAACGATGACGCTCATGACGACGACGCCCCTGCCAATGGTGGTCTCAACTACCGCAGCACCGATGTCGGCACCGCTGCGGCCGCCTCGCAGCGCCCACCCGTGTTCCACTCTCGCCCCGTGCAACACCATTTCAAGCCGCTGTATACGCCAGGCAAACCGGCTACGGCAGAAGGCTCCGTCGCATGTTCTTCCCACGACGGCCACAGCACTGGCGGCTCTCCGCTGGCTCCGTATGCGGCATCGCGCACCAACTTTGAGGAGGCTGGTACCGAGATGGTGGATGCTGCCGGCGGCAACGATGCCCACACGCCGCGCGACCACAGCGCCACCGCCTAATGCTGGCCTTCACGCGTTGGCGCCGTAACTCCCTAACACCCACCCTTCCCCCTCGTAATCCACTAACCTAACCCAACCCAACCATAACACCTTTCCGTTCTTTACTATTTTTCTTCGTCGCACAAGTGTCTTATTTACTCTTTATTTCCCCCACGTTGCTCCCCACCCTTAGTGGACCCCTTTATAATGCGTAAACTCAATAACCAAGTCGCTCGTCGTCGTGCCCCGTGCTCGCTGCCTGTGTCCCTCTTCGTTTCGCCTCCTCTCCACTGGCCCCATGTAACTTTGCCCAGCCCTCCCAACCGCCTCTAAACGGCGACAGTAGTGGCAGTGGTTGCAGCAGCACGCGCGCATGCCCAACAACGCCTCGTCGCACCACACGCGCGCACGTACCCCAACCCTAACCCTCCTTTCTGTTCGTTTCCCTCATCAGTGTTCTTTCTACTTCGTTTTTCACAGCCCCGTGGTTGACCTCTCTCCTCTCCCCCACCGCACCGCACACGCCCCCGCCACCTCCGCTCCGTAGGGCGAGGGACCGACACTGTAGAACCACGTCCGTCCCTCGCCGCGCGGGCTGCAGAAGGACCCACAGAGTGCGAGCGAGCGACGGTGTGGAGCGGCAGCGTGGCCCACCACCCCATTATTTTGCTCTTGCGTGTTCCCTCGGCGTTGACGGACTGACACACCACGTGCCTAACCCACGCACTAACCCACCCACTAACCCACTCACTAACTCACTAACCCACTCACCCACTAACACTTTGTTGCCGCCTCGCGCTTCTCCTGACCCTTTGGTCCCTAACACCGTTGCACCCCTCCCCTGACGAGGGCTCTTCCATTTGCCCCTTTCTCGTTCCTCCTTTCCCTCTCTTTATCGTCCCCACCCCTCCCCGCCTCTTCGGTTCCACTCCTGCTGCGTCCAGGGAACGAAGCAAGGAGGGGCCTCACTCTGAAGCGACGGCAGACGCCTCCACCCGATCCTTGTGCCGTCGCGCTGCTGCTCTGGCACGCACGGTGGCAGCCAGCTCTCTTCTTTCTTCCTTCCTCCTTTGTTCTTTCTTCTCTCGCTCTTCTTTTCGCTTCACATCAAAAACAACCAAGGGAGAGGATCCACTTCTCACACACGGTGCAGGCAGAGTGGGCTGGAGAGCCCGTTGGGGGGTGGAGCTATCCTCGCTTTATCTCTCCCCTCGCTCTCTCCCTCTCGCTGTGAGTCCTCTGTGGCCCTACGTCACCCGAGTCCCCGCTCTCGAGTCTGAGCTCCCGTTTCATTTCTCCCCTCCGTGCTGACCGCTGCACCGCCTCGTTTGTGTGCAAGTGGGTGAGGCACGGCCAGACACAATCCCCCTGCAGGAGGAGGCGGGGAAGGGAGCACGGCGCCGGCACGCACCACGCTCATCAAATCACCCGTCCCGACGCTCTCCCCCTTGTTCCGCCTCCCGTGGGTGTTCTTTCTTTTCTTCTCCCTTCCTTCTTTCTTTCCTTCTTTCGTTCTGTTCCCTTCGTTTGTCTATTCTCCCCTCGGTTGCAAAATGGGGAGCGCCTTACTTCAGAAGTCCACATTGTCATTGAAGAAACAGCTGAACACGAACAGGCAAGAAGCGGCGTCGCTCTGGCGTCCAGAGGGCGTTGCCGACGCCCGCGATCGCCACGCGCACGCATCTCACGTGCCGTTTCACGGAGCGGCTCCTTCCCCGTGGCGTGCTCCTACTCTCCCTGTCTCTCTTCCTCCTGCTACACAGCACAGAGGCCTGCCGTGACGGAACACCGCACCGTATGTCTGCTCCCTCCATCACCTCGACACATGCACACATGAAACACACTCCCACCACCATTCCACGCCACCAGACTAACACCGTACGCAGCTAACCACGCACGGCCACCTCAAGAACACCAAGCACCCTCATTCCCCCCTACCACCCTCACACAAGTGGGCACGACTATCTGCCTGCAACACCTACAACACCTACCACACCTACCGCACCCCACCGCACTCTACGCAGCACCCCAACCAACCATGGGCTTCTGGCACGAGGTTTTCAAGTGGCGTGTCGCGGACTATCTCACCACCATTGTCATCGTAGTTATCGCAGCCGTCGTTGGATTGACTGTGCAGCCCCACTGTCGAGGCTTCGACTGGAACGACCCCTCCATCAATCATCCGCGTACCCCTGACGTATTTCCGAACGATACCCTCGCCGCCATCATTATTCTCCCACTTGTGGTCTACGTTGGTGGCGAGCTCCTCACGCGCTGGTGGCGTCCCCTTGAGCCGGCGCGCACGCGCCACCACCGCAGCTCCGGCCGCTGGCAGTCCGCCCTGCTGCACATGAACGGATGGATCGTCGTCCACTTCTACGGCTTTGGTCTCGGCTTCACCATTGTAAATTTGGCCAAGCTCTACGCAGGCCGTCTGCGTCCCGACTTCATCGCTCGCCTGGCGGATGAAGGCTTCACCAATGATGGGTCGTTTGACGGCGCCCTAGGCACTGGCCCCGTGTGCGGGGCCGCCCGTGAAGGACGTCTCTCTTTCCCGTCTGGTCACACGGGCATTTCCTTCTCCAGCTTCCTGGTACTCAGCCTCTACCTCCTCGGCCTGTCCCGCCAGCTCGGCCGCCGCGGCAACTTCATGGTTACGACGGTGTGCTTTGTGCCGCTTCTCCTGCCCTTCACCGTCGGCATCTCGCGTACGGTAGACTACCACCATAACTTTTCCGATGTCCTAGCCGGTGGCGTCATTGGGGCGGCGTCTGCGGTGTTCGCGGTGTGGTTCCTGTTCCGTGCCTCGGACACGGGCGAGTGGACGCTGCGCTCCCACCCGGTGGAGACGCGCGACGTGGTGCCCATGACAGCCGATGAGAGGAGCCGCTGCAGCGCGCGCTGCGCATTCAACTTCTGCGACGTGTGCTGCGTCAGCGACGACGACCAGTCCGAGGAGGAAAGGGAAAGCACGGAGGACGTTGAAGGGAGCACCTGGTTGGCTTCTCGAGTACGCGTGGCTGGGCAGAAGGCTCCCTTCGCGTATGGAAGCCACAGCGAAGACGGCCCTGTAGGGCATCAAGGCGTCACGCATGCCGTGCCCATATCTGCCCACGATCACGTGGGTGGCGCAGCGTCGACGCGGTCGACGCCCCAAGATCCTCAAGACAGAGAGATGCAAGAACTTGTGATGGAGGACACGGATGAGCTGTCCTCAACCGAGGCGTAGGAGGCTCGTCAACTGCACGTATCATGGCTAGCGATGCGGCAGGCAACGGGAAATGAAACGCTTGCTCCGCTGGAAAGGTGGGTTGGGCGGCCTTGATCGCTGTTACTGACGTGTGTGCGAGTTTGCGCACCATCTTTTCATCTCCCACAAAGAAAAGCCCTCGGACGTTGTCCATGTCTTGCGTCGCCCTGTCTCGCCTTTTCAATGTCTCTTTCCCTCTTCATCCGGTAGGTTCCGCTCCACCAACCCTTCCAGCACGCTCCAACCCTCATTGTCTACAAGGCGATGCCTGTGTGAGGGATTGGCCGTTGGTTCTCTGCTGTAACATCAGTAGACGGCGCCTCCTACGCTCCCGGAGGCGGCCAAGCAACCCCAGCCTCCAAATAAATACACCTGTTTCTCCTGCAAAGTATTCTCTTTTATCATGGTTTTGTTTTGGTTTTCAATTATTATTATTCTTCTTGTTAACATGATTTTATTCGTGTGCACATGCATGCACTGAGGAGGGCGAGCAAGTATCACAAATGTGAGAATTTTCTTTTTTTTCTCAGCGGGTCGTGTTGGGTAAAACAGCAAGCGCTCGCCCACACCTAAGCTATTATCGCTTTTCGCTCTCACGCCCTCTCTTCTTTCAGGGACCCTTCATTAACTTTCGAGTGGCGTGTGCTTAGTTGTTTAAGAATTCGTTACCCACACCAACACACGCCACAGCACTTCAGATGCTGTTATTGCACTCAGCACATTGGTTTAAAGCTTCTCACCGTTTGTTTATGTGTTTGTACGTGACTAGCTCAGGAAAGAAAAAAAAAGCGTGTGCTAAGTTGCATCCGCGGTGAAGTGGCGCAGGCCACCGCACACGCGTTTGTCGCACTGAGAAGCACCCCGCACCCCCGCATCCTACCCCCCCCCCCTCCACCGCTGACTCGTAGGCTACCAGATTGCCACGATATGCGCCAGGGAGGGAAGGAGGTGTTCAGGCTTCGATGCTCACCACTGTCTCGTTTTTTTTCTCGTTTTTTTTTTGTTTTTTTGGACCTTCACTCTCGACCGAACATGTTCTTTACAAGACTTGAGAGACGGACGAGGAGCACGCTGCTGATAGCAGTGGACTACCGTCCTGGCTCCGTCACGTATCCTCTGCCTCCCTCTTCCTAACGTACGCACGCTTCAACGTCACTGTCCAGCGCAGCTGTCGGCTTGAACGCGATGCGCTCTGCCATTTCATAGCTCCTTTTTCTTTTCTTTTTCTTTTTCTTTTTTGTTTTCTCTTGTTCTGGCTTCCCCTGGACCGCTGGTGCATGCCAGGCGAACCCCCCCCCCCCCTCCGCTGAGCATTCAGTTACTAGATTACTGAACGGCGGCGGTGGTGGTGGTGGTGGTGAGCGGCGCCAACACCATCTACTATTTCATGGGCATGGCTGTGATGCATCTCCCTTCTTTCTTCTTTTTCAACGAAAGTACATGTGAGACAACACTGACTGACCCTTCTTGCTAATTTCTCTTCTTCATCTCTCTCTCTCTCTCTCTCTCTGTGTCTCTCTCTAGACGTTGTACATCACACTGTTCCATCAACTTTTTCAGTTCACTCTCTTCTCAGCCATCCAGCCTTCCCTCGCCCCCTCCCTTCCTCTTCTATCTCATCCATGAATGGCCTGACCTACAGATGTCTTCTCCTCAATGGCTTGAGCAGCTCCACACACGTCACCACAGTCTACGGGACCGCGCGGTAGGTTACCAGATTACCGTCCTCACCGTAGATCTGGGGGGACGGCGTGATGTGAGCACGCGCTATCGCTAAATATATATATTTTTCTCTCTCTCTCTCCTTGTATGAGTGAGGCGGCTTCACGGAAGATTCTTCTCTCACTCATTTTCTTCTATTTTTTCCAGTTTTTTTTTTTTTTCATCTTTCCTCCCTCTGCGACTCGCATTACCCGCGCACATTGCACTTCTATTTATGGACGTGCACCCTTCTGTACAGCGCCACCGCCAAGGCACTACGATCGCTCCGGGTTTTTTTATAGCTCTCTTTGGTTTCCTTTCGCCTTTCTGCTTTGCTTCCACAATCGACAATTTTTTGTCTAAAACCTTCTCTTATCTCTTTTGTTTCCCCTCCCCCACCCCACCCTCTCTGCCTGTCTTTCAATCAGCCGAGGGACACACGATTTCACTTCACGCTTCCTTGTCTTCGTCACTTGAACGCGGCGTCAGCAGTGAATCTGCACGCTCCTCATGACTACCGTCATCGCGCTTAGTGTCCATTCGTTCCTTATACTCTCATGTCCACGGCGACACATGATGCGGTGGAGCGGCTGTTCTCCATTATACAAATATATATACACGTGTGTGTGATCCTTGAGAACAAACAAAGACGACGCTGAAAAAAAAAGGAGGAAACAGAAACACAAATGCTTATGAGAGCACTATTGGCGAAAAATTTGCTTTCGTCCGTCGTGAGTTTGCGCGCCGTTTGCGGATGTGAAGCGGTAGGGGTACAGGCACATGCACCTGTGTCTGCCTCAAGGAACCTGTTGTCTTCGTAACGGCAGAGGGTAAGCTGTTCGTCACTGACAACATGTCATCATTCTCCCCTAACGTGACCCCACGTCTTCTCCACCTGCACCGATAAGAAGAAAAGCGAAAAGGAAAAAAGGAAAGAATTGTCATTGACAAGCCTTCTGTCGTGTTGTTGTGTCTCCCGCGATATCCCCTTATATTCTTCTGCTCACCTTTGGCGTCCCTTTGCCTGGGTATTTGTTGGGCGTCTCTCGCTCACGCGCACAGCCTGCCCAAGCGCTCAAGCAAGTCCGTGAAGTGGGAGGAGGAAAACTCATTCGAGTTGTTCTCCTGTTGAACTCCTTTTTTTTTCTTCGTTGGCCCGCTCTGCTTTTATTTATTTTTTCTTTGATTGCGCTGTTGACTCTTCCCTTCCCTTGCCCCGTCCTATACACTCACGTGCACACACACGCGCACAAGAACAGACACATTGCGTGAGCGCTGTGAACGCACCCTTTTTTCAAAAGGGCATTGTGGTGCTCCTGTACCTCAGTAGTTGTGCGTTGGTTTGTGGCGATTTGTTTCTGTTCGCTGCATCCTTTCCTGAGGCTTTTCTGTAGCTTCCCTTGTCCTTTTTTTTTTCTTCTCTCGGTCTGATTGTGTGTCTGACTGAGAGAAAGAAAAGAATCAGGAAGAGCAAAAACAAAACTTTACATACTCGGTCTTCGTTATCATGGACGCTGCTGCTCGTGCACCGGCTGGCGCCGTGCGCGGTGGGGTAGACTCACAAGCAACCATAGCGTCTGCATCTGTGCCGACAGGCGCGCGTACCAGCGTTCCGACAGCCACCGCAAACTCTGGAGCCGCCTCCTCGCTCTCCTTGACGGAATCGCTACGTTACCTTAGCTGGTACAGTGCCATGATCGTCTCGCACTACTACGTTCTAGAGCAATCGTTTATGGAGCTTACAAGACCGGGTGGGTCGGATGTTGACGGCGCCTTTGGCAACCCTGGGGCGGCCGGAGGGCTTGGCGTAAGCGCCGTCTCTGTGATGGATGCGTGGGGCAAGATCGTTATTGACAGCGAAGACGAAGATCGGCTTCACGGGGACAGCGAAGCTACGCCCGCGCGAAAGGGCAGGCCAGGTGACGATGCCGAGGACGACGACGATGGGAAGGAAGACTTGGACCTGTACAATGATATCACCGACGACGCGGCGGCAGCACGTGCGCGGCCCGCAACACTCCGCACGGTGCGCCGCCCCACCGCTATCGTGTTCACCTGGTGGGACCCACCGTGTGAGCCGAGCAGCACGCACAAGGCGAGCCCTGCCACCGCCCAGGACCTCATCGCGGCATTTGACAAGTACTTCTTCCCCACCTATCTTTTCGGATCAGCGGGGAATGCAGGCACCTCTCACGGTCACGTGCCGGACCTCGACGCGCACAGTCACACGCACGGCATGGGTGGCAACCCCATGTCCGGTGCCGCGGCCACCAACAGCGATGGCACCGCCGCTGCTACCGAAGCCGAGCTCCGCGCTGCGTTCCACGAGTTTATCGAACTCGGTCACAGGCTCACCTACGCCGCGCTCTCGGATGGTGAGGAGGACGTGCACGTAGTGCGGAGCAGCGGCGGCAACTCCGCAGGCTCCGCGCCTGTCCCTACCGTCACCCCCGCAAGCGGCTACCACTCCTCGGCCAGCAACCCGGGGGACGGTGGGGGGCTGCTGGGCTCGACGCCACTACCCACAAATGCGCTTGGCGAGACCGCCTCTGCGACGGGGGTCTCCCCTGTGACTGGCCTGCACGCCTTCCACCACGGCCACGGCGGTGGCGCCGCGGGGGGCTACGGCAGCGGGAGCGGCGGTGTAAGCAGTGGTGGCGGCGGTGGTGTGGGAGCTCAGCCGCAGACAGGACCGGCCCCGGCGGCCGGCGGAGACGGCTACAAGGCCGTCCTGACGCTGCTGTACAGCCTCGCCTTTGACTGTCCGTGCGCTGCCCTCGCGGCGGCCGCGCAGCTCCTGCTGGCCAGTGCGATGGCGCGACTCTCCACGTCGGTCTCAGCGCGTGCATCCATGGCTGGGGGCGGTGGTGGTGTTGGTGGCGGGGCCGCAGCAACCGCAGCAGCAGCGGTTGTGGGCCCATCGGTGGCGAAATCGCGGGAGCAGGCGGCGGCCTTTCTGCTCGATCTGCTGCCCCACATGACCAGCCCCGCAGAGGCCGGGGAGACCTGCCCCGCTAGCCCAACGAGCCCGTCTGGGGGGAAGGCCAGCTCCTGGTCAGCGGCTGGCACAGCGCTGGGGTCGAGCAGCATGCTCACGTACACACCACGGCTCGGCGAGACACTGCTCTGGCTGGACGCCAGCGGCCACCCTCACCTCGCGTCGGCGGCCGACTGGCTGGCCGCACCACTCCCCGCGCACCTGACTTATCAGGAGGTGCTCGTGCGCCAGCGCCGCCGCGCACGGCTTGCGGAGGCCTTTGGCGCTGCCACCGTGGTTTGCTGCGGGGACCTGCCCCGTGCCTCCACGCTGCCTGCTGTTGACCGCCTGCTGCTCTCCTCTCAGGGGCTCGTCAGCGGGGAGCTCGCTGGTGTGGAAGGGGCGATGGAGGGGGCGGTAGAGGCGTGCGCGCAAGAGGCCCTTGCTGCCCGCAGCGGAGGGAGCGCCGTGCGCCGGCGGCGGCCCGGCCCTGGCGGCTCCCCGGTCCTGCGCACCACACCGCTGCTCGGGGCCTCCATCCTACCCGGCACAGCGGCACCCGCTGGCCCCGGCACGCCAACCAACGCGACGGGCGCAGGCGCGTCCCGGACGAAGCAGCTGCTTTGCGTGCTCAGTCGCTGCCACACCCTCGTGCCCCAGACGCAGCGTGCCGCCTCAGAGGAGCTGCTCTACAGCATCTTCACAGAGCACGGGGAGTGCCCCGGCTACCTGCACGCCATGGCCCTCTACCCCGACCTCCTCCGCGCCCACTACACGGCAAACCGCTGCATCCTTCTCGAAGAAGGACCGCTTCCCCTCGACGAGCGGCTCATGGTGGCCGTGATGGCGGCAAGTCGGCACCGCTGTGAGTACCTGGTCTGCCGCTACGCCGCACTGCTGCTGCGCTACACCAGCGGCACCGACGCACGTGCTGCCGACGAATCGGCGATGGCGGCGGCCGGCGCGTCGGCCAGCACCTCCACAACTTCTGGGGCAATGGCAGCCGGCAACGTTGCGGGCGCGACGGCCGTCGGGGTACCCCCTGTGACCGCCGCGTCTCACCTTGGGGATGGCGTCGGCACCGCGAGCCCTGCCGACGCTGACAACGCTGACGTCGTCGAAACACGTTCTCAAGGCACCCACGCAACAACGGGTCTAGCAGCGAGCGCAGGTGCCGCGCATTCGCCGGCGGGCAAACGTGCGCCGCCACCCCGGGTGGTCCTCCGAAAACATGAGCGGTGGCTGCTGGAAGGGCCTCCCCCGCGCCTGTGTGGGGTGCAGCGCTTTATCGGTCTCGCGGTCCACACCCCGTGGCGCATCGACGAAGACACCATCCGCGAGGTGCTGCTCAGCGGCTGGACCGTCCCGGAACTCTTTCAGCTCACCGCGATCCTGGCCCACCTGGTGCCGTTGAGTGCCATCGTGATGGGCCTTGGTGTGCCTGTGGACCCCTGGACCCTCGCGGTCTTGCCGCCCGACATGCTCCTCCGGCTGCGCCAGCAACGCAACAGCGGCGGGGGTGGTCGAGCCGCTCGCTTTGGTCATTCGGTCAGCACGCATCATCTCCACAAAGCCGACTCGCAAAATTGCCTAGACCCCGCTTTCCCGGAGGAAACCACCAGCAAAGACGGCGCAGCGGCCGCAAAGGATATCTACGCCCTGTACGCGGGCGAGGACGACATCACGAGCGAGCAGCGTATCAAAGGTGGCTCCTCCAGCGTCAGCCAGCACACCCTCTGGCGCGAGCAGTTCACATGGCATGAGGTTGGCGCCACGTACATGGAGCAATACTACCCAGGAGCGGCAGCCTTCTTGAATGAGGAGCTCGACTCGTTCGGGGACATTGTGCGTCAACTCAACGAGGGCGACTGCGTCTCCTTGAAGTTTGCGCAGGTCAGCCCAGCCTACGCGTTCCGCTCCCTGCAGCTCTACGTGCTGAACGTGCTGGGTTTCATGGTGGAGGACTACGCCTACAATGAGATTAACAAGGTCCTGCTGCGCCCCGCCAAGTGGATCGCGCAGGCGCTAACGATGCGGCCCGAAGCGCTCTCCCGCGAGGACGTGCGGCGATGGGCAACCTGCGCCGCGTCGCTGCCACCGACGGCCTCGTCCGCCTCCCTCACCGCAACGCCGGCCTCCCCGCTGGCAACGGCCTCGTCCTCGCAGCGGGTGAAGCAAGAAGTGGACCTCCTCGCTGCCGGCCACAAGATGGGCCCGCTGCCTTCACTGCTCACGAGTAGCGTGCTGCCGTCCGCGTCCGGAGGGTTCCCTGCGTTTGTGGGCGGCGGCGGCGGCGGTGCTGGGCAGGACCACGCCCACGCGGAGGACGACGTCGCTGATGAAACGCACGCGCTGACGGCTGCGTTGGAGCTGCAGGACAACCGTGTGCTGCTGCTCATCATGCTGGCCTCCATGTTTGCGAGGGAGGAAGGCTTGCTCCATATTCTGTTGTACCCTCTGTGCTCTGTCCTGAGCAACATGTAGGTGCACTCCTGAAAAACGGGTATTTAAAAAAAAAAAAAAAAAACGGTCGCGCGAGACAAGGTGCCAAGTCGGGAGAGGAGAAGAAACATCGGACCTTGATCGCATGGACAGTCGTCATTGTATCCTCACACACACACACCAGGTATCTCTTTTGCATTACACATTTAAACAATCCAAACCGAGTAATTTGGCACACAAACATTGTAAAAAAAAAAAAAACCTGAAGTGAAGAGCGGGGAGAAGGCAGGCAGGAGACAAAAATAGACGAGCCTCTGGAAGGAGGAAGTGGTAGGCGCGAAGCCGCCTCTTGCCAGATGCCCAACCCTCCCTCTCTCTCTCTCTCCCTATCTCTGCAAATGCACGTCGGCGGCCCAAAATAAAAATAAAAAATAAAACTGTGCACTGATGTCCGAATGGTCCGCGGGAATGCAGAGGCCGGGAACGCAAGGTAACGGCGGCAGTGGCTCTTCCTCGTCTTCTGCGTTCTTTGTCATGGGCTCATCGGCACTCGCCACCACACATGTTCTTCGCTTCAGGCGCCGGAACCAGGCGGGAAGGAATGCATCCTGGCACGTGCACACGGGCACTTGAGCAGACCGCGACGCCAAGCACAACTCGAGCCATGGAGCAACTGATGACCAAGTAATGCACACAGACACACACACACACACACACACACCTATACTTACATCCGCATCTCCTTTGCTCTTCTCTCCGCAAGAAAGGAGTTCATTTGCATAACATAGCTTCCTGTCTCTTTCTTTCTCTCTCTGTGGCTCCGCTTTCTTCCGAATTTATTTATTCTTCTTCTTTGGTGGAAAACGCGTGCCTTGGGAGGAAACTAAGAAAGAAGAAAAAAAGAAGATATTCTAGCACAGAAGCAATCGATCACTGCATTACACGAATTCTAAAATCTCTCCCCCTTCTCTCTCTCCGTACCTGTGGCTCTCACCCGCTGAGGTTGGAGACAACAGAGAGAAAAAGAAAAAGAGAGAGAAGCGAAGCACTGTCGTGTGGCTACATCGGTCCACCTTAGGTTTCATCAAGTGGATCTTATCCTACACGTTCGTCTGTCGGTTGTTGTTGTTGTTGTTGTTTTTCATTATTTTTACGCGTAACGAGCTCTTGGCGACCGCGCGACGGGTTTGTTTCCCCCCCCCCCCCGTTGCTCGAGCCTCCTTCTGGTACATCTTTTTTTTTCTTTTTTTTCTTTTTCCTCCTACCATTATTTCGCCCTTTGAACACTTCCCCTTACAAACACACATTGCAACTCTCTCTCTCTATCCGTCTGTCTATCTATATCTTTCTTTCCCTGTCTTTTTTTTTTCAAAATTATTACTGGCTCCACCTACGTTCACGTGAGGCCTTTCGCGCACTCCCTCTCTCTCCTCACTCGCAAAGACGTGTGCGACGCAGAGCATACTTTCTACCTCATCTCTGAAACCCTGCCTCCGCTCCTTGACCCTTTGGTCGCAACAGGAGGGAACGCAGAAAGAGGAGCAGAGAAAACGCCGTTTTATTGTCGCCTCTCACTTGCGCAGCGCTTCTCACGGAACCCCAGTGTTCGTCAGCACAGCAAATATTCTGAAATCCGTGAAGTCACAAAGGTCGACCCACAAAAGGGAAAAAGAAAAAGCAAAGAAGAAAAAGGAAAGAGCCACCATGTCGGACATGATAGACGACCCTAACCACGAGGTAGAGGAAGACTACATCTTCCATGAGTACGCGATAGATGACTCGCTAGACCCTCTGAGTCGGCTGGTACAGTACCATCAGTCCGACTTCTCGCTTCAACGCCTCGTGCTTGTTCGGGAGCTCTGCGACACCGCTGAGTTCGCGGGCTACGAAGAGAGCGTCCGTGTGCTGGTGCCGCTGCTCTCTCAGTTCACCTCGGACTCGGAGCCGATTGTGCGCCAAACGCTGGTGCAGCAGCTCTGCCCGCTGGCTGAGTTTTTCGTCGCGCAAGGGGGCGAGGGCGGGTATGAGCTGCTGCTCAACACGTTCCTACCCATGGGGTTTGAGTTGCTGGTGGATAAGAACGTGGAGGTGGGTGTGACAGCCGTGCAGACGATTCGATCCATGGCGGCTCTGGTCCGTCCTGAGCACGTTCAGGCACACTTGCTTAACGTTGTCATCACACTCGCACACGACGAGCGCGCCGAGGACTACCGCGTCGTCGCCGCGCAGCTCTTCAACGACCTCGCCCCCATCTTCGGCCCCAGTGTCTGCACGTCGATTGTGCTACCCGAGCTGGTGCTGCTGTCGAGCGACTCGAGCTTCTCGGTGCGTAAAACAGTTGGGGCGAGCTTGGGCGGCATCTGCGCCGTCGTGGACACGGAGGAGGCCCGCGAGGCGGTCGTCGCGCTCTTCCTTGCGCTCTGCCAGGACGAGATTTGGGGTGTGCGTCAGGCCTGCGCGGACTCGGCGGACCAGGTGTCCCTCGGCCTGCCCGAAGACAAGCGCCTCACTAGCATCGTTCCTGCCTTTCAAATGCTGCTCGAGGACAACTCGCGGTGGGTCCGCGGACGCGCGTACGAGAAGCTCGGCCGCGTGCTCCACACGCTCCGTGGCGAGGACGTTAGCCCCAAGCTACTGCAGCTCTACACGGACATGGCCTTTCAATCCGACAATGGCGAGAATGAAATGTCCGACTACTGCGCCTTCTCCTTCCCCGCCGTGGTGCAGGCGGTGGGTCGCGAACGCTGGAACGAAATGCAGGACGCGTACGGCACCATGCTCAAGGATGTTCAGTGGAAGGTCCGCAAGTCCCTGGCGTACTCCCTGCACGAGATGGCGGCTATGCTCGGCACCGAGCTTACCGAAGAATCGCTCGTGCCCGCGTTTGAGCTTCTCCTGCGTGACCTGGATGAAATCAAGCTCGGCGTCGTGGTGAACGTGGACCAGTTTCTCAAGACGGTCACGCCCGCTACCTTGGAGCGTCTCGTGCCTCTGCTTTGCCACGTCCCACTAGAATCAGAAAATTGGCGCTTGCGCAATGAGGTGGCGAAGCGCATTGGTAGTGTCGGCGTCCTGCTCAACCCGTCCAGCAACGCCTTTTCCGCCGTCATCGCCTTGGTGCTCCGCTTGCTCGATGACAGCGTCATGGAGGTGCGCGCGTCGACGTACCGGCCGGCTGCTGTGCTGCTGCAGCACCTGGCCGCTGCTGGGCAAGCCAACGCCGGCGGTTATCTGACAACGATTGAGGAACTGGCGGAGCGCTCTAGCTTCCAAGGACGGCAAATGTTTGTCTACGTGACCCAGCAGACGGTTGAACTCGGCGCGGATGCGGTGGTGGAGGAGTACCTGCTTGAGGGTCTGTATCGCCTGTGCTCGGACAGTGTGGATAATGTGCGTTTGGTGGTCCGCAAGGTGCTGGAGGAGAGCTTCTTGACAAATCCGCGCTGGCGCGATAACGCCAGGGTGCAGGAGATGCACGCCCACCTCATTGACTTACAGACACGAGAAGAGGCCGCTATGGCGGCGGCGGTGGCAGCCGAGAGCGAGGAGCAGCATCGGGCCGAAGCGGCTGCGCGGGCGGCCCAGGTCACCGAGGTGGAGGCCTAGTACAAGGAGCGGGAAAAGCCCCATAAACACTGTGGCCCATTTCTTCTGATAAAGGAGAGAGTGCAAGAGAGAGCGCGTGGCAAGAGGACGGAGGGCGAAAACAGAAGAAAAAAAAAGAGCAAAGATGAGACGGTCGACTCTGTACCCGTACGGACGTGTGTGGAGGGGTGGAGAGAAAAATCGGCAGGCATCCAGGAGGACGGTACGCAGATTTGGTGCGACAGAACTCTGATCATATGTAAAAAAAAAAAAGCAATTTTTAAAAAAATTATCTTCCTTTGTGTATCTGTGTTAACCGACGCCACCAGGCGCGGTACACTAGGAAAGGCTTGACACGACATGCGCGGCCCCTCGTTGTCCGACAGACTTGTTGATTATGTGTTCTCTCCCCCATCCGCCTCAAGCCGCGCGACTCACTGTAAGAAGATGCTGCATGCATCCATGTTTTGTTTTCCCTTCGCTGACCTGTGTTTTTCAAATATATATATTGTTGCTGCCCACCTGCGCGCAGCCGTCGGAATCCCGGTGTCTTCGCTTTCCTCATGCTCATCAGTACCAACAGCTCCTGCTGTCAACAACTTTCTCTATCTCTCTCTCTCTCCTTGTTGGCGTTCTGTGATTTGTGCGCTGCTACCGTCTCCCTGACCTGACAGCACACTGAAAGTTGTCAGATATTTCCTTGACATCCTCTCTTTCGCAGCTCGCCCTTCAACTCGCACACAAACACACACAAGCATGAATAAACGGACGTCTCTTTCCATTTCTACACACCGCCCAGCCTCTCTTCATTTCGTTGTCTTCGCAGGTGGGCGACATACCTCATGGCACATTGGTGCGTCTACTTGTCCCGTGCACGCCCCTTCTCTTCTTCTTTTTTGTTGTTGTTGTTGAGGTCTGTCGGAGCACGTCTGCTGTGACGTTGATACGACGACCCCCCCCCCGTGGCTGTGATTTTCCTCCGCTTCCGACTTGCGCCTCTCTAACGGTTGCGCTCCCTGTGCTACTTTAGTGTTGTGCGCGCAGGTGCGGCGCAAGACACCTCTCAGTGCTCGTCACGATGGATTGTGAGACATTTTGGGTTACTTTCTTTTTCGTTTCTCTTGCTGTTGATTGTTAGCAGCGGCCCTGAGTTTTCTGTGTGGCTGTCCGAACGGCGCCGTAAACCAAAGGGGACGCTGTGTGTTCCTTCGACTGTCGTGTTGTTGTTGTTGTTTTTTCTTTTTAATTCTTACTGGTGGTTTCTCGCTGATGTTTATTGCTGCCCAATATTATGTTTCTCTTTCCCCTATTCTTCTCTATTTCTACGGCTCGTTCCTCACTACAACAACTACTACTACTGTTTGTCTCTTCTATTGCCATGATGATCGATCGCGATGTTTTGCGGTTTCGATTTCTTCGACTGCATCTACAGAACCTTTCTTTTTTTTTTCTTCTTTTCCTCTCTCTCTCCCTCTCTCTCTCCTTCGTTGTTCTGTAATTCAGCCATGCCTGTTTAGTGCATACCTAACTGACCCACCACATCAAAGACCCAGTCGTACTTCCGTCGCAAGAGGCAGAGAAAAATATAAACTCGAGACGACGATGAGCAACATGAAGGAGGGTGTGTGTGGGTTTCTCCTGTGTGATGCTTCTCGCTTTCCTGTCGGCGCTCCTGCGACGTTGGGCTCTGGAACGCTGGCTTTACTAAGTTAAGGCTCTTCCTCCCTCAATGACTTTTCTTCCCCGCGCCTCTCCTTGGGCTTCTCTTGCACGGTGCGAAGGTTTTCCTCGTGCCAGGATACGGTCCGGAGGTACGCGCGGGGAGAGGAGGGAATACAGACGCAGACACAACGAGCAGGAAGCCGGCGGGGGAAAAGTGAGGAGAAAAGAAGTGAACGCACGAACTGCAGGCTGTCTACGTGATTCGCAAAGGCGCAAGCATTGTGCCTGCGCGGTAGCCGCGCCTGTCTTCACCTGTCCATCGACTTCGTCTCGTTTGGATCGACGCCTTGAGAAAGGGTGGGAGGAGAAGAAGAACATGATACGCTCAAGACCCCTCCGCGTGTGGAATGAACCTTTCACGCAAACACACATCCATCTTCTCCCTTTACACTTCTCGTGTCTCACCTTTGTTTTCGTCCATTCATTGGCTCGTTAGCGGACGGTACACAGTTCTGATAAGAGCAGCCGCTGCTGTTACCGCTTCTTTCCTTTTCGTGCAGAAGAGGAGCAGAGCAAGAGACGGCCAACCTCCTCCGCTGGAGGCTCCTCCCCCTCTCCCCTCTCTCACGCTTTCTCTCCTTCCCTCTTTCCTTCTCCTCTTTCATGAGAGGGCAAAACGGTGTCCTGATCCAAACCTTCGCAGAAAAAAAAAAAACGAATCGGTATTTCCCCCTTTGCTTGCTTTCGCCTTTGGTACCTCTCATCTCTTTTGCACAGATTTCGTCGGGCAGGTACTCGACAAACTGACTCCGTCCTCTCGCCCCCTTTCAGCCCTCCCATCTAGGAGGAACGGAAGAAACTAACCATGCCACCGAAGCCCACGAACATTCGCCTCCGCCGAGGGCTACCCAGCAGCGCCGCAGCAGGAGATCCCGCACTGCACGGGAGCCCCTCGCATACCGCAGGGGCCGCACACTCCTCTCCTTCGACCGCACAGCAGGCGGCGGCCGCAGCGTCCTCCTCCGATGCACCGCTGACTTCAAAGACGCCTCGCTCTTCGTTTTCCACCGACGCAGAGCGCATGGAAGCCTTGTTCAAGAACCCACACGGCGGCATCGGTGGGCGTCAAGGACGCGGAGCTGCACAGCCACACGCGCAGCCGCGCCGAGGCTCTCGGCTGGAACCGTTGCCCACACAGCAGCCCTCGAGTCCACCGCCCAAGAATAGCACGCCGCTGCAAACGTCACCCCCTCCCTCTCCCGTTGACCCTCCCGCCTCTTCTTCTCCGCCGCGGCGCGAAGAGACGGGAGCGCGGCGCTATGTGCGGCCGATGCTACAACGTCAGCCCGTCACACAAGCCACCAGAGAGGCTCCTGCGCCAATGACCGTGAGCAGCAGCAAGCCACCACCACAACCGCAGCCACAAGCACCGTCCGTCGCCCCGCCCGCGCCACGAATGGTGTGCTCCTCAGAGGCCTTCCTTCGTGGCGTCGAGCTCATGAACGCTGCGCTTCACGTCCGTCAAGAAACGCACCACGGCGCTGCGGACCCCCACACGCAGCCAAAGCACACGCCACACGCCATGGCCTTCACCAGCGGTGGGGCGCAGGTGGGGGACACTGACGCCAACAACAAAAACGTCCATGGACAGCTACAGTTTCAGGCACTGGTGCCAACCAGCCAAACCCAGCAACGCACGCTGCGCACGGTCCCGGTGCTGCCTGTGTGGCTCGTCACAGACGGTAGCGGGCTGCTGCTGGTGGACTTCAACGGCACACAGAAACATGGAAACTATCGCGCGGCGCTGGCGACGGCCGCGGGGCAGCGCGAGAGCACCCGCACCGTCGGAGAAGGCGCGGACGCGTACTGGCTGGACTGGACGCGACTGCGCAAGACGTTTGCAGAGCACGAGGCGCGTGTGATGCGTGCGGCGCGTGCAAAGCCGATAGCAGTGGCAACGGCAGCTGAGCAGCAGGAGGACTTGGTCTTCCCACTCATGGACGCTCTCACGGCGCAAGGGACCGCGTTGACGTCCCTCTCCCTCGACTACGCGAGCGAGCCGCTGGTCATCTTTCTTGCTGCAGGCAGCCGGATCGCCACTGAAGCCCTCGAGGACGTGGCGCAGGCCTACCTGCCCGTGTTTTTGCAGCCTGCCTACCCGACCGGCGTCCCCGTGCACGGCCTCTGGTCCCCGACTACCCCGATGCACCGCACCACGTCCGCCGACGCAACGGCACCAGCGGCGGTGGCCTCCCGCCAAATGACATCCCTGTACCCCGCCCTGGAAGCTGATGCCGCTGCGCAGCGTGCACGGGCGGCCCTTGGTGCCCTGCACCTCCCCACCTCCGTCTGGCAAGCGCTGCAGCAGCAGCGTCAAACCCACACACAAGCGCTGCTCGGTGGCCCCTGCTCCGCTTCCTCTGTTTGTGCTCCCACGTCCTCGGTTCATCCACCGCTCGCAAGAGCTGACGTGCACAACGCTGCGTCTCCGCACTTGGCCTTTACTGGATCAGGTCATCGTCTCGGACAATGGGAGGAGACGGCTTCACATGGCGGCGCCCCTGCAAGTGTCACGGCACCGGTCTCGGATCGTCGCCTGGCCTGGCTTCTCAAGGCAAAGGAAAACGCTTCACAGCCACCCGAAAGACACGGCGTGCGGCTTACCACCTCCTCCGTACCACCCAGCAGCGAGCCACGCAGCGGTGGGGGTGCGCCGTGTGAAGACGCGACCACTGCCTCGGCTGCTCCAGCACCCTCGGTGCGACACAGCTTGGGGTCCCGCGCGCCGCTCGAGTCATCCGGTCCGCCGTGTGAACCGTCTCAGCGCGCGACGCATCTATGCCAACAACTCACAGTGTTGACACCGCGAGGCCCCTTGCTGTTGGAGCGTCGAACGGCCGCGCACGACAACGCCAGCGACGCACGCATGACGACTGTACAAGATGTGAAACAGTCCGTCATGAGCTCTGCTGTAGGCCGTCAACTCGGGCTTTCTGTGGCTGGTTTCGCGCTGGTGTACGGGCCTGGGCTGCCGCCCTTGTCCGAGGCCACCCTCCTTGACGCACGGGCTGCTACCCTGCGGCTGGTCCGGCTCGCTTCAGACTGAGCGTCGACGCGGATGATCTTTCCCGAAAACATACGTCAATGAAGACCTACGCAAGACTTAGACTGTGAAGCTGCATCCTTGTTCCATGTATATTCTGATGCCAGTTTCTTTTTTGCTTTCTCTTCCCACCTCCCCTCCCTCTGTTTCCATACAACATGGACCTCACGCGATCTTGTGACGCGACGCGTCATTCCAGCTCCATTGAATCCCACCTTGTCCTTCTCCACAAGCAATGCGCCTCCAATGAAGAGAAGGAAAAAGTGAATGCGGAACGAGAAAAACTCACGTCATCAAGGCCAAACGCTCCAGCGGTCTTCTCACTGCTTCTCGCTCCCTGTGGCGATGATGCGTGTTGCTGCGCTGGCCGGGAAACCTTTCTCAACACTGCTCCAATCATCCTCTCTCTCTCTCTCTCTCTTTCACACACGCTTATAATGATCTTCTCATTTCGGATGTTTCTTCTCTTCCACAAAACACGTAATGTACACTTGACAGATTTTTAAGCTTTCTTCTCGCTATATTACGTTAACAGCAACCCGCAAACCCTCTCTCCTTTTTTTCTTTAAAAAAAAAAACAACTACAAACCCCCTTGTGACTTTTTTTTAAAAGAACTCACACTCTCTTTTTTTCTTCACCACAGAAAAAAAAAAACTTTTCACGTCATGCGTGCCTTCCGCCCTTCCCTATTCTGCGCCGGCGCCGCCACCGGCGTGCGCTACGCCTCGGCCGTCGTCGATGAGCTCAAGTCCCAGATGCTCAAGCGCAACGACGCGGAGGCCCCCAAGATCGTTGACCTCAAGAAGAAGCACGGTCACGAGAAGCTCAGCGACGCCACCATTGAGGCCGCCTACGGCGGTATGCGCGGCATCACGGGCCTCGTGTACGAGCCCTCCCTCCTGGATCCCATGGAAGGCATCCGCTTCCGCGGTCTCTCCATCCCTGAGTGCCAGGCGAAGCTTCCCAAGGCGCCCGGCGGCACGGAACCGCTGCCCGAGGCCATGTTCTGGCTCCTGCTCACCGGCAACGTGCCCACGGAGGCGCAGACCAAGGACCTCAGCGCTGAGTTCCACAAGCGCGCCGACCCTGCTGCCATCGCCGCGGCGCAGAAGGCAATTGCCGCTCTCCCCGAGAACACGCACCCCATGACCGCCTTCACCGTGGGTGTCATGGCCCTGCAGACCTTTAGCAAGTTCGCCAAGGCGTACGCCGATGGTACCGCCAACAAGAAGAACTACTGGGAGTACGCCATGGACGACTCCCTTGACCTCGTCGCCCGCTCCCCGGCCGTCGCCGCCCTCATCTACAACCGCATCAAGACCGGGAAGGTGGAGCTCGCCGCCCCCAGCAACCCGGACCTTGACTGGGCCGCCAACTTCGTCTCGATGCTCGGCTTCAAGGACGAGAGCTTCAAGGACTGCATGCGCCTCTACCTGAGCATTCACGTGGACCACGAGGGCGGCAACGTGTCGGCCCACACCACCACGCTCGTCGGCTCCGCCCTCAGCGACCCCTACCTGTCCTTCGCCGCTGGCCTCAACGGCCTCGCCGGCCCGCTGCACGGCCTCGCCAACCAGGAGGTCCTCAAGTACCTCTTCTCGATGCAGGAGCTGTGCCGCAAGGACGGTGTCGACCCCAAGGACGAGGCCGCCATGGAGAAGGCCCTCACCAAGTACACCTGGGACCTCCTCAACGATCGCCGCGTCGTGCCTGGCTACGGTCACGCCGTCCTTCGCAAGACGGACCCCCGCTACGCCTGCCAGCGCGAGTTCTGCCTCCGCCACTTCCCCGACGACGAGCTCTTCCTGCTCGTCAACACCATCTACAAGATCATGCCCGGCATCCTCACCGAGCACGGCAAGACCAAGAACCCCTACCCGAACGTCGACGCACACTCGGGCGTGCTGCTCCAGCACTACGGCCTGACGGAGCAGAACTACTACACCGTTCTCTTTGGTGTGTCGCGCCAGCTCGGTGTGCTGTCGGGCCTGGTGTGGGACCGCCTTCAGGGCCGCCCCCTGGAGCGCCCGAAGAGCATCACGACGGAGGCGCTCGCCAAGAAGTACCTCGCCAAATCCCTGTAACGGAGAAATTTTATTTTTAAAAAAGGAAAAAGGAATAAGAATAACGAGAAAACACAAGTTTCATGAAGATAGAGGAAAGAGGGGACGGTAGTTATAAACCGCTCTTGTGGACCATTGGCCTTTATGTTTTCCTTTCTTTTTCTTTTGTGATGCAAGTGACATACAACTTTATACGCTCAAATCCTTGCGGCAAAAGAAAAAAAAGAAGGGAGAAAACAAAGAGACAGAACAATGAAAACAAAGGAGCTTTCCGCTCCGGTGGATGTTTGGGGGTATGCGGGGTTGCCAAAGTAAAAAAAAAAATATTAGTAAATAAACAGAAATATATAATAGCAACGCGAACAAACACAAGCGAAAGGAGTTGAGCTTCTTCCTTTTTTTTTTAATTCGAACTCGGCATATTTCTTTTCCGCTTGTGTTTGTAACGCTTCCGCCACCGCCGCTGCTGCACCCTCTGTTTTATTCCTTCTATATATCGCTTTTTTTTTTTCCTCTGACAGCGACAACGACTCTCTCTTTCTCTTTCTGGGTGTGTATCGCCCATGTTCTTGTCTTCACCGTCCCAGGGGATGGTGTATGTGAGTGACGCCACTCACCGCGTCCCTCACATACACCTCCCCTCCCCCTCCTCCCCCACCGTTTCTCTCTTGCACCGTCACTCTCGTCTGGCTCCTTTGTGTTGATCCTCTTTCTCCATAGGCCCCTTCCCTTCTCCACTCCTGTGTTTTCGACAAGATCCCTGAGGACAACCGCTTCTCCACGATGCCTGACTTTCCCTCCTAACAAAGGGAAAGAGAGAGAAGGGAAAGAAAAGAAAATTTACGTTTTCCTTTTCTTTTCGTCTAGTACGTTTTTCGTTGAGCATTTCACATCATTTGTCTTCTAATGCTCTACTCGTTTTGTTTTTGTCTTTGTTCCCAAACCTTTTTTTCCCCCGTTCTTCTCGCCTTCACAATTGATTAGCTCGCCCTTGTGGTCTGCTAGTTCGAGGGCATGCTTCTTTCGCTGTTCAGAACGCAAGCAGAAGAATTCTTCTTCTTTTTTTCGCTCTACATCTTCTCACTCACGATCTGCGGTCTATTTCTATAGTAAGAGTACCAGCTAAATTAGTGTTCACACTTTTCTCTTCTTTAAAAAAAAAAAAACAAGTTTGCTCTTTCTTCGTTACTCTCTTTTCTTCACACGAACGACCCTCCTCTCACCCACATCCTATCACTTCTCTTTTCTTTTTTGTCCTTTTGTTTCTTTGGTATTTGCTTTTATGTTTCCGTCACTTCACTTTTTCTTTTCTTTTTTCAGCCTACGTGTGTGTATCCCTGTGCTTCAGCCTCCTGCAGCCTCACCGTCCGGTATGCCTCAGGAAGCCAAAGCTACGGAGAGGGAACAAAAGGAAAAAAGTAATTCTCTTTTTTACAAAAAGAGGGCAAAAGGAACGAATGGAAGCTCACATGAAGAAACTCAAAGCTGACATCATACATCGGTGTTTGCTTTCCTGAAAAAGAAATGAAAAAAGAAAAGGCTAAAATAAAGCACGCGAGCGCATATCTCACTTTGTTTTTCCTTTTTGTTTTGTTTTTTCTGTTCTCACGCTTTCTTCGTTACCTTTGTTGGCGCAGCCGCCTTCTTCTTTCCTCCCTTCCCTGTTATCGTCATGGCTCAGCTCTTTTCTTACTGTGTTTAAGATACCCACGTCTTTGCTTTTTTTCTTAACTCTCTTCTTTTGTCCTCTAAGAAAAAAATAAGTAGCAGAAGGAAGAAGAAAAAAAAACTTTTTTTTTTTGTCAGTTGTGTTTGTCGTCGGCATCTTTTTTTTTTTCCTTCTTTTTCTCTCTCCCTTTCTCCCACTTTCTTTCTTTTTGTTATTGCTATGACTCTTTTCGTTACGGAGCCCATATTCGTTAGTCATGTTATTTACGTTACCTGTATGGCCTATTCGGTGGATAGCCTCGACTTTTGTCCTCCACGTCCTCTGCGGGGTTTATTTTTCTTTCCCCCATGAACCTTTTCTCTCCTAGCTCTTCTCTCAGATTTTACTAACCAACCCAGCCAACGGACACGTGTTTCGTTTCAGTTTTTCTTTTTCTTTTTGTTTGTTCTCTCCCCCCTCACCTCGTGTCGCTCTGCGCCCTGCTGCTCACCCTATGGGTAACAGCAACCCACGATGCAAGGCGGGCAGAGGAACGTGAAGAAGATGTGGGCTCCGGTGATGGCAATTCTTGCATAGAAGCGCAATCACCCTGCTGGCGGAAAGCTGAAACAGATCTTTTTTTTTTTTTCCTTTCTTATTTTATTATTCAGAGAAACCAAAGCATATGTGTGCGTCTGTTGTTTCGCCTTTCTTTTATGTTCATCGATTCGAGTAAAATGAGAACGAAAGACGAGAATGGGAGAAACGGCAACGGCAGAATACCCACAACTCTTTGGTGTGTTAGTACGGCAGCTCTTCCTCTCTTTCCCAGATCCGTTTGCCGAGCGGTACATCACAGAGTTGCTGTTGTGTGTTTCACCCCATATATCAAGGGACTAGTAAATACGCTCACAAGCAAAGCAAAACAAGTGAAAATGAAAAGAAATAAATGAGGCCAGACGGCCTGCGCGCGCACGGCAGGTTTTCGTTTTCTCTGTAAGGCGCACTGGCCCTGCTCTCTTTCCTCCTCCGCCAGGACACACTCTCTTTTTTCGCTGAATGGACACGCGAGGCTTGAGGTGTGCGGTGGATACATTCATCACAGCGGGAGACGAAGTGGAAGCAGCGGATGGTGAATGGGGGGAATGGTGAGGCACGTACTCGGTTGCTCGGTTGCACAAGGCCGGACACAGCGACGGAACGTGTGCCCACGTGTCTGAACGTTGGGTGTGTACTTCGTGCGCTCTTCTTTTCCATCCTCTTTTTCTCCCTCCCCCACCTTCTCACACTCCTGTGTTCCTCTCGTTGGGCTAATGTGTATCTTTTCTTGCACTAGGAAGACATTCGAGGCGCGACATTCTTTCGGCCGTGTTCACTTCCGACACGTCAATAGATCTTTCCATGCGGCCTCATAGGAAAATCCATCTACAGATATGTCCTCCCGCTTGCGCTGCACACCGGCACGTGAATCACCTCGGCACGGCACCAGAGGACGACCACCCATCCAGCACTAACGCGGCCAGCACAAATCACAGGCACCGCAGTCGTACCGAATCCCATAATGGGCCTTCTGCACCACCCACCCCTCTCTCTACCCGTACGTCATCGCAGAAGCGCATGATATGGATTGGAGGGGCGCGCCAGCCACCAAACCCACTGCCGCAGATCCGCTCCTTGCGGCGTGCCCACGTGCGAGAGCACACCGCGGCGTCCCAAGCATCGCCGGCGCACGACGCCAGCGCACCAGCATCGCAGCCCCTTCTCGAAGCGAGTGGACACACCATGTATTCTGCCCTGCAGCAACTATACCCACCCTTCCCCGTCTTCCACACTGGGGTTGTGGGGAGCAATGTCGCAGGCGAGGAGCACCAAGACGAAGCGGCGATACGTGTTGTGGACCACACCACCGCACCACGATGTGCGGCTCCCATTACGTCGACTGTTGGTCAGCGGACCATTGCCTGGCCTCGTTTCTCTCCTCTCGCCAGTTTCACAGCACCGAGTCATGACGGTGTATCCACAGAGCAGCGCGTCTCATCCTTCAACGCTGGGAATAATGCTGGGTTTGGCGGTCCCGTCACCCCATGGGCGGCTCACTACCCACCCCTTCTCGCGAGACAATTGCTTTTGCCCTTCGCCCTGTCCCCCGCGGTGGCACCTCCCCTGCGCGCGCTCGCAGCAGCCATCGCTGGCACATCCTCTTCCCCAACCCTTCACACCAGGACGAGCGCGGATGGGCATGTGCTGGTAACGTGTCCTCTGACGCGGTGGCTGGAGGCGCCTTCCTTCTATGGCACGCCTGTTGCTCCTTTTCACGTGTCGGGTGCAGCCATTCATCGGCTGTGGCACCTCACCCTGCGACGTGAGCGACAGCAGGTGCCCTCCCTCGTTGTCCTTGAGGAGCGCGCGCGGGAGGCTGATGCACCAAGGGACCGCACGGCACCCGACAGCGCTCGCACGGCGCAGACCGCGCAGGACGTGCTCGTCGATACCATCACCACCGTGGCGCGTGGAAACATGAAGCAGCTGCCCGCGGTCGCAGACCATCTTGCGGACGCTGGTTTCTTTCCTCAGCGATCCTTGGACGTCTCGCCTGCGCCTGTCCGGGGCGTGGAGCCGGTGTTGTGGCGCCTGCAGACGTCCGTGGCCACCGTGGAGCTGCCGGTCACCGTTTGTGTCGACCGCTTTCTGCTCCCGGGTCTTCTACCACCAAGTACAGAGGAAGGTGATGTGCCAGAGAGCACCCGCGCAACAGAGGCGCAGACAGGTGCGCGGCGCGTGACGGTGTCTTCACCCCTGGTGACTGCGCTACGTCACAGTCAACGAGAGTTTCTTCGACGAGGACGGCAGGAAGTCAAGGGCCCCGCGGACGCTTGCGTGTCTGCTTTGCAGGCGCCGTGGGTGTGGTGTGGTGATGCGTGGTACCAAGAGCTGGACCCGCAGCTGAGTGACGCGGCCGCCGCGGCGGCCACCACGTCCCCTCACAGTCGAACAAGCGAGAAGCTGACGCGTGCGCAGCGCGCTGCCTTGGACCTTCCGATTCCTGCATGGGTGCCGGTTCACTGGTCCACAGGGTTGCCGCACCGCGGAAGCCCAGCCCCCCTTCACTATGCGTCCCCAGACACCTACCCCTTGACGGTGCTGCTCCACAAGACATGGACCGTTGGCGGCGCAGGCGCACTGGCCGCGCAGCTCGCCGAGACGAGCCTGTCGACAACATCATCGGCAAGCATCTGTCAGACTGGCGCAAACCCTTTGGCAACCACAACGCTATCCGAGGCCATCAAAGACCGTAAGGAGAGCTTCTGCAAAGACACCATGCAAACAGAAGGCACCACGTGGACAAGGGCGACCCCGTCCGTGGTCAGTCCGCCAAAAGATGATGCCGTGGCTGAGAAACTCCTCGAGCACTTGCGCCTGACCGGACGGCAGAATGCAAGCACGCTGTTCCCCAACTACGACGCCCACAGCGGGCTCCCTTTCACCGTCAGCAACACCCCGCGTGAGGAAACGTCCTGCAACGACGGCAGCTCGCCGCAGCGGCAGCAGTCACCATCGTCGGGTCCGGACGCAGAACACAAGGCTCGTCTTATTCACGAGAACAAGGCCTTGATGGCGATCAACGAGCAGCAGCACGACACCATCTTGCCGGAGGGGGGAGAAGGAGAGAATGGCGGCACAGCGGGCAGCACGCCTCGTCCCCTCAAGACGACTGCCCAGACGACAGGAACCCGTGGTGCGCGCAGGTTGGGAAAGCCACCCAAGAAGCGGCCGTGGCAGCAGGTAGCTCAACGACTAACGCGTCCCTTCCCCGCATTACGCCGAGACGAAACCAGCGTTGGTCTCTTTGAACTCGCGTACGCTGCGCAGACGGTGTGCTGGCTCAAGGCCTCGTGTGGGGAGTTTCAGCGCACGGCCGCGTCGTCGCAGGCGCGGCTGTCGCTCGTCTCACGTCGATGGAACCCTCTTTTGTGCGATGCGAAGGTCGCCGGCAGGAACCCGCACGAGCACGTAACAGGAACCCATGCTGCTGCTGCCACCGCTTCGACGGGTGAAGAAGGCAGCGGCGGCCGAAACGGCAGTGCTGTCGCTCGTCTCAAACAAGAAGTCTTCCTCACGTGCGTCCTTCTCACCGACCTGCCGTCTTGGTTTGTGAAAGCTTTTGATACCATCAGCGCAGCGTATGACTATCTCTCGCGCCACGTACCACCGCTATGTGTGAAAGGACTTGTCACGCATGGCGAGGAAGCATCGTGTTCACCAAATGAAGGCTTTGTGTACGTGCTGCAGCTGAGGACAGGGCCCGCAGACGGACCGGAAGGATGGTCCCCTGGCTCTTCCCACTCTCATGTTGCAGCAGAACGCAATGGCCACCTTCCCTTGGTCTGGCACCGCTACGACGCAAGCGACACCACCGTGAATTTCTTGTATCGCCTGCATGATGTTGTGGAAGAGTTCAACACGAAGGACGGCGCGTGCCAGTTCGTGGCGTCCCTTTGCCGCGGCGGTGACATCACACTCACCTCGCAGGACGCCCTCTTCCTCGACATCCGGGCTGCCTTGCTACTACTTTCCGTCACCCCAGAACACCCAGTCCCCTCCCCCATAGCAACCAAAACGAAAGAAGGGGGAAGAAGAAACTTGATGTCGCTGTACGAGGACCAGGCCCCCTCTTTTCCATCTCACCGCGGCACAAACTTCACCCTTCACCATGGAGCAGCGTCGCGGTTCATGGACTTCCTTGTGCGCCACGCAGGGAAAGATGTCGCCTGGTCGTTTGAGGCGCTCGGCAAGGCCATGGCACGCCAACTGCCTGACCCTAACCGCCATGCATCCGACCACCCACTCGTCGCGAGAGAAGAGACGGCAGAGGGAGAAGGGCAGAGGCAAGGCGATGAGACACAAGAAGAGGAGGTGTTGGAAAAGAGAGTGACACCACCGCCCACCCCTCCCCCGGACGCCTTCCTCCACGCCCTTGACGTCCGCCGTGTCGACGCAGACGGTCGCGTGATCCCTGCAACCCAGACGGATAGCGTGTGCTCTTCGGAAGCTCTGCCATCCGCATGGCCAGACGACTTTCCAGCCGTAGATCGCCGCGCGCTTCCCCCGGGGCATCGCCTCTACGAAGGGTTCACCAGCCGCGACGAGGTGGCCCGTCTCACGCGTGTGGAGGCGGTCGCCCTTGGTAAGGCACGCACGCTTGCCATCCGCGCAGCGAACCAACGCACGCGGCTGGAGCGGCAGCTCTTCTCGGCCAACGCACAGGCATCAAGGAGTGGCCGGAGCAGCGCATGTGGGAAGCGCGCCGCCACCGGCGAGAGTGATGATGACACTGTGTCTCGTCTTGACGCGCACCTGGTGGAGAGACACCCGGCCCTCTTGGCATCCACCGCACCGACACTCACAAGCTCTTCAGACAATGGGGCAACCCTCGGTGGAGAAGGGAAGCCAAACGTCAGGGTGGAAGCGCAGCGCTGGCGCCTGGAGGCGGTCCTGCGCCAGGAGCGGGACCGCACCGCAGAGCGATGGGCCCCGTGGATGCGTCTGATCAACCCGCGGCCTCTCCCGCCTTCCTCGCGAGATCAATGCCAACGAAAAGGGCGTCGCCGCATGACAACGCCGGATGAAGATCCCTTGCCTTCCCTCATGGATAATGAACGCAACACGCAGGACGCGGCGATGGCCTTACGCGCGGTCGTCTCCTCCCCTCTCCAGGAATGCTGTGGCATGCAGAGGGGGGAAGACGGTGGTGGTGAGGACGCTACCCTGCCACAGGGAGGGAGTCCGTGCGTGTGGGTAGAAGATTTGGGCGTCATTGTGCTCTGTGTGCGATATGCGGAGCCATACGTGAATGCCGTTAACACAGCGTTTGCTTCTGAGGGGACGACACAGGGGAGAGCAAGGTCGCCGTGACGGAGTCCTATCACTGCACGCCTCGCCCGCTTTCCCATTGTGCTACGTCGCACACGTCTTCTTTAACTTTACTGCTATTATTCGTATTGCTTCTCATCTGCTATTTCTTTTATTGTTTTCTCTTTCATTTCCCAAAAAAAAAAAAGATGATGACCGAAAAGAAGCCGACCTCTCTTCTTCCTCTTCTTCTTGAGGGAGGGGAGAATATCTGCGCCGTTCCTCCACACGCGCCACGGTAGCTCGCATGAGAGGCTCAGACAACAGAAACGGTGATGAGAATACCTCAAGGGTGCCTTTCGAACGAACGAACGGAAGCGTACATCATGCGTCCTGTGTTTCTTGTACGCTCCTCCATTCACCTATTACTTCAACAAAAAAAAAAAACATAGCACGCAGAAGCAGCAATAAGAACAGCAGTTTCACCGTACACTTGCAACAACCGCATAGAGTACGATACAACACAGAGAGCGCTCTGTTACCATAGAGTGATATAGAGACTGCGGTCGTACAGATATATTGGACCAGAAATACGTTTTAGGAGAATTTAAAAAGGTTTCTAAATTCTTCTTTTTTTCTGTTTGTTTGTTTGTTTGTTTGCTTCAGCGGTGTTCTCCCCATCCGCACGCAAAAATGGCCAAAACAAACGTCTCCAAGGCGAAGCCTAAGAAAGCTGCGCCAGCCTCTGCGGGCCGCAAGAAGGCCATCGCCGCCGCAGCGAAAAAGTCGGCGGCTCACAAAAAGCCAGCAACCACAGCAGCAGCAGCCAAGGCGGCAACACGGGGAAGGCCTAAAGGTGCTACAAAGGCGCGGATCGCCGCGCGCGCGGCGAAGAGCGCTCGAAGCCGTGGCGTGAAATCGAAGGTGACTGCCTCAAAGCAGCAGCAACAGCGTCCGCATGCACGCCACATAACAAAACGTCCGTCGCCGCATGACGACGACGCGAGCGAGACTGATTCGAACGCGACGGCATCGGGGAGGGAATCGGATGCCGAAGACACGCACGAGGCGACAGCCTCGGACAAGGACGAGGAAGCTTTTCTGGAGCAGACGCAGCGCTACCGCCAATGGCTCAGCTTTCCTGAGCAAGCCGCCCTTCTCGGTCAGGCGGAGTCTGCGGTGGTGCGCGCCTGGTGCCGCACCTTGCCGCGGCTCGCTGTGTGTCCGGCCAGCAGTGCTGCCTTCTTCGCCGTTGCCACCCACGGCGCCACGCCTCCGACAAGTCCGACGTCACAGCAACGGAATGACAACCATTCAGAGGACGCGCGCGGCTTTCCCGCGGCAACCGGAGACGCTCACAGCATGGACATGGGGAGCGAGAAACCGCTGGGGAGTGAGCACGAGGAGGTGTACCGCACGGTGCGCAACACCATCGCCGCGTCCTGCGCCTTGGGCCATCGCTCGTGTCAAGCGGTCTGGGGCCCATGTGGCAGCGGAAAGCACCGCATCCTTCGGCTGGTGGCGCAGGAGTGCGCAAGGCAGCCCAACACCCTTGTCCTCCAGCTCCACGGCGGTCTTCTCAATGGCGACGAGGATGCCATTCGAAGCATTGCCCAGCAGATGCTCGTCTTTTTGCTGTCGCCGCAGTCGGCGGCCCTGCGGGCGGCGGACTGGTCCATCCGCACCGGCACGTTCGATTTTGGAAAGCTCTTTCGCTTCGATCGCGCCATGGAGGAGGCGGGCCTTGCGGGGCCGAGCCCATGCGAGGACGCCAACGGTCCCCTTCATGGTCGCGGCAGCAAGACAAAGGGCAGACGGCGACGTGGCGCGCATGCCTCTGACGACACCAGCGACGATGACAAGAGCGAGAGCACCGGTGAGAGCACCGAGGATGAGGAAGAAGAGGACGCCTACGAAGGCCCCTTTATTACAACGACCACGGGCAACCTTGTAGGCGGCGCCGCCAGCGCCTTGCCCCCTCTGCAACGTGCCCTTCTTCTCATGAAACACAACCACGTGAACCTTGTCGTGTGCATCCGTCAGGCGGAGCGCTTTGGCCTGTGGTGTGATCAGCTGCTCTACATCCTGGCGGGCCTCATGCACGAGAGCGATGGCCGGGGCGGCGGCATGTCGTTGCTTCTCACAAGCGCCGCACCAGACCTGCGTCAAATGGAAAAGAGGCTCTCCAGTCGCCTGACCGGGGAGACGCGCTTTGTGCCCCTGCTGCCGTGGACACCGCGTCGCATGCTGCGGGCCACCCTGGGGCTCACCAAGGAACTCTGCCGCTGCCACCTGGCGCTTGCGGAGGCGGCCGCTGTCGTCGCAGAGGATGGCGACGACGACGAGGCGGCCGCCGCGTTGACCCGACCGGCAAGGCGGCGGCGAGGGAGGAAGGATGGAGCGGTCGGGGCTGCAGCAGCCGATCCACTTAGGGAGAAGCAGCAGCGCGTCATAGCGGCGTTGACCCCAGAATGGCAAGACCGCCTGGCGTCCTTGGAACTGCTGCTACCCACAGAGGTGCGTCGGGTGTGGGAGGAGGTTCTGACAACACAGGTGGACCGAGAAGAGGGTTCCATGACATCCGTAGATGCGGTGCAGACGACACCACACCCGACCCTGCTGCGCGAAGCCATGGCGATAGTCTGTCACGACCTTCAACAGCAGCTCACCGCCTCCACCAACAAGGCACGGCGCAAGCAGGCGGCCGGCGTCCCGTTCAGTGGAACCGGTAGCACGGTCGCCGCGGCAGCGGCGACGGCAGCCACAGCCTCCACCCGCCCCGCGCAGACCCTCGTCAAGCGCATCCAAGAACTGAACGAGGACGTGCTTGGAGAAGGCGCCACCGCCGCGACTGTCTTGGCGGCGGTAGCGAACTGCTTCTGCAAGACGGCGGCCGGGACCCTGGACACGCTAGGGGTGAAGGCGCGGCACCGTCTGATTGCACGGTTGGACCGTCGGCAAGGTCGCGAGACGGCCTGGCCCTGGGCACGACCCACAGTCCTGTCAGCAACCCCGTGTGGACAGAGTACTGACACGGCGGGGTGGTTGAATGTGCCCCCATTTGTGCGGCAGCGATGGGCCACGGTGGTGAACTTCGCAGGCGAAGAGGCAGACAACGGCGGCGGCATCGGCACGGCACAGGTCCCTGGCACCGCGACGACGACGGCCGTCCGTTCGCCGCACCTCCCGGTCGCCGCGCCGCTGCCCCCGCACCTCTTTGATCTCCTCGACGAGGGCAAGTTGGTGGAGCTGGGGTACGCCTCTCGAGAGGGGATTCAGATCCTCTTCCACGTGCTGCTTCAAGAAGAAAAAGGCGTTCATGGCCGCTCCATCGCTGACCTCTTGGAAGACGTCACCTCCTCCCTTGGCACGCGGGCAGCGGCCGCGGTGGACCGGGAGGCCTACCGCGCCGCGGTGCACCAGCTGTGCCGCCTGAAACTGCTTCGCGTCAGCGAGGACAGCGAGCTGGTGCACCTGTGCGGTAGCGTTGCCCGCCTGCGTGAATTTTTGCGGACCGTGCTGGAGCACCGCGTGGACTGGTGCGAAAGCAACGTCCTTGCCCTCGACGCCAAGGATTTCATGCGCATGCGCAGCCTTGTGTGAGAAAAGGAGAGAAATTTGGGTTCCCGTCTTGCTGATCCCTTCTTTTTTTTTTTTTTTGTGTGTGTGTGTGTTGTGCGGGTGTGTGTTTCTTATGGGGGCGTGTGATGACGCGTCCAAGGGAGGAACACAAAAAAAAAAAAAAAAAAAAGTGCTGTTCGCGTGATTGCCCTCCTACCATCCTGAATAGATGCACGACAGACGAAGACGAAAAAAAAAAAAACAGAGACTTGTGAGAAGCGCGAGAACAAGAACGAGAGATGAACAGATGAGGCGTCACCCCGAAAGCGATCCTGCTTCCTCCGAACAGATCTGGGACATCTCGATGCACGGGTGGGCGGCATCTTTCTTTCCCATAGTCGCATCCACGATGTGAACTACGTCTCCCCACCACCACCACCACCACACCCTCCCTCTGTCTCACGTTATATCGCTCGTCCATGCTGTGTGTAAATTATGTTGAAGTAGATTCACTTTAGTGCCGCCAACACAGGGCTTGCACCTCTCTTCTAAACAAGGCAGAAACAAAAAACAAAAAAAGGGAACACAATTCTCGTGACTTGCTGTTAGCACCTACAGGCCACGGTGGGTCTCCCTTCAGCATGTCGGACACAATTGAATCCTCAAACCCCATGGAGCGGAGTAGCGAGTCCCCACCCCAGGACCCCACCAACAGCTCACCAGAGGATGATCTTGCAGGCACGGCGGAGGTTAAGCAAGGCGGCTCCGAGGGACCCTCTTCCTCCTCTGGGGAGGGCGGCAGCGAGGATCGCAAAGGCAAGGAGGACGGAGCCGACGCTGAGGACCGCGACGGAGACGAGGAGGACGAGGAGGACGAGGCCGCCGCCTTAGAACGTGAGGCAGCCGCTGCTGCCGCAGCAGAGGAAGAGGAGCACCTCGCCACGGTGGGCATTGCGGCGAATGAGGTGAAGAACATTATCCTGCAGATGCTGAGCCCGTACTTTGACGATGAGGGCGGCGCTGGCCCGACAGGGACCGTAGAGGCAGACATGACCGCCTCCCCAACCACGCGTGACGAGACGTCTGCGGGGGCGGCAAACGCTAGTGCGGCGGCGGCGTCTGGAGGAGACGAGGGCAACGGCAACGGGGGCACGAGCACCTCGGCAGCCGCCCCACTGGTCCCTGCGTTTCTTGACGAGGAGGAGGACACGGCGCAGCGCTACGACCACACAAAGTCAGCGTCCTGGGTGCAGCTCATCTGCGACGGCATCACAGAGCGGCTCGTAGCAATGGGGAAGCCTTACAAGTTCATTACCCACCTCATGGTGATGCGCAAGTGCGGTGCCGGCATGCACATCTGCTCTAGTAACTATTATAGCCAGACGGACGGGTGGCTGAGCCACGCGCACGACATGTCCCCCCACATATACTGTGTTGTGACAGTGTACTGGATGGCGATTTGAAGGGCTAGACGTGTGTGTTGTCCGTGAGCAGATAACCAAGTCGGGAGGTGGTAATAGGGCTAGAGACGGGGATGGAGAGAGAGAGAGAGAGAGAAGGGAAAAAAGACAACTCATCTCGATCATTTCTTGTGCTTATCGCATTCCCAGTTGCCCTTCGAATCCCTTTCCCTTCGCGCTGCGTCAACACAGTCCCACTTGATAAAATGCTGTCGTACTTTTCCATAGCTGCTTCCCCGGTGTCTTCGCTTCTGTCTTTGTACTCATGTGCCCCGATGTAAATACATGTGGGACAACAATCCTGCAACACAAAAAGAAAGCAAACATTTTAAAAAAAGAAAAAATCCCGTGCACACGTGATTTAAAGATGTACCCGCTCCTACTTGGCTCTTGATGAGCCTCCGGGCGGACATTTACAGGGCTACGGAAGAACCCTTCTCGCTCTTCTAGAGTAGGTAAAGAAGAAAGAGAAACATAGAAGCGCTAGTAGACTACAGTGACCAGGTATGTGGGTGTATGTGCGTCAATGGGAATGCATACCAGCCTGTCCATACAGCAAAGGAAACATGGTAGGCTTCTTTGTCATGCCTCCCTCTCTGTCTGTGCCTAACCGTGTTTGCTCCCTTCTCCTCTCGCTTTCTCTATCCTTTTCTTCCCTCGCCGTCTCCTACGCCAGATAAAAGAAAAATAAACGAAAAAATCAGTATCCGTTTAACTGCTTGTTTCTCTCCCTTCTTTTGTTTTTTCATCCTTCCTTTCTTCACAGCAACCTCCATCGCTGATACCCAGTTGGTTTGAAAGGGGGAAGAAAAAGGAAAAACATGTTCCGCTCTGCCATCCGCTGTGCCCCCATGGCCGCCCTTGGCGGCTGCACGCGCCCGCTGCTGGCCCCCAAGAAGGAGGCCTTCGTGCGCGACAAGCCCCACTTGATCATTGGCACCATTGGCCACGTCGATCACGGCAAGACCACCCTCACCTCCGCCATCACGACGGTGCTGTCCAAGAACGGCAAGGCGCAGGCCCTCGATTACTTTGCCATTGACAAGTCCCCCGAAGAGAAGGCGCGTAAGATTACGATTAACGCGACGCACGTCGAGTACGAGAGCGAGAAGCGCCACTACGGCCACATTGACTGCCCCGGCCATATGGATTTCGTGAAGAACATGATCACCGGCGCGGCGCAGATGGACGGTGGTATTATTGTGGTGGCGGCCACCGACGGTGTCATGCCGCAGACCCGCGAGCACCTCCTCATTTGCTCTCAGATTGGCCTTCCCGCCCTTGTCGGCTTCATCAACAAGGTGGACATGGTAGACGAGGAGACGTGCGATCTGGTAGACATGGAGGTGCGCGAGCAGCTGGACAAGTACAAGTTCCCCGGCGACGACACCCCGATCGTCCGGGGGTCGGCCCTCAAGGCCCTCGAAGGCGACGCCAAGTACGAGGAGAAGATCCTCGAGCTCGTCCAGAAGTGCGACGAGTGGATTCCTGACCCGCCCCGCAACACCGACAAGCCTTTCCTCATGGCGATTGAGCACGTCTACGAAACGGGCAAGGACGGCAAGGCCATTATCGTGACGGGCCGCGTGGACCAGGGTATCCTCAAGAGCGGCGCCGACGCCGAGCTGGCCGGCTTCAACACCAAGAAGCCCACCGTGAAGGTGACCGGTATTGAGATGTATCACAAGACGCTCGACGAATGCCAGCCCGGCGACTCCGTTGGCGTCAGCCTCACCGGCTCCGGCGACACCAAGTCCCTGTCCAAGGCCAACGTCGAGCGTGGTATGGTGCTCGCTTCGCCTGGCAGCACCAACCTCTTCAACCGCCTCAAGGCTCAGGTGTATGTGCTGACCAAGGACGAGGGCGGTCGCCACACGGGCTTCTCCCCTCACTACCGCCCGCAGCTCTTCTTCCACTGTGCCGATGTCACGGCGGATCTGAGCTTCCCCGAGGTGGAGGCCGCGCGCGAGGAGCTCACCAAGAAGCACGGCAAGGATGCTGAGGCGCAGAAGAAGGTGGAGGCGGAGCTGAAAGAGGTGGAGAGCAAGGTCGTCTGCATGCCCGGTGACAACCGTGAGATGATTCTCACGCTGGCCTACCCGATGCCGGTGGAGAAGGGCCTCAAGTTCACCATCCGTGAGGGCAAGATCACGGTGGGCTGGGGCGCCGTGACGGAGACGCTGGGCCTCGACAACAAGGTCAACATTGAGGGCAAGAAGAAGGACGCCAAGCCCGCGGGCAAGGGCAAGAAAAAGTAAACCAAGGGATTTAAGAGTACGAACAAAAGAGACCAAGACAGCGCAGAAGAGGACAGAGCAAGAAGATGGAAAATAAACACTCTTTTTCTCTCTTCTTCCTTCTTCTTCACCTGCTCGGTTTGTTATTGTTTTTCTTTTTTCCTGAACGAAGAAAAAATATAATCTAAGAAGAGAGGGGGTTGGCCACGGACTGACAACGACAAGAGGTGTATTCTCACAAGAGGAAGGAAAGCACAAAAAAAAAAAATGACTCCTTGCGGCATTCTCATGACCCGTGGACTCCAGTGGTAGAGAAGAGCACGGCATCGAGTGTTGTGCTCTGCTTCCTCCCTTCCTCCTCCTTTTTTTTTCTGCCTTCCTTTCCTTTGCCACCTGACTCTCCGTTATCCGTGTGCTGTGCAAGGCGCGCGTGCTGTGGCCTCTGTGTCTGTCTGTATGCCTCTCCGTTCCCTTGCACACCCGCCATCCCGTTCAGTTGACGCCCTCTCAACTTGTCACAGATTCGTTTGTTTACTTTTTCTTTTCCTCTTTCAACACCAGACCGCCTCTTTCTCTCTCTCGCACACAGACATATGTACACGCGTGAGTCATAGGCCGCACCCAGCACCCCCACTGTTGACTGCCCTGACGCTTACTGGTACCGTTACCGCAATGGCGTTCTGTGCTCCCTCACTCTCTCACTCTGACTCTGGCCCTCGAGAATCTTTAATGCTCACTTCTTTTTCTGTTTTTTCTTCGTAGGATACTCAATTTAAAAAAAAAACATTTTCTAACATCTTTTTTTTTTTCTACACAGACGGTTGGTTGTTTTCAATTAGGTAAGAACCGAAGAAACGCCTCGCGTGCGAGAAAGGGAACGAGCTGGACCGGAACATGCGCTGAAGGAGAAGCTTTATGGAGGGGGAGGGGGGAAGTGAGGAAGTGAGGAAGTGAAGCTGCACGAGCTCTCTCCTTCGATCCTTTTTTTTTTTTTTATCCTCTCCTCTCTCAAGCATTTGGATTCTTGTCCCATCCTTCCCGTGTGTGTGTCTCCCTTTCATCTCGCCGTACGTGTGTGTGTGGATGTCTTATTATTTGAAATCGCGTTGTCGGGGTGTGTTGTGGGGTTTTTCTCTTCTTCTCTGTGTTGGCTGTGGTTGGGTTTGTTTCGCTGTCGTAACCGTCGTTACTCTCGCTGACATACGTTTTTGTTGTTGTTGTTGTTTTTTTGTCGTTCTCTTGTCTTACTTCATCACACATCAAAAAAAAAAAAAAAAAGGAGGTGTGAAGATCACCGGAAGGCATCACGAGGTTAGTTAGAAAGGAGGGACGTTTGGCTAACCGTCGCTGGGGCACACGCTTTGGGAGAATGACAAGCAGCTGCACCTCACATAAACGTCTGCGCGCACGGGAAGCAGGGAGGGAAGCCGGAGGCGGGTCGCCACACGCCTACCGGTTGCACGGGTCCTTACCTAACTGCATCCCCATCCCCACGTCCTTTGTGTGTCTGTTCGTTCTCAACACCACCATTACCACCACCGTATTCAAAGGGCTCGCACGAGGGTCCCTCCCTTCTCTCACTCCCCCAAACGAGGTTGGCAGCAAAAACCATTCTGATAATACGCGTGCATGTGGATGCTTTTAAAAAGAAAAACGCATCGTCTCATACACCTCCTCCCCTCCCTCTCGTCTCACTACGTGTTCTTTCAGTTCCTAGAGTAACATAGCAGAACCAGTTCTTCTTTTGGAACGTTGCTTTCTCGTGTTTTGTTCTTTTCGTGTGTTACCTTAACTCTTTCATAAAGTGTTTTTTCTTTTTCTTTTTCTTCACTTAACACTGGCACTCCTCCTTCTGTTTATTTCTTCTCTTACCTTCATCTCCTCTTTGTTTCTTTGCAAACTTGAATTCGTGTCTCACTGTCACCTCTCTTTTCCTGCGTTCGCACTAGTCGTCCTTGTTGAGGATTTTGTTCTCCTTCCTCAAGCTGGGTGTACCATTCTTGTTTCAGTAAATTTATTTAAAAAAAAAAAGATCAGCGGCGGCAATGTCGGCGCACGCGACAGAGAGCCTTGACGTGATCCTTGGGGCCGCCCTCGAGGCCCAGCAAACACACAAGGCCAACGCGCTCGTCAGCGCCACCGGTCGGCGTGGCAGCCTGGAAGAGGTATCAGATCCATCGGGCCTAGAAACGCCACACGCCCCAGGCCTCACTCCGACCTATAATAGTCTAGGCCTCGGCAGCAGCCCGGGTGGCGCCTCCCCTCCGATGAGCACCGTCTACGCAACGTTGTTTCCCAACCCACGGTCTGCCTCTAGCTCCTCGCCAGAGTCCTCTGGATCGCTTCCCCCTTCGCACACAAACCGCGGCGGGTTCCATGACCATCGCGAGACCACGGTGCCTGGGCGCATGACCGGGCTGCAGCTACTCGCCTTGTGGAAGCTGCGCAAGGCTGGGGGCACGATGCTGGACAGTGCGTCGCCCAGCACCACCGTGAACTCCCCGCTGGTGGCGCCCATCGTGGCGTCCGCACTGCCGCCCGAGCAGCACGGGGAAGAAGAAGATGATGATGATGAGGCGGCTCACTCGTTCACCGCCGCACCGCTGCGCTCTGTGACGGTTGCACCCGAGGACGCCATAACAGACGACGAAAGCGCGAACACACGCGTGACGGTGACGGAGTGGGCGGAAGAGGAGCGACCCGAACCGGAACTGCTGCGGCGCGCTTCTTGGTGCATGAACGCCCCGACACCCATGAAGGATGCGGCGCGTGCTGTGGAGCTGTGTGAGGCCAGCACCACCGTTGTGGCACCACCACCACAGGCACCCGCCGTCGCACACTCGGAAGAGGCATTTGACATCGCGCTGGGTGCTGGCACGGAGAGCTCTCGCCCGCCCACGCGGACGACAGAGCTCCGGGAAGAGGCCCAAAACGCTGCCCAGGCAGACGTGCAACGCCGCGTCTCCCATCACATCCACACGGACGCCAACAACACGCTAGCGAACAAGGTCGCGCCGTTGGAAAGTGCCTTGTCCGAGGACGCCTGGGAGCTGGCAGAGGTGCGCCCCGCACAGACCGCGTGTCTGGGCGAAGGCATGCTCACTCGGCCGCCCACACGGACGACAGAGTTGAGAGAACCAGAAGTGGCGGCAGCAGTACCGGCCGTCGCCAACGGAGAGAAGCCTGAGAATAGCACTCGCGAACCGGTCGCCCCCTACGGCATGGGCCACGACAGCGACGACGATACCTTGGCGCCGATGGCACGGTCGAATCGCTTCTGGGAAGCCTCTACCTCTGATCGCGTCACCCTGGAAGCCGCCCGCTCCATCGCTTTAGACAATGCAAGCGAGCATATCGACGCCGTTTCCATGCTCTGCGAGGGCTTCACAGAAGCAGAGGACCGTCCCATGACCGCCCACCGCACCCGCCCCGCGCAGGCAGCCCTGCCCAGGGCCAGCGACCTCACGAGCGCGTCTCAGAGTATCGCCGGCCGCACCATGGGGGAGTTGGAGTCTCTTTGTGCGGCATCACAGGTGCTGCCGCAGGGCGTCCCAGTTAAGGTCGTGCGGATGGGTCAACCCTCGCGTCCCATGAGCGCCGCTGCTGCTCTGTCCGTCACACAAAGTCTCATGGCTACCCTGTCCATGCAGCCCAACCTGACAGCCGAGGGGACGGCAGAGCATCACGACGCATCCAATCAGCCAATGGCCGCTGCGTTGAAACGCCCTGCCGAATGTCTCCTTTCCCAAGCGGAGCACTCTGTCACTACACTGCTGGGAAAAGCGATCAGCGACGACGCTCCGCAAGAGGTGCCGTGCGTGGTTGTGCATGAAGGCCGTCTTCACGAAGTCAACATGGGGACCTCACAGACATCCGAATTGCTCCTCGAACGCGTTTCAAGAATCCCGCGGTCGAGCACTGTTGAGATCGAGGAGGAGGCCCTCATGCCCTGCCGACAGCAGCGGGCCCGGGTACATGAGGCGATCGTTGCCAGTCGCCCCGCTACCGCCGAGCCTGTCTTGCGCTCCGCGGAAATGCATGAAGCTGCCACGGCGGAAGTCCCATTCGCACAACGGCGCCGCCAAGCTTCCGTCCGTCTCGCGAGCGCGTCAACGGTCGCCGCACCAGAGGAACAACTGACGGTCGCACTGCGCGAAGCTGAAGGAGAGGTTCTGCCTCCTTCTCGCCCCGTAACAGCACACATGGTGCGTGCGTTAGATGGGAGCCTGGCCCGCGGCAGTGTTGCCGAGCTCGCCGAGAAGGTCGCCCATCTGCACTCGCAAGAGGCGCCTTTGTTGTTGACGGCGGTGAGCCCCCAGGAGGCGTCTATGGCACGCGCCGCACGGATAGTGAGAGCAACCTCCGTTGCCCTCCCTCACGATGACGGTATCTCGGAGGTTGGTGGGGGAAAAATCGCTGTGTGGGAAGAGTTGCCCGTACATGACCCGCGTCCACGAACGGCGCACCTGGCCACCAGCGCGGAGGTTCCCTTGTCGAGCTCCATCGGTGCTGCGCCGGAAGGTGCCGAACCCCCAACCGCACTGCGGTTGACCAGTGACGAACAGCACGAGGTGGAAGCATTCGAAACGGCACGCCCTTCCATCGCTCGAGTACGGGCCGAGGAACACGTTCTGTGGAGCCCTGCAGACAACAAAATGTCGACTTTTGAAAGCAGCGTTCGCATGCAGGAAGCGCCCCTTCCCTCCGTCGCCTCACCCGAGTCCACCAAGGACGAAGGAGAGGAGTTGGAGTCGATGTGCCACTGCGCTCAGGTGATGCGCCCGACATCTGTTCACTTGACCGCGGATGAGGAGCAATGGCATCAACACGCGACGGTTTTGTGTGAGGACGCTGCACTCGATTTTGCTGCGGAACAAAGACCCAAGACGGCTCACAACATCACAGACACGGTCGCAGAGCATCCCCTCGGTAATACGGCGGAAGACACCCTTGCGGAACTGCGCGAGGACGGCCCGGCAGAGACAGAAGCGGTGCCCGCTGATGAAGCCGAGGAGCAACGGATACCCACGCGCTTGGTGAAGCCCACCACCCACGAGCTTCCTTCGTCAGCGTTGAGCAGCCGCAGCCAGCATATGCCAGTGCGAGAAGCGGAAGTGAATGACTCGCTGTCACACCAGGCGCGCTTGTTCAACCCTGCTCAAGAGCCGGAGCTGCATGAGACGGTGGAGCCAGAAGTTGAAACAGAGCACCGCATGGCGCGGGCGGCACGAGTGCAGCGGTCGTCCTCCGTTCACGTTGGTCGCTCGATGTCTGGGTACGATGATACTCGCGAGCGGGAAGAGGTCATTGTGGCGGCCGAGGAGGATATTTCGTCGCAGCACCCCGTCTCACGTCCCGTCACTGCACACGCCGTCACCCGCAGCGAAAGGCTGTTCTCTCAGAATGTTGACACCACGCCCATGGTAAGACCTGCAACCGCTACGCTGGAGGAGCGTGAATCCCTATCGACGGGAGAGCACGAGCTCCCTCAAGCGATGCCCACGACGCAGGAACAGGTTGCAGAAGGCGTCCTCGCGGCAACACTGCCACTGGAACTGCATCCTCTCATCAACGAAATGACAGCTCTTGCCGCAGAAGAAACTGTTGCCACGTCACGACAGGAGGACGCTCACCTGCCACACGTGGCTACTGTGCAGCGATCAGCCTCTATCGCCGTTAGTCTGCCAACCCAGCAAGAAGCCGTCGAGCGGGAGGCCGCTATCGTAGAGGCCGAGGAGGATATTCCGTCGCAGCACCCCGTCTCACGTCCCGTCACTGCACACGCCGTCACCCGCAGCGAAAGGCTGTTCTCTCAGAATGTTGACACCACGCCCATGGTAAGACCTGCAACCGCTACGATGGAGGAGCGTGAATCCTTATCGACGGAAGAGCACGAGCTCCCTCAAGCGATGCCCACGACACAGGAACAGGTTGCAGAAGGTGTCCTCGCAGCGGCACTGCCATTGGAACTGCATCCTCTCATCAACGAAATGACAGCCCTTGCCGCAGAAGAAACTGTTGCCCCAGCACAACAGGAGGACGCGCACCTGCCACACGTGGCTACTGTGCAGCGAACAGCCTCTATCGCCGTTAGTCTGCCAACTCAGCAAGAAGCCATCGAGCGGGAAGTAGCGCTCTCAGAAGCTGCGACGGACGTGGCAGCTTCCGCAGTTGTACAGCAGGGGCCGTTGCGTGTGCTCTCAGCAGCAGTACCTCCTGACGAAACCGAAATCGTGGCAACGGAGAAGTTCATGGAAGCCTCCTCCTCCTTCGTCCGTGCGGAACCGGTCCTCACCGCTGAGGAAGTAGAGGAAGCGCACGTCACGGACGCAGTGGCGCCTCGTTGCTTCCTTGTTGAGCGGCGGGAGACGGTCCTCCTGCGCACAGTTAGCGGAAAGGAGCGGGAGCCACACGAAACCCTCGTGGCACAGCTGGCGGAGAAGTCGTACGGTCGCCCAGCAACGGCTATGCTGGCGACAGCAGAGGAAACCACTCTCCGCAGCGGTGTGCTGGTGGCAATCCAGGACACGCAGGAACCCGTGTCCACTGTCCTACAGGAAGAAGAAAGGATTACTGCTGCACCTGTCTCACCACAATCCACCTGGGTAGAAACGGAGCCGTCCATCACGCTTGCAGGAACACCTCCGGTCGTGGAGGCAACACCACATGCGCAAGAAAATGAGAACATTTTCGCACGTTCGGTCACGATGGAAAACGCTCCCGAAACAACGTTTCACGGTCACCGTCCGAGCTCCACCGGCGTCCCCATCTCGGTCTCTCTCGCAGAGGAGGAAGTTGTTGATGAGGTGGTGCACGAAGCGGCTGCACCCGCACCACCACTCCTTGCGCAGGAGGAAGAGGCCCCTCGCCCTCGCTCAGTCCCGCGTCCATGTCCCGCAGACTTAGCAAACCCATCCATCGAAGCACAGCTGGGCGAGCGCCGAACCACTGTTCTTCCCCCTCTGTCTACCACCGGCCCACACCAAGAAGCCACCGCCCCCACGCTCTTTGAGCCCATCGTCTCGGAGGGGCTGCCCGGTGCGCGGCCGATCCACAACCCGTACCGCAGCCGCTGCCTCCAACGCCACACCAGCTCCCCCAACAGCACCGCCTCCCTCTGTGTACCGCTCCTTGCACGGGACGAAGGGCTCCGCACCCTAGAGGCTGTCTATGCACGTCTCTGCCAACCCGACATGTACAAGGTTCCTGTCAACAGCGGCGTGCTGACACGGCTGCGTGCGCTCTCACCTGTTGTCGCGTCCTCACGCACCGAGGCGGACCCGGCAGGCCTTGCCGCCGTCACATCCCTCTCGCTCGCGAACCTTTGCTTAAAGGACGCGGGTGTCCTGCCCGTGTTGGAGCTCGCGCGGTGGTGCCCGAACCTTGCGGAGCTGGACCTGTCGGGCAATGAGCTGACGAATGAGGCGGTGGAATGGCTGGCGGAGACCGTTGGCGATGCATCCGGGGAGGGGGAAGAGGAGGAGGAAAGACGACGGCAGGAGGCGTCGCCTGCCGGAAAGCTGCTGCGAGCGCTGCCCCTCGCTGCAGACAGTGTGAGCAACGCTTCTCTGCTGTCCCAACAGCAGCAGCAGGATGGCGAAGAGCGGGAAAGTTGCCCTCTTCATGAAGGCTTCGCACATCCGCTGCGTCGTCTCACGACGCTTCGTCTGAGCGACAACACGCTTTCCATGGGGGCCCTCCGACTGCTGAAGCGCGTGCTGCGGGTGCTGGCTCGTGTCGAGCGCGTGGATGCTCGTGGCATGCGTCTGCTCCCCGTTCACGGCAAGCTGCCCACTGTACCCCCCAAGGTCCAGCTTTAATGTGTCTCTTCGACGCATGACGGACGGTCACGTCACAAAACACACTGAACGTCCGCTGGCGCTCAGGAAGGAAAACTACACAAGAGAGCTTGTGTGCATGGAAATTGCGTTTGAGGAACTTTCGCACATCTCTCATGTAACAGCGACTGTCTCCAAGTTTTTTTTCCCCCTTTGGTTGTTGTTTTTTCTGCGTTTTCTTCCTCCTCCCCCCCCCCTCCCCTCCACCGTCCAACCTTTCTCTCTTGATATTTATTTATTTATTTATTTTGCACACATATCTCTTTCTCTTCTGCCCTCGTATCACTATCTTTTAGATGGGACAGACCTCTTTCAACTACATCGTATGGCTACTTCGAGTCACCCCACCCACCGCCTCCGATACATTTCGTTTTCCTTCTCCTTTCTTGTCACACTCCTGTCCTGCAAAAACACCTACGAGTGCTATGTGCTTCCAAACGACGTTTCTCGTTGTTGTTGTTGTTGTTGTTGTTTTCCTCAGAGGAAGGGGCCCGGCGCTCCCACGGAGGAACCTCTCCAACCTTCCCTTCACTTTTGTACATATACTTTAATTTAAAATTTTTTTAAAAAAGAAACAGTCGCCTCCCAATGTCATTCCCCAATCTCCCGCAATTATTCTTAGTATTATTCGTGTAACCATCTCTACCACGTCTCACCATGTCTGTGAGTCATACCTGCCCCCCCCCCTGTACATTGTCTTTTCTTTTTTTTTCTTTTTTTGATTCTCCCAAGTGTATTATTGAGATTTATCACCACGCTTTACCATCTGCTATTCCGGAGGCCTCCCATAATGTGTGTGTTGTGTCTCTTCCACCTTTCGTTGATCTTTTTTAAAATGTCTGGCTCTGGCTCCACGTCGTGACTCACTCTCACATCTCGTGCATTGCTAACACCGTCCTTTCCTCTGACGTTTCTTTTTTTTTCTCCTGCTCCTCATGCACTTTTGCTTAAAAGGAATTGTCTGGAGATCGATAAGGCGGCTCAGCCGGTACCACCAACAACCAAATCTATCCATGTAAACCCTTTTTTTATATATTGAGTGTAAGCATTTGGATCTTTCTGGAACCTTTTTTTTTCATCTTTTCCTAGTTACTTTTGTGACTGACTTGCCCTCATGTTCATCATGCACTGTATACGTACCTTCAACCCTTCGCTTTACGCAATCCCTCCCTCTCTCACTTTCTTTCTTTTTTCTTTTCTTCTTTCTCTCTCATGGAAACGCTTTCTTCGTGGTTCAAGCACATTGTCCTCGAACCTTTCACTTCTTAACAACAAAAATGAAAAAGTGGCATAACGCAATACGTTGGCCGTTTGCCGTGGACGTCTCAGGTCACTGTTGTCTTCATGGCGCCCATGCAAGTGAGAGGAAAAAGGAGAGTAGAGCACCCCCTGGGCTGGTGAGGATCTACTGGGGGGAAAGGACAAATTCCCTGAGCTGCTCTCTTCCTTTTTCTCTTTTCAATGCAAACAAAAAATAGGTGTTGTGCGGACATGGGAGACGGGAAGAAGCAACCAGTCAGCAAATGTCCCCTCTGGTTTCACCTCTTCTGCACGGTGATGTCGCCTCTTCAACCACGACTTTCTCCCAATACACGGATCTCATAACTGCCTCTCTCTCTCCCCCCCCCCCTCTTATTCTGCCCACACTTGTTGGAAATTCGGAACCAAAAAAAAAAAACACGCAGGCGTCCAATCATTCAAGCGTAACGGGACACGCGTCTAGGCGGCGCTTTATTAGATTCTAGAAAACAAAAGATAAAGAAAAAGAAAAAGAAGAAGACAACATACCTGTCTTGCTAGAGGGCCATCGCTAGAATACCTTTTTTTGAAAAAAAAAAGGCATAAATACTTTCGCGGAACGAAGTGAAGTGGGCGGAAATGGACAAAAACCTAGACCCTTTAGAGTCCTCTCCATCCTCACAGCTTCGCTCGTTGCCTCTGTTGGTGTGGCACTTGCTGGATTGCACGCAAGCAGAACATGAAGAGCGCACGACGTTGCGTCTCGAAGCCTGTGACGAATGGCACGCGCTCTTGCGGCAGTTTGACGCGGAAAGCATCCGTCTTGACGTTCAAAGATGGCAGTCCGCACAACGCCCCGTCCCACAACGGGACGAAGAAGGAGAACAACAAACGGCACAAGCACGAAGCGAGAAGCCCTCGCTTGCAACGGACACATCCATCTTGGAGCAAGCCCCGCCAGATACCTCTGCCTACGCCTCTCTGCTCTTCTCGGAGCTCAACGCGTGCATGGACCGGTTCTGGCACTCGGTCGCCGCGATGCGAGAGAAGCTGCCGGATGAGGTCGCGCGCTGCGTGCGTCAGCACGGGCTCACCACGCAGGAAGGCATCGGCCAAGATACACACATAGACAACCCTGCTCGCCCATGGCTGCCACCACCGGATGAAAGCAAGGCGGAAAGTGAGTCCCATCGCCCCCATGGGCATCACACGCAGCTGGTGCACGATGCAAAAGCGCTTCTCCAACACGGCGCCACCCACGCTCAACGGAAACCGCTTTCTCTGCGTCTGCAATACGGTACTTCGTCAAAGACAACGCAACCTAACGGTGCAGCGGACGAGGACGACGAGGTGAAGAGTGCCCATGCTCAAGCAGCAGACGGTGACGCCGTCGCACTACGGCTGGCCCTGGCACGACTGGAGCATCGTGTGGAAACCCTTCACAACAGGCAGGAGCAACTGCAACGGCAGCACATCATCCAAGGTCAGAAATCACCACTACCCGAGCGTCAGGCGCCATCGTGTGAGACAGCCGCGGTGGGGCTCTGGGACACGAGCGCGGTCCCCTTCCTTCGCCCCTGCGTCTTGTCGGTGGAAGAAGCGATTGACATGACCCTCTTTCCTTCGTCTGCTTCGTCGCCGCGCGTCCCCACTGCAAGAAGCACCGCCGCTCATCTGACGACGAGTCTCACGGCTCCCGAGGCCATCCGCACACTCTGTCGGACGCTGGTCCAGTTCAAACGTCTATACGAACGCGGAACCGCCACGCACGGTGGCACCCTGGAAACGATTCTTAGTCTCCCGACACGAGCACTCCCGTCAGCGTGCGTGGAGGCCTGCGTTAGCTACCTCATCGATGCCTCTTGTGGGAGCACTGTGAACAGCATTCAAGAAGGCCTCGCTACGATGGTGGCGCGTGCGGCGCCATTCACGGTTGCCCTCCCCGCCGTGGGGGACCAAGGGACCCGTCAGACACAACAACAAGAGCAAGTGGTGGCAGTATTGTGGAGGAGCTACGAAGCGCTTCGGGCACACGCACTGGTACACCTCCTCAGCCTCAGCCGCCGTCCTGCGCGCGATGAACCGAACACGACAGCCGAACGTAGCTGTCCCACATGTGGAGTGCGAGCTACCGATACAACATACGCAAGGCATGAAGCATCACGAGTCCCTGAAATTACCCGTGAGGTCGCTCGTCAGCAGAAGCCAGCAGCAGAAGCACCACCACCGGTGCACGGAGAAACCGCGCTGTCCGTGGGCTCTCGTGCACCCGTGTATAACGACTCCGTAAAGAATGACCTCACTGCTCTGGAAGTACTCCTCGCGAGCTCCCCTGCCCCGTCTGCACATCCCACAAATGCAGCCTCTCCGACATCCAGCCGTCACAGCCACAGCAGCGCTAGCAGCAGCGCTAGTAACAATAACAAAAGCGGACCCTGTGAGCCTCAGCGTGACGCATGTTGGTGGCCTTCCGCCGCGGCCGGCTCCACCCTGCCTCACCGGACTCTGCCCACCCCGTACGATGCGCTCTTCCCTTTGCCCAGTGCGACCTCCGCCTACTCGGTGCCACCACCGTCCACACGCGGCCGAGAGAACAACACGCAAGGCAGCCACGAAACTGGCCACACGGCACACGCCCGCAGCGTCTCTTTGCGCAGCGACGCCTCATTGGTATATGGTGGGGAAGCGCGTGCCCCGAGCCGCGATGGCGCAGGTTGTGGCACGCGCTTCTTTGACGCCCTGGCTCGTCGACCGCAGCCGCTGGCGCAGTCGTACATGAACGAAGAAGTGAGTCCGACGCTGCGGGGGCTGTCTCAGCACGCACATGCGCGAGTGGCCAGCATGCGTCAAGCTCGATCTCCGGAGGAGTAAAGAGAAAAAAAAAAAAGAGAGGCAAGTCAGGAAGAAGTGGGGAAGGGGCCATCAGTCACAGAAGACATGGTGCAACGAACATAGACGTGTCCGTGTCGAACGCTTCTCTTCTATTTCCCTTTTTTTTTCTTCTTGCACTACTTTGTCTACAACTGACCAATGTGCTCCCTAAAGAGAGAGCAGGAAATGTGTAAACTCACTACCCACACACATCACAAAACCAAAACAACAAAGATGTTTCGAAAACAGAACGTTATTCCACCCCATTCCCCTCCCTATCAGAGTTCATAGGATGTGCAGTTGGGAATGCGATGTTGTATGTATGAGCGCGTGGCGTCAGACAACCTTCAAGGCGAACTCGCTCGCAACGTCAGCTGAATTCATGCCGCTCTTCTCAGCACTGCCGTATCTTTCAAACCCTCTCATCCTCTCCTTTTCTTTTTCCTCTGTGTGTGTCTCACCCCAAGGCCCCTGTGAAAGGATTGTTATCGATCCTCGATATTCTTTTTCATTTATCCCTTCTTTTTTTTTCGTATTGCTCCGCTAACCGCTGCAATACCTCTTCGCATTAATTGTTCTTCATATTTACTGCTTTGTTTCTTTTATAACATTGTACATACACGCATTCCCAGTGCAGGAGTGTTTCAGCTCCCTTGAGCGAACTCCTTCAGATTCCTTTTTTTTTTCCTGCATAACCTCTTCCCCTCCTCCCCCCCCCTCATTATCCCGCCTACATCTTCAGTTTTGTTTCTTCCCCCCCCCCCCCACTCGTGTCCTCTTTTCTCCGTTGAATTCTGGCTCTTTCTTTGTGTTTGGAATTACATTTTCGCGGCTAATCTTGTCGCTTCGTTTTGGTGTTTTACCTCGTTTTTTGCTTAAACGCTGGTGATTGGTGATTGGTGATTGGGTTTTTTTTCTTTTCACATCTTTGAACCGTTTGAACTCACTTCCTTTCCTCTCTTTTCTCATTACCCTTCGTACTTTTTTTTTTTTTGACTTTGATCCCCTTCTCTCACTCCTACACAGGAGGTGAGGTGACCCACACTCTGGAAATTCGTCCATTGGCTGGTGGAAGAAAAAAAAAAAAAGCTCCTCCTTTGTGATCTTGTGGACTCACGTTTTTCCCCTTTGTACCCCCTCCCCCCCCCCCCCGTTTCTCCCTTTCGCGCGAACCTTCACGACGAAGCACAGCGATGAGTTCAAGCTACACTAGCACTGTGCGCGGTGGGGGAACCAGTCTTCCACCAGGACGCGGCCGTGGACGCAACCCACGCGTCAGTGACGTTCTCGAAAATAAATGGCGCCTCTTCCCCTACCTCGGCGAGCTGCAGGCGGTGTCGGGTGAATTTCCTGTCAAGCTATTGTGGGCAGGCGTTGCCATAGAGTCCTTGCAGCTCCTGTCCTTTGCTCTGATGCCGCAGAATAACAATTGGAGCGGTGGCATGCACGGCTTCACCCAGGCACTCAGCATCACGCACGTTCCTTTTTACGATTTTCTGGACATTGGCCTTTACGGCTGTCTGGGCGTCTGCGCCGCCTTTGTCCTGGTGTACGTGCTGCAGACGGCATACATGGTGGTGAAGTGCTGTACCATGGGGGGCTACATCGCGGGAACCAATGTGCTAGAGAGTCCTGTGTTTCATCTGATTCGTCTCTTTCTCTACTTGACGAGCAGCGTCCTCTTCGTGCCCCTCACGCAGAATCTCATCGCGCTAGCCTACGCGCGTCAGTCCCACAGTAATACGACAGGGGCGCCGGCCTTGAGCGCCTCTGCGTGGTCAGGCGGTGCGGCGCCTCTGGTGTGGTTTCCCTCGTTCGACACAAACTCAGCCGTCGCCAAGGGGGCTCTCGCCGTCTGTGTGATTGGCCTCGTCCTGCACGTGGTGCAATCGTACGGAATGGCCATCTTTATGAACGAGTTCCACTACAGCAGTCCCCATCCGAGTGCTCGCTGCTACACCGCGTTAGACGGCCTATCCATCCTGCACCGCTTCCTCTGCGCGCTGCTCTTCCACTACTTCGTGGCCACCGACAACATGATGTACTTCAATGTCTGGATGGCCGTCAGCTCGCTGGTGATGATGGTGGGGTTCATGTTCTACTTGCCATATTACAAGGAGACCACAAACAAACTCCGCATTGCGACGCTGGGTGTGACAGTGCTGTACGCCATCTTCTCCGCCACCACATTCGCCCCTGGCGCCAAAGAGTTCTTCCAAGGCGAGCGCTTTGGCAAGCACAGCATCGACCTCATCATCGTTCTCTGCGGAGTCCCGTTGTTCTTCTTTGTGTTTTACAGCTACGTGGCGCTGATGCGTGTATCGCGCATCTACAAAAGCGCCTTCCACGCCCTGCTGCACGAGGCCCGCCTGTCCAACCCCATCGTCCACATCCCCAAGAACCTCCCACGCGATGTGGAGTGTCTGCCAGAGAACGCAAAATTGCTCGACGCTCTCGAAGACGCCATCACACGCACCGAAGGCGAAAAGAGTAGCAACGTGAGCTGTGGCAGTAGCAACACCACACGAGGAGGTCAATCCGCGCGTCAAAACGTTTCGCACCGCACGCATGCCCACAGCCGATGGAACTCTGGATACGATTCGGCGGAAGGCGCCAGCAACGTGGGTGGTGCGGCGAGTGAGCGGATGATGGACTCCATTCAGGACATGGTGCGCAGCGTCTATGACGATGACCTGCAGCTATCAACGGTCCACTCCGTCACGGAGGCTTCCTTGGTGCTCGACAGCGATGCCGCCAGCAGCAACCGTGACCGGGGTCCCTCGCATGTGATGCAACGTGTGAACCGTCTGCGCCGCACCCTCGGCCGCTTTGTCGCGCCGTACGTGGACAGCATCCTTGTCCCCTCAGACCTCGAGCTCGCCGCGCGTTTCCTGCTCCCCGTGAGGGAGGCAACGGGGATGCCCGTGTCCGGTCACCAAGCGCGCTACGCTGCCACCATCTTCCTCAAGGGAATCGCCAAGTACCCGCGCGAAGCGTTTCCGCGTCTGGCATTTCACATCTTTCTCATGCACATGGTGCGCCACCCGCAACTCGCTGCAGCCGTGATGGCCCAAAGCGAGGACGCGCAGAAGCACCGCGCGTTTGACCTCTGGACGGTGGAGCCGGCCCTCGCGCTGAGCTTCACGCATTGGCGTTTGCAAGTGGAGCTGACGCAAGTCATGCATTTACGAGAGAGCAATCGGCAGACAGCGCTCAAATCAGCTAAGGACGCCCACCGCGATGCCCTCCATGCCACCACGGAGTTCTGGATGATGCTCATGGGGCGCGGCCGCTCCGTCGAGGAGCTCTCACGCTCCAGCCGGGCCATGATGCGCGCGCACGCGGACGGGCAGCGCCACTATGAGGCGCTGCTGAGTTCGCAGGCGGGAAGCATGGAGATCGCTGCCTGCTTCGCCGTCTTCAGCGACCACATCCGCGACGATAAAGAGATGTCCACGCACTGTGTGCGATTTCTCAAGCAGGCACTCGCCATTCGCGACGGTGGCAGCAGCGCCAAGATTAGCTCCGCACGCGTGAAGGCGGCGGTGGCGGCGGCGCTTGCGCAGCTCAAATTCTCCTTAGCCTCTTCTCACCAGACGCTGCGACGCTTTCACCAAAGCTCGCGCGTGACCTTTCTCCGACCCACTCTTGTCATTTTCAGTCTGTCCTCCCTCGCACTTCTCGTAGCGGTGCTGGTCGTTGTGATTCAGGAGAAGACAAACATCCTGCACGAACTCAAAAGCCTCTACTACCTGGGCAAGCTTCGTAGCATTGCGGCCCAAATATCCGTCGTAGCACGGCAGATTCAGGCGAGCGTTAACCAAGGCAAGCCGGCTTCACGCGACCTGCAGGGAACGCTGTCGGCGTACAAGAAGGACTTCTCAGCCATGTATAATGAAGTGATGTTTGGGTCGTACAGTCAGAGTTCAACCAAGTTCAAGAACTTCTTTCGGCTTGCGAATGTGCGCGAGGTGGTGCCCGGGTTTCAGCTCACCTTGTGGGCGAGCCTGGGCGTCGCGCTTGGTGCCGTGGAGGACATCATCACAAGACCAGATGCGTCCCAGTTCATGGACTGGATGGCCAACGATTTTGGTGGTGAGGCCTCGGACGCGTTGGGTATGGCCTCGGAGGTGTACGCGGGGGAGTTCCAACGTGACTTGGGGCAGCTTCGCACGCGCTGCATTGCCATCTTCTCGTGTGTGGCCCTCCTTCAAGTGCTCGGCGTTCTGGTGGTCCTCTACAGCGTCTTTTCCATCCGTGGGGTTCGTTCCTTAGCCTTTGCCTTGCTGCGTCTGATTCCGCTGCCGGAAATCCGGGAGCTGTACAAGCGCTCCGCGAAGCAGCACCTTGACCTCGACGCCTTCCTTAACCAGCCCACACGCGCCAAGGTGGATGGCCTCCTTCAGCTCGACAAGCTTCAGGAACAGCAGCGCCAGCTCCGCGACGGCGACGACGCAGCGCGCGGTGAGGAGGGAGAGGTAACGGAAGCGTCCGCAGACAGGCGACCCGCCAGCAGCAGCGTTGTCGGTAGCAGCGGCAGCCACCACCGCGGTGGCGCGCGTCGCGGGTTCACCACTGCCGCCGATACGGAAGACTCCCTTCCCGGTACCCCTGTCTGTCGTCGCCGCAAGCACGAAGACCACTTTGTGACAGCCGGGGGTGCATCTCGGCACCGGAAGGATACCTCTTCCACCGGGCGGCGCAAGGGTGGCGCTGGCGGTGCCATGTCAACCCCTGTTCTCCGTCTGCTCGGCGGCGCAGCGGTGCTGGCACCCGAGTCAGAAGATGGTCCCAGCGGTCGACGGACGGGAGCGCGGGTCGAAGGAAAACATGCTTCTGTAGATGCCCGCACGCGGGGGAACCTCGGTGCTGGTGCGACGCCCGCAAAGGTTTGTGGGGAGGCGGCCCTCCCTGCAACCGACCCTTGGGTCGCGAACAGTTTCCTTGACGCCGTGGTGCAGGGTGTCGCCCGCACAAGAGTCGACTCTGGAGACGACGACCCAGACAGTGGCATCCACGAGGCCCACCACCTCAGTGACGGCTCCCAAGATGACGACCTCACCTCGGACGGCACCGGCGACGACGACGACGTCGACGTCGACATCCACAGCGACGACGAGGAGAACCGCACATCGAGGGGGGGCACGTCACACATGGATCATGCCGCGGCCAGTAGCGCCAGTGTGGGCAACGGCGGTTTCAGCGCAAACGCCAGCACCACCAGTGGACACGGGGCTCATGGAAGCAGCGTCACCACTCGGCCTCCCGGGAACCACCTGTCCAGTGGGACGGCGAAGACAGCAACGGTGGCGGCCGCGGTCGCGTCGAGTGTCAAGGACACGCGAGGCCGCCCCTCGCACCGCCGCCGCCGCCTTGCGGCTCAAAAGCGTCAGCACCTCGAGGCGGTCCGCTCCGAGCAGGCCTACCTCCTGAACCTTGACGCCAACGCGCACGACGCCGTGTGCAGCGCACCGGCCATCCTTCTCGGCGTTCTCCTGCTTGGCCTGCTGGCGGCAATTGTTGCCCTCAACACCCTCGCCCTTCCGCTGCCCCGCCTCTCGGGAGACCATTGTCAGCGCATTTTTGAACACAACAAGGCGCTGCGCGATGTCAAGATTAACGCAGTCTTCTCCGTCTTGAATACGGTGTACTTCATCATGCGCGGTGACATGCGCTACTTCAATGATTACATTCTGGTCAAGGGTCAGGACAAGTGGCGTATCCTGCGAGGCCTCGTTGGGGACCAGCTGACGGACAGCGAGGTGGCGAAGCTCTACTTCACCCTGGGCAAGATGCTGGAAGGTATTGAGGAAATCACCAGCATCGCCCTGACCCTGGCCTGCGACAAGTTCGCCAGCACCTGTCAGACGAACCAAGTCACACCAGACGGTGTTTACATCAGCAAATACACGTGGGGCGACGAGGAGAGCTTGGTGATGGTGCAGCAGGCATCCCGATTTGGGTTGTACAACACACGCTTCAACATTCTTTCCGGCTCCGATGTTGACCTCTCAGACGAGAAGGACGCCGAAACAAGGGTGCAAATGGCGCGACAGCTGCTCTCCTCTGAGCTCGTCACGGAGTACATGCTGCTCTTTTTTGAGAAACTCGACGAGCTCAGCATGAGGTTTGACGAGCCTTACAAAACGCTTACGTATCAGTACACCGCTGCTTCCACCGGACTCGCCGTCGGCGGGCTCGTTGTCTGTCTTCTGCTGATGCTTTACCTTGGTTCCTACTCACGGGTGGCATCCTCCAAGGCAGTGCTGTGCTGGCCGATCCTCGCCTCGTTTTGTCTGATTGCCCTCATTGCCCTTGGTGGCATCGGCTTGCGTCAGCCGCAGAAACTTAATGCGGGGGAGTACATGGAGGCGTCCGACGAGATGTCCACAACGTGGAACATGGTGCTCTTCAAGACGTTTTGGTTTCCCACCATGTACGCTGCAGACCCGACACACAACATGATCTGGAACTACCGCTTCTTTGAACTGCGGCGCGACTTTAAAAACATTCATCTGCTGGAGACGCTGGCCATCCTTCGGCAGGGGGAGGTGCGGCGCTCGGACGAGCAGACGCTCAACTCCGCGCAAGAACTCACCATGATTGGCACTGCCCTCGTTTACCTTGCCACCAAAGACGAACCCACCATCGTGCCGGGCTCGAACATGTTTGACGACGAGTACCTCATGAACTTCACCTGGGACTTCAAGAGCGAACCCGACTACCTGGTCACGCTGGCCACATACGGCGACATCGACCGCCAATTCTACTCCACGCGCGAAGCGGACGAGCAGCTGCCCAACGAGGCGAAGCTAGAGCTGGCCGTGGACACCCTCATCTCCCACCGGCAGGACGCCGCAACGGAGACGCTGTACGGCTTCGTGCTTTCCTCTGATACCTTGGTGCAGGGGCGCCTCGCAGCCGACAAGAGCGTCCTCCGCGGGCAGCAAAAGCGTTTCACCGCCAGCATTGTCGTTGCCTCCGTGGCTCTCTTTTGTTTTTTGGCGATGGCATGTCTGGTGGCGGTGTTGTATTCCATCAGCGTGTCTGCCGTGGAGAGGGCCGCGCGTGGGCGGGGGCGTTCCCGACGCGAGGAGCAGACGGCGGCCGCTGGTGGTGCGGCCGGGGCCTTGTCGACCACTGTGAACGGTGGCAACGGCGTCGGGGTCCACGGCGGCGGCGACAGTGGGGCTGTCATGAGTCCTTCCTCCCCTTCCTTGAGCGGATTGAACCGGCGCACCACGCGAAACGGCCGGAGCAGCGTCAGCACGGACGCTCTCGGAAGCAGGTCGGTGGATGGCAGCCCACGCGATGGGGACGCCCTGTCCGGCAGCGCGGCCGCCTCCCCTACACCGAGTGCACTGCTGGGCTTATCCCCCGCCACGGATGTCGTGGACAAGGGGGTCACGGAAGGCAACATCATCAACAGCTCAGGAACAGCGGTGCAGCATCGGGAAAGCTTGCTAATGCGTGTCGTGCCGTTTGTTGCGTACGGTGTCATTCTTGTCGTTTCCGTCGTGCTTGCCGTGATCACGGCCATCTTTGTCGGGGAGTTGGACCGGATGGACGTGATGTTGAACGACGCCACACAGCGCGATTGGGTGGTCGCTCAGTCCATGTACGTGGGTTACAGCGTCAGGCAGGACCTCGCCAACTACGCTGTGGCGTCTGAGACGCTTCGGGGCATTTATGCGAAACACACTGCCCTCACGCAGCAGCTCTACTTCGGACACGAGGAAGACATCAACAAGACCCGGTACGCCTTTGTGCGTCACGACATGCACCAAGACCAGCTTTTGTTTGAGCGCAACAAGTACTATGGGTACCAGAAGTTTTACGGCCTGAGTATCAGTGACACCGACAGCAACGGATTCCAATACCTCATCACCACCTCCACCGCACAGACCTTGTTCGGGACTGGGAAAGGGAGCTCCTACTCGTCTTCGAACGCGGGTAACACGGTGTTGCTCAACGGCGACCTGACGAACAGCCCTGGTCCGGTGGATGCGCGCTTCTTCTGTTCCGCGTCGATTGAGGAGTCCGTGATGCGGCAAATCAGTCGAGGCGTCGGGCTCATGTTCGATGACGTCTGGCCATCCTACCTCCGCCGCACGTTCACGGGTGGCCTGGCCGGCTTTGCCGATGCCTTTGCGGACATGGAACGGGAGTACACGGCGGTCATGAATGGCGTCGCGCAATCCAGCTTCCTCTTCTTCAACCGCGCGCAAAGCAAGGCGGCCATGTTTTTCGACATCCTCATTGCCCTCTCCGTGGTGCTCCTCGCGCTGGTGATACTGGCGCTGCTGTGTGTACTCATGCCCCTCTACAACCACCTTGTTCGGGAGGACACAGAGTACCGCCTTCTCATGAAGGTGCTGCCTCCAGAATTCCGTGTGCGATACCCAGCGCTGGGGGAGTTCCTCATGAGCTCCTACCGTGGCAGCGCCGCAGCGTCGCGGGATGCCAACACGAACCGCGTCGACGCGACCATGACAGAGCTCGCCCAATCCGCGGTTGTCGCCGTCGACTCCGACACAGGCATCGTCCTGCGCTACAACGAGCTCGCAGAAACGCTCTTTGGCTACAGCGCGGCGGAGGTAGTGGGGAAGCACATTACGACGCTCATCCCGTGCCGCGAGGCTGACAGCGTCTGGGCCGACGACCATGCAGAAGGCGCAGGCCTCCCCGCGCTCTCGTCCGAGGAGGCCACGGCGCACCACCACCACCACCACCGGGAATCAGACGAAGACATCGACGTCAGCGCGCACGGCGCGAAATCCCCTCCGACGCCGCGCTCCGGTGGCGGTGGTGGCCCGCTCTCTGCGTCCTTCGCTGGCAGCGGCTCTGGGGCCCACAACCCCAGCCTCCACATGGACAGCACCAGCAGCCATGCCGCCTCTGCAGGAGGGCAGCCGGTGGTGGCTGCCGTGCCAACCGTGGTCGGCCTGCTTCGCCGAGGCGTGCGTGTGCCGCAAAACCTCTCCCTCGCTCGAAAAGACGGCCGTCCGCTTACCGTCTCGTACACCTCTCAGGTGGTGACCTTGGCCAGCGAGGGCAGCCACGTGACGGTGCTGCAGTGCAAGGAGGTGGCAGACCGCGGCGAGCTCGTCGTCATGGAAGGGGTCGTGCAGGCGACCAATGCCCTGAATCCTGATGGTATCTTGCTCATGCTGATGGACGGCACCCTGGTCCGATCCAACCGCGCCGCCGCTGGCATGTTTGGCTACGAGGTGGAGGAAATTGTGAACCGCAATGTCCGCATGCTCATGCCCCATGACGCAGCGCTTTTGTTTGACGCCTTCCTTGTCAGTGATCCCTCTCCCATCAAGACCAGCGGTGGCAACGGGAGTGGGAATAACAGTGGCAGCAAGCGCCGTACAAGCGTCCGCAAGGTCGTCAACGGCGTTCGTAAGGACGGCAATCACTTTCGCGTAAATCTCGTGCTGGTTGAGATCCGCTCCTTTGCCCAAAGCTTCTTCATTGGCTACCTCGAGGATGACACGCAGGGTCACGACGTGGAGGCCGCCCGAGAGATTTATCAGAGCGTCATGAATCTCTCCCCCACGCCCGTTGCCTTTGTGAGCAACACTGGCCGTGTCCTGGAAATGTCAAAGGCCGCGTGTGAGTTGCTTCAGTGGAGTCCTGGTGAGGTCCGTGGGGCCTATGTCGCAGCTCAGCTCATTGCACCGCCCAGCCGCAATGACATTGAGACGCTCTTCGCGCTTGCCACGGGAAGTCACGGCAGCTCCCCTTCTACCAGCAATTTTCAGAATTATAACTACGTCCACAACAACAACAACAACAGCGTGGGCAGTGGCTCCGTCACCTTCTCTCCTGCGGGCAAGGTGCAAAACGTACTTGCACGGCGACGCGACCAGACGAACTTCCCTGCCGAATTCACGGTGCATGAGCTGTACGCGGGGGCCGGCAGCCTGCTCACGCACAACAGCTTCCTGACCTTTATCACCGACACCCACAAGCTGCGCGAGATGGACGCGCAAGGACAGATGATGCACAGTGCGATGCAGCGCAGCGTGCAGCCTGTCGTCGTCATGACGGCGCAAGGGAAGATTCAGTACATGAATACCGCGGCCGAAGTCACGTTTCAGTACGCGGCCAAGGATGTGGTTGGCCTCCCCTACACGCTGCTCACACGGTCCTCTGGGTTTGGCCTGGCAAGCGGGCCGCCGGGAGTGGAGTCTATCGTCCTCCACAGCAGCCGCCCGACAAGTGCAGCGCGATCGACACTGCCCGCGACAGGGCATCGCCAGCGCACCGGAAGCTTTCCTGGTCCGCTGGTCGGTCTGGCAGTCAGCACGACAAGCACAAAGCGACTCCTTCGCGGGGGGGAGGGTGTGACGGCTGGGGACAGCGACGCAAGTGGCGGCGGCGGTGGCATTACCTTTGACGAAAAGCCCATTGTCGTGGAAGGCGTCAAGCACCCCCCACGTCCACACGCAGAGTCCTGGTTAGGTGATTACGCCCGCAACCCTGACGACAAGAGCGTTTTCCGGGGCTCACGGCTGGTGCTGGTGCGGCGCCGCGATGGTACTGCGCTACCCATGGAGCTACAGCTCGCGGAGTTGCCTCCTGTTCATGGCACCACACAGTCCCTCGTGGCGGCCTTCCTGCACGACGCTACAACCCGCCTGGAGCGCGAGCGCCGGACGATGGTCAATGAGGCCCTGCAGTCCGTGTGCACAAGTCCTATCCTGCTCGTGGATGGCACAGGCACGCTGACCCAGCTCTCTAGCGTGGCGGAGACGTGCTTTGGCTACCACGCCAGCGAGGTGCTTGGGGTCTGCGTCGACCTCCTCCTCCCCACTATTGCAGACACCTACCGCCTGCAGTCCGGTAGGGTTGGCTTGTTCGACGATGGCAGGAGTGGCCGCGAACGAGGCAGCGGGGCGGCGGGCAGCATCGACCGCTCCTTGCAGAGCCTCGGCGTGGAGGACTGGAAGATGCTGGACAACTCTGGCGAGTACAGCCTCAACCATCTTGGGGTGCACATGGGGCTCGGCGGGGCAACCGGAGATGCGGCGCTCGGTGGTACAGGAGGGGACGTTGCAGGGACGGTGGCCGCCAGAGCTGGCATGGGCATGGGCAGCGGTCCGGACGGTATATGGACCGCACGCTCGGTCGCCGCCTGTCGATTCATGGCGGCGGTCCTCGCAGACCATGCGGGCAAGCGCCGCTTGTGCCTGGGTCGCCGCTGCGACGGCCGCCTCTTTTCCGCGTCGGTCCGTGTGGAGGAGCTCAAGGACCTCGTGAACGAGGCGGGCCGAAACGACAGCGGCGCAGTCCCTTCAGGCTCTCTCCTCAACGCAGGCACCACGACCGGTGCGGCGGCGGCGGCCAACATCGCGGCGCTGCAGGGACAGCTCTACGCCATCTATTGTGAGGACATTACAGAGCTCAAGGAGGCCGAGTCCCAGGCCGTCTTCTTCCACCAAATATGTCGGAACCTGGATACCCCGCTGGTGCACCTGGACGCCGATGGCAACATCCTCTCAGTGAACCGAGTCTTTGAAAAGGAACTTGTCTATGAACCAGAGAGCGAGGAGACAACGGAGTTCCGTCAGCGTGCGGTAGGCCGTAACTCCTTCCGCCTGGCCGGTTCCACGCGCGGCCGCCCGTACAGCGTGGCAAACCCCAAGTCGAACGCCAGCTCCGGCAACGAGACGGGCCAACCTCGGAACCAGAGCGGGAGCCAGAGCCGCGGAAGCTCGACGGAACGCGACAGCCACCACCGCCCGGTGCGCCGGTGCCCCGTGCTTGGGCAGGCCTTCACCTCACTCATGGTGAACCCGGACGCCGCCTGCCGCTACCGCCAGCTGCTGAAGGAGCGTACCCAGCTTCATGCCAAACGTCTTAGCACCAGTGACAACAGCGGCTGCAAGAGCCCGGGCAATACGACGCAAAGCGCAGGACGTGGGCGAGCGCTTGGCCCCATGGTTGGCGTCCACATGTTGACCGTGCAGGCCGCCAGCAGTGGCAACCACAGCAGCCGGCGTCGCAACGTGCGGTTCCGCTGTGGCGACACCTCTGAGACGGTGTTCAAGTGCCGCATCGCGGAAATTGTCGCCCCACCCTCGCTCAGCAGAGGGGCCGCCGGTGCAGGCGGCGATGGGGTCAGCCTGCCCCGACGGGAAAGGGCGAGCGCGAGCCGCACGCCGAACATCAGCTTTGTGGCGTTCCTCAACGAAACCGAGGAAACGTTTGAGGACAACTTCACTGGCGAGGACACCACCACCACGCTACTCCGCACATGCCCAGACGCCCTCTTCATCACCGATCACGACGGCATCATTGTACAGGCCTCACCCGCAGCGGAGCGCCTCTTTGGCTTCGCGCCTGCCTCAACAGACGGAGCGCCACTCCCACTTCCTCAGCAGCAGCAACAGCAACAGCCGAACACGCCGTCGAAGACCACCTCGCAGCCCAGCAATGACTCAGAAGGAACCGAGACGATTGTCGGGCAGCACCTCAAGGACTTCATTGTCGTTTCCTCTCCCCCGACTGCCAACGGTGCGCAGACCACGCTGACCTCTCCTTTACAGCAGCACGCACAGCAGCTACCGTCGGGCTTTGCGGAGTCGCCCGGAGGCCCGATGCCGCAGCTTGGCTCCCCCCTCACCCCACCGCTCAAGCGGGGCCGTCTCCGCTCGACCCACCGCCTCGAACGCTTCGAGGTGGGCCAGCCCACGCCTCAGCCGCTTCGCATGATTGCCCGTCACCGTGATGGGCATGTCTTTGCGGTTGAAGTATCGACGCGCGTGGTTGCCACCGGTGCCTACAGCGCTGGGGAGGGCCAGACCATCGCCGACTACACCTCGGGGCCTGCCCTAAGCGTCACCCCGACGGCGAGCGATGTGCGCAGTACCCCAGGCGGGCTCGGCCCTCTGGTGCCGCACTCACCCCCATCGTCACCACAGCACGCGGCGCGCTCCTCGCATCAACGGCTTGAGGACACGCCAGACGGTGCCAGCCTTGCGTCTGGCTCCGAGATCGCCGCGACGATGTCCTCCACGGCCCGCAGCCGGCAAACGACGCTCTTTTCGCAGAGCACCAACAGCGCCTCCCACGGCAACGCGCACCCCGGCGCGACACAGTTGTTCGTCACCTCGGTCCGCATGGTCGAGGGCGAGGCCGTCGGAGAGCGGGTGGAGCGCTCCTTGGTCGCCACCGTCGAGCAGCTAGCCATTCCCGTCGTCATTACGAACTACCATGGCACGATTGAGGTGGTGAACGGAGCCCTGCTGCGCGTGTTCGGCTACCCTTCCGCTGACGCCCTTGTCGGGCAGGACGTGGGCCTTCTCATGACAGACGAAGATGCACCGTACCATGGTCGCCGCATGCAGAGCTACTTCCAGACCGGCATGCGCTTTGCGATTGACGTGACGCACCTGCGCGCGGCGCGCAAGGCCAATGGTGAACCCATGAAGCTCTTTGTTCGCGTGAAGGAGGTTGTGCCGGCGACGCCCACCACGCCCTCGGTGGCCGACGCCGTGCTTGGCGATGCGGCCGCGGACCTTGGTCTGCCAGCGGCCACAGCAAGCGCTGCCGCAGCGGAAACGGCACGTAGCAAGCAGCGGCAACGGATGGAGGACACAAAATTCGTTGCATACATGACACCTGCCACTTGGGTCGCGGCGTCGGCGGTCGGGCCGCAGGGGGCGGCCAACAGCGTTCTCCGCCACTGCTCCCCCGTACCCACTGGGGAGTTCTTCGACCTTGTCAACGGAGACCACAAGAACACCAGCGCCTCGGAGCAGAACAAGCTCGTGCCGGCGTCGAGTCTGTCCCGTCGCACGACGCGGCGGCTCGAGGGTTGGCTGGGCGACGAAGCAGGTTTGCCGCTCGCCATCATGGACGACCACGGCACCACCCTCCGCTTGTCGCGTGCGGCGCAGCGCAGCTTCGGATGGTCCGCCAACGAGGTCACCGGCGCGCCCCTCGCCTCCGTTCTCACCCGCGACCCACAGCACACGCGCCTGGTGGAGACGGAACTGCAGAGCATGCTTGCGGAGCTGCACGCGTCAGACGAAGAGCAGGCAGCCGGGAGGGCAGATCCACACATGCGTGGCGAGCCCGTCCACGGTGGTAGCCCTGTGGTGCGCCGCCTCATGTTCCTGCAGCGCCGGTCCGGTGAATCGGTTCCCATCAAGGTGATCATCAAGGAAGTTGTCGCGGTTGGTGAGGAGACCTTCGTGGATGGCCTGGCGGCGCGGCAAACCGACTTCCTTCTGGCCGCCCTGGCCAACCCCGTCTCTGGGCCCTTGGCTAGCCGCATCCCATTGAATGCGGTCGTTCGCGATGACGGCACGTTCCCGGAGGCCAACGCGTCCACCGGCGCACGTGGAGAGGACGCAAAGTACGCAGGGAATGCCTCGGGAGCCTCTCACACCTCCACCACCAGCTTTCAGGCGTTGGGGAATAGCACAGACCTTTCCATGCCACGGCGTGTGTTTGTGGTGCTGCTGCTGGATCTCTCAGGGCAGGTGGAGGCGGTGCACACCAAGGAGCTACACGATGCCACCATGGCGCTCTGCCCCTCCCCTACCATCTTTACCGACACCGCTGGCATCGTGCGTCTCTTCAACCCGGCTGCCGAGGAGTGCTTCGGCTGGAAGGCGGCGGAGGTTCTGGGCCGCAACGTCGCCGTGCTGATGCCCGCCAAGACGGCTTCCGTGCACCATAGCTTCATTCAAAACTTCCTTCGCACGGGGGTCCGCACCATTGTCAATGGCGTCCCGCGCGCCATTACGGCGAAGCGCAAGAATGGCAATGAGTTCTCCGCCACGCTCATGCTGCGCGAGGTCTCCCAGGCCGACTCGGCCTTTAACAAGGCTGGCGCTCCTCTCACCTCGACGGTGGCAAGCGTGGCGAGCGTGGCCGCGGGGGATACCAGCTCGCGAACGACACACTTTTTTGTCGGTCAGATTATCGACAACAGCGAGATGCACTGCGATGAGCAGCTCGCGCAGCTGACGCACACCGTGGTGGAGGGCGCCGATGAACAAGTTCTCCTTGTCATTGACGCACAGGACAAGATCCGTCTCGCCAGCCCAGCGGCGCTCGTCCTGCTCGGCTACGACAGCGTCTCGGACATCGCCGCGAAAAACGCAGGCCGGCTGCCCGGAGAAGCCAAGCGAGAAACGGCAGGCCGCAATGACGACACCTTGAATAGTGTGCGGCCATCGCCAACCCCTGCGCTGCTGTCCACCTCCGACGAGGAGAAGAGCGAGTCCAACACAGGGCTCGGGCAAGGCGCAAGCACGAAGGCCAACAGCAACCGTGACAGCAGTGGTGATGGTGCGGGTGGTGTATCCAAGCTGCGTGGGGATGGAAGGGCGAGCATCAATCACCTCCTGCCCCAGCACGCCGCGCATGAGCTCAAGGACGCCATCATCAAGGCCTCTCTCTACGTCAGTGGCGGCGCTGGCTCACCTGACGCGCTGGCTACCATGTCCGTAGAGGAGGAAATTCGTCTGGTCATGGAGAGCTTTAGCCGCCGTCGGTACCGTCAGGCAGACGGTGCGACCACCAGCGGCGACCCGCCGCGCCAGAGTGCGGCGCGGCAGTTTGTGCTGCGTGGCTTGCAGATCCGCCGGCGCTTGCCGAGCGGTGGCACGGCGATCGTCACGGCAGACATTGAGGCCTGCCCCGTCATGTGTGGGAGCCTCTACCTTGGCTGTGTGCTGCGGCTCTCACGGACGCAGCAGAGCACAGAGCAGCGGCCGCGTGCGTCGTCCATGATGTCCCCACTCCTTGACGGCGCGTCGCCTGTGACACCGCCGCTTTACAAGGGCGGCCCCCGCCTCGGCGGCTTTGCGAGCCCCAACACGACGAACCTCCCGACGACGAACCTCACGGAACCGAACCCCTGGCAGACCCGCTCCATGCAACTTGTCGGGGACAATGAGCAGACCGTCGCGGTCGCAGAAGGAGCGATTCGCCACTACCAGAAGCCCTTCTTCTTGCTCAACAAGGATGGGGAGGTGATGCGGGTGAGCCAGGCACTGGCCTCGCTGCTAGGCTACGCCTCCCCACAGGCAGCCCTCACGCAGCTGCAGGGACGGTTCATTGGTAGCCTTCTGCCGCCCATGGCGAACGAGCCCCTCACGCACTTCCTCACCACCATGACCATGGCGCAGGCGGCGGCGGCCTCTTCCTCGGTGCAGGCGAACCGGGAGCTCGCGAGCCGCCCGCCGCGCGTCGTTCCGGCCATCCGTGCGGACGGGAGCTCCATTGACCTGTACCTTGTCTCCTTCCAGGCCCTGGAAAACGTGGATCAGAACACGCAGACGAACGAAGTGTGCGGGTACGCAGGACAGGTCGAGAGCGTGCTGGTGGCGCGCAGCACTGCCGTGTCGCAGCAGTTGCCCAAGGCTCTTATGGAGCTGTGCCCGCTTCCCATGCTCGTCCTTAACCCGCACGACGGCACGTTGCTCGAGGTGAACAGCGCTCTTCTAACCGCCTTTGACTTTATGGAGAGCCAGCTCCTGCACCACTCCTTGGAGACTCTCATTGCTCGATCCGCCACAACCACTCAGCCCAGCCCTCTCTCGGTCAACATCAACCACGGCAGCGGCAGCAACAACAGTGTCAGCGGTGGTGGTGGAAGCCACCTCACAAACGCAAGTCCGCTGGCTAATACAGCGCTTCGGCAAGAAGGAAGGCCCCGCAACGACAGCAACAACAAGGAGTGCAGAACCCTCGCCGACTACATGAAGCTGTGGCAGCGCAACCGCAACGCGTCGCTAGACCCGTCCCGGCGCACCCTGGACGCATCGCAGAGCGCGAGCCTGGTGGCCTCCGTCCGCGGAGAGAACTACCCCGGGATCGGCCCGGAACGCGTCCAGGGAGAAACACGCACCGGCCAGTCCCTCGAGCTGGAGATTTTTCTCAAACCTGGTGTGTGGGAGAAGGAGACGTGTCTGATTGGCTACATGCGCCTTCTTCCGTCTTGAGCCGTAACACTGTGAAGGAGGGGAGGAAGCAAGCCAAGGCGAAAGAAAGTCATGGTGATCATGGCGCTCCTTGCATGCTGCTGGCCCACTGTTTTGCAAGGTGGGGGACCTACAGCGTTAGCGTGTTGATTCTCTTTTCTTCTTCTTTTTTGCCGTTGTGCTTCTGCTTTCTCCACACTCTATGGGTGTGTGCGTGTGCAGTGAGTGTCTCTTCGCCCTCTTTTTAAATTTTTGAGTGTATACGTTAACTTCATTTTTTCCCGCCAGATTCGCTTCTCCTTGTCGTTTTTGTCACTTCTTTTTTTTTTTTTCTCCTTTCGCTGTGTTGTCTTTTTTTTTTTTTTTGTGTGTGTGTGGAGGTGAGTAGGTATGTGCGTCGCAGTTGATCTGTGACACGCTTTCTCTTCCACTTCTTTCTTATCCTTCCGGTCTCCGTCCCCACCCCTTCTGTCAGTTCCCACGCGAACACACCTTTCCCTTGATGTAAACAACAACATGTTTCTTTATCTCGTTCGGCGCAACTCCGTCATGCCTTTCTTTCTCCTTCTCCCCTTCCCTTTTTTTTTTCATTAACCCCTTGTAACAACACGAGCTTTATTTCCTTCTTTCTGCACGATGCATTACGTTATCCACAATTAACCCCTCCACCCCCAAAGAAGAAAAACAAAAATCTATTTTCCTGGAAGGTGTGTGTGTGTGTTTGTGTGGGCATCAGCCGTCACGGTTGGCGCTATGCGAAGAGAAAGAGAGGGAGGAGAAGGAAGAAGAAAGAAAAGGGGCATCGCAACGGACTCGCTTCGATGCGCGGCGTTGCGGAAAGACCTCGTGTGGCCACATCATTCACTTCGTGAGCCCTTCTCTCTCCTTTCCTCCTCCCCAGTTGCACTGTGCCGATACCGCAGCACGGCGCCGCTTGCACCTGGATGGTCATCCGACAGTTTTCAGATGCGAACGTCCGGACCCTCAACTTCCTCTGACACCTGAGGATAACGTGAATATGAAGAAGCCGCAACAAAGAGACCTTCATCCATCTTCCTTCTCTATCGGTTTGCTTGTTTTCTCCTGCCATCTCTACCTCTCCATGTATAGCGAGTCTTAGGGAACCCAGAACGGAAACGATTTCATCACAGGACGAACCCCCTTTCTCCTCTCATTTTTTCCCCTCTTCGGCTCCATCTCTCTGCTATGAGCTTCTACTGCTCCGTCTGCAACATTCATTTCTCCGATTCCCACGCGGCCGAATCCCACAAAGCCAGCCTCAAGCACAAGAAGAGGAGCGGGGAGACGGACCGGGAAGCACGGCTCTATAAAAGGGATGAGGATGTCTCTGTAGACGATGTGATGGGTCTGATGCGTCGCAGAGGACAGGAACTCGGATTGACTCCTTGGGCAGCGCTGCGCTGGCAGCCAGCGGCGACGGAGTAACCAGCAGTGGGGGAAGACAGTGGGGACACAAATGGCAACACGACTTCCCCCCTCCCCCCCCTCTCCTTGGTTCTCCCGTCACATTTTTCCTTGGCTAGAACAAAGGAAAAGAAGTCTACGACAACTTTTTTTTTAATACGTGACGTTCGCTACGGCACGTAGTCCGAAGGTCAGTTGGTCTTTCTTTACTCTGCGGCGCATCCCTTGCCGTGTTTCACGCGATCACACAATGTCCCTCATCATGGGGAAACCGAACCCGCATAATAGCACCTTTAGAAAAAAAACAAAAAGGAAGAATGAAAATGTGGACTTCAAGGGGAAGGCTGAACTACGCCGTAGTCGCTGTCATGATGCTTTTTTTTTTTTTTACTCGAACCTCCTCCTCCTCCTCCCGCAACCCTCTTCGTCACTATCTCTTCCTTTCCTCGCCGTGCGTTGGCTCTTCCTCTCTCATTCCCTCTGCGCGCCTACCAGGTCGATACTAGAACCCATCACTCCCGTGACGCGACGCTCCCGCTCTTCCTGACGTGGGTAGATCCGTCATAAGTGTCCCTCTTCTCCCCCTCTCTCCCTCCCGTGTGAACCTCCACCCTCCCACACACACGCACACTCGAGCTGGGCCCTGTATAAAGCATTTTTGGCAGACTATTTTTTCTTTTTTTTCTTCTTCTCTTCCGCGTTTTCCGCACTCTGAGTCTCTCATAGAATCTTCCGTGTACCATTCATTCCAGCGTAACTTCATTTCTCCCCACTCCCGCTTCCGAATTGGCGTCCCGCTTGTCCTCCTCTAGTCACCGAATTCCTTCCGTGGATTCATCCTGTGTTGGTCTATTTGTTGTTGTTCCCCTCTGACCCTTTGTGCATTGTACTGTTTCAGTTGTCGTTGTTGCTGTTGTTTGTTCTCTAACGTCCGCACTCCACGGTACATTTCATTCCACATTATGGAAGAAGCTGTGTATGGTGACGTCCTGGACGTCCTCGTAGAGCTCCGCGAGGCGGTGCAAAGAGTGTCGGAAGCCTCTAGCGACGCCAACACCCAATCGGCCGCCCCAGCGGAGCAAATCTGTTATGAGCAGAGCCCTACCTTCCTCGAAAAGCTCAATGGCGTGGTGAAGTCACTGGAGGCGGTCCTGCCACAGCTGGCGGCGGCGGCCTCTCCACCGGTCACGGCGATGGCGCTACGGACGCTGGTCACGCGGAAGTTGGGCGATGTGATGGAAAGCGCGCACCACGTCCGCTCCTTGGCTTTGCAAGCAGGGGCTGGCGCGGGCACCAGCACGAGCGAGAACCTCTCCATGATGTCCACCTCCTCCACAGCATCCTCAGAGCACCGAGCCTCCGAGGTGAGGAAGGCGCGTCAAGTGTTCCGGACCGCGTCACAAAACCTCGACGACGCCCAGCGCCTGCTGCGCATCGCCTACGCCCCGATCCTCTCTCCAAACCCTGCGGCCCCCACGTCCGAGGCGAACACGCATGAGCTCCCTAGCAGCAGCCACAACCGCCCTGTGATTCCCTCGACCTCCGGCACAAGAGCCCCGCCTCCGTCATCGGCAGCGGGCGGGACCACCGTCGCAGCGGACGAGCCTGTGCGCTACAGCATCAACAGTAACCGTTCTGGTACCGGCACCACCACCGACACCTCCCCCGCGCGTGGCGACTTTGGCGATGACGACGACGAAATCGGCATGAGCAGCGCGCCACGAACCTCAAGCCACACAGCACCCTACGCCCGGCGGAGTGAATCGCGTGAGCTGACAAGTGTTCCTCGCGGCACCACGACGGCGACCACCACCACCAGTGGCGGCGGCTCTCTCTGCTCGTCCGTGCTGCAGGATGGGACGCTGAATGACAGGGCTGGAGAGGGAGTGCCTCAGCGGCCCTCCTGGGGTAGCACCCCGAGCAGCGCAGAAGACCCGCTTGTAGCGACAAGGGCCGAGGGCGGCAGCCCTGTGACGGCACCCCCGTCCACCACCCGCGGCCCCGCGACACAGTGGTGGTTCGAGTCTGTCAACAGCAGCAGCAGCAGCAGCCTGCGGCCGACGCCAACGAACCGCCCCATGGGCAAACCAACGGGCAGGGGCAGCGGAGCAGGGAAGACGGAGCGCAAAGTCTCTTTTTCCTCTGCGCATGACATGGAGGAGGAGGACGACGAGGACGAGGACGAGGACGGTGGCGTGCCGCTGGCCAAGGACGCCACCCTCCGGTACACGGCAGAGGACGGGCCCAACAGCGCAAGCGCCACCGGTGCGCCTATGCTGGACTTAGCCTACTTCAAGGCGTCCTCGCCGACTGCGGTGTCCACGAAAGCCTCTGCCGCCGCCGTCAAGGGGCAAGCGCCGTCCGGGCTTCCCCCAAAGCCGCCCGCCTCTCTCACCTCACCACCATCGCAGGGGCTCGCCACGGGCGGTCGCCACAGCCCTCGTGGCAGCCCGAAGCCTGGAGAGAGTCTCCTCAGCCCCCCGAGCAAGCCCATCGTCAACTCAGACGGCACCCACACCACGCGGCACGCCCCTCGCCTGCCCGGAGCGCTCTGGAACCGGATCATCGCGGACGATGTTGTTGGGTTGACCAGTGCTCTCAAGACAGACGTGATGGACCTCTTCAACTACGGGGAGGAGACACCGCAGATTTACGCGGACAACATCACCGACATCACCTTTTCGCATCTGGAGGGCACCCTGCTCATGAGCTTCGCCCTCACCCACAAGGCCTCTCTCACCGGGGCGGATATTGACCTGCGGCTGGGCATCTTTGCATTTCCAGAGATGACTGCCTTGTACGAGGACTACTTTCTCGATGTTCGTCGGCGCGAGGTGGCAGGGGAGGCCTCAGAGCATGAAGCGGAGGAAAGTCGCGATGCATCGGCCGGAGAATTTGAAACGGCGCACATGCAGGCGGCCCTTGCGGACTACCACTGGCCCGCCTCCGAAGCCTCAACCCCGTCTGCTGGCCGGTTCGCAGGTCAGTCGACGACCTCCAGCGCGGCCCTGGGCGGGGGGCGTCGGTCCTCTGACTCTGGTGTGCATTACACGAACCACGGCCCTCGCCGCAACAGCGAGGCAGGCCCCGAAAGTAACAGCAGCACAAGCGATCGCACCCTCTCCTTGATCCCAGAGAATTCCCCAATGGCATCCCTCACCCCAACCTCCGCCGCGGCACTACGCCGCTACCAACAGCAGCAGCAGCAGCAGCCACAGTCGTTGACGCCTGTCACACAGAGCTCGCACCACAGCATCACCATTCCGGGTCCCCATTGGGATCGCGTGGTGCTGCAGATCTCCGAGCGCGTCTGCCGGCTCCTCGTGGTGGACGAAATCGCCTCGGCCCTGGGTCTCCCGTCGACCGCTGTCGAGCATGTGGATTTTCGCTTTGGGAGCCTCTGTGTCGACTTTGACCTGTACGCCGGCCCAGGGGAGACGCTGCCGCCCCCAGAGCTGGTCAACAAGGTGATGGCGCAGTCCTCGTTTCCTATCATGATGCGTGTCTACACGGACACATGCATGCAACTCAAGCTGAACCCCGACGACACAGACGAGGACGTCCGGCGCAACGAAGCAGCCCTGCGCCAGGCAGGCATTCAGTTCACGCTGCCGGATAAGGAGGAACTGGACATGGAGAGCGACGAGGACTCGGTGCGGCGCAAGCGTGCGGTGGCGGCGGCGACGCGGGCGGCGGCCCAAGCCACGGCAGCCGCCTCGCCCTCAGGGCTCCCAGAGCCTTCTGCAACCGTCCCAGTGCCTGTCCGTAAGACCGTCAGCAAAGCTCCACCACTCGCCATGCGGGCGACCAAGGCGGGCGTCCGCAAGCCGCTGGCCACGCGATCCGCCAACAAAGGCACCACCGCCCCTCCCGCACCACCACCAGCAGCGGCAGGCAACACCGTCTCTGAGAACAGTCCCGAGCCGCAGGCCAGCCTGGAGCCCAAGCCGAGCCCTTTCACTCCGTCCGTGCCCCAGCGTGGCGGCTCTTCTTCCGCCTCGCGTGAAGGCTCGCAGCAGCGGACGCCGCCCGGGCAGAAGCTGCAGGCCTCGCAGCTGCATCACCTGGGCCTCACCCCAATGGACGATGAGCCGATCACGCTGATGCATTTGTCGCTGGTTCACAGTGTGCCTGTGGCCGTGCTGCGGGACTGGAATCCTCACCTGGAGCCCTACGGGGACGAAGAGGCGATCCCGGATGAAGTTGCTGTGACAGTGCCCCGCGCCTACGGGCTGGAGGAGGAGTACGAAGGGGACGAGATGCTGGACGAGACGCTTGGCACCGAGGACGACGCCAGGCTGCCCAGCTCTGCCATGAGCCGCAGTCGCGCCAGCACGGGAACGATGCGGTCGTCTGTAGGGGGTAGCCGGGTGAGGGAGAACATCAAGTTTGTTCACGTCCGCGATCCAAGCGCCCCTCGCGCGTCGCAGCACCTGCCACCACCACCACACACTGTTTCGGCTGTAGATACCGACACCGCCGGTGCCGCCACGGAACTTCACAGGGACGACAAGGCAAACAGCAGCGGACTCTCCACACCCATGGCCTCGCCTCGCGAGTGGCAGCCCACACCGGCCCCTCCGCCCGACAGCACGGCCCTTCAGGACCTGCGGAAGCGCTCCGAGGAGCCAGAAGATCATCCTGTCGCGGTAGCGGCCCCATCGGTTCTCTCCTCCAAGGCACCACGACCTGCTCCCAAGAAACAACAACTGCAGCCCATGGAGGCCAAGGTGGAAGGAGGGGAAGACGGAGAGGCCGCCCTTGCCGCGAAGCCCAACATCCGTGTGCTTTCCATCACAACGGCAGCCCCTGCAGCGGCAGCGACGCCTCCTCAGCCGAGCCCGCGGAAAGGCCCTGGTGCGGGCAAAGGTCGTCGCAAAGTTCTCATGCCGCCTCCTCTCAACGCTCAGGCCGTCCACAAGGATCCACAGAACCCCAGTGAGGTGGCCTCCAGCGCCGCAGCCGCCCCCGGCGAGGAGACCGAGCACCATGGTGAGACGACAGAGACGTCACCCGACACAAGGGAGCGGACGCCACACCAGCAGCGCATGGCCAAAGCACAGCCCCCACCCCTCTCCGCCTCGCTCGTAGACCGTCGCAAGTCTGCCTCTTTGTCCGCACCAAAGGACCCGCTGGCCGCGGAGGTGGAACGCCGGCAGCAAGCGCGGGCAACATCGCCTGAGCGCACGGGGGCCGCCAAGACGACCCCTCCTGCCCTGCCCCAGCCGCAACAGCAACCATCGTACCAGCGACCCAACCCTCGCCCAGCCCTGCATTTCCCTCCAACCAACAGCAGCAGCAGCAACGACGCGACGGTAGCCTTCCACCCCATCGCGATGCAGCCACACAGCCACCAGCACCAGCCCTCCGCCACGTCCTTCCCATCCGCGTCCGTGTCTCGCGTGGAAAGCGCCAGTGGCACGCCTTCCTTCCCGGCCGCTGCGACCGAGCCAGCAAAGGGACCTGCAGCACGGGCACCCGAGAACGCAGAGCGCCGCGGAGCTCCCACGGCAACGCCCACCCCTGCCGAAGAACGCGTGGGCCGTCGCCTGGGCCTCGCCATTGACGGCGCTACCCTCACCGTTGTTCGTGCCCGTGGCCCTGCCGCCAAGGCCGGCTTCCGGCCTGGGGACGCCATCCGCACCGTGGATGGCAAGGCCGTCCACTCCCTCGAGGAGTTCGCCAGCTACATCGCCTCCGGCAGCCGGCACGCGGTGTTCATCACCGTGCAAGAGGCCGGGGAAGGACCTGTCAAGACAAGACACGTGGTGCTTGCCGCACCCAATACGGGGAGCGGAGCAGCGGAGGCTGAGGGGGAGGGGGATGAGGCAGCACCAGGCCGCGGTGCGCCAGGCTCGGCGCGCGGGAGACCCTTGCTTCCACCGAACACCGCGACTCGCTCGGCACGTGCGACCCCCATGGTTCGCTCGGCCTCTCGCGGTGCATCTGCCCCTGTGTCAACTTTGCCGATGCCTCGTGCGGTCAGCGTTGGCGCGAGTGCACGGCGTCCGCTTGGCGGACAGCTCCCTCTGCAAACGAACAGCGGCGGCGTGCCTCCACCACCACCCACCACCGCCGTGCTGGCGGCCTCGTCTGTCTCGCCCTCTCGTGACGCATCCCATGTGCGGTCCGACGGTCCTATCCCCACCGTTGGCGCCGACGCGATCCTTGCCGATCATTCGGCAGACGCCCCGCACCCGATGCTGTCTCCGCCGCAGTCGCAGCGCCGTGCCTTGGCCAGCCGGCCCGCCCATCCACCTCGCGCGCAAGCGGAGGAGGACCAGCGAGCCTCCACAGCCACCACAACCTCGACAGCAGCAGCCGCTGCACCTGCCCGCACCCGTGTCCGGTCTCGTAGCGCCCATCCTGCGGCAGTGGTGGTGCCGCTCGGACCCGCACGTGCTTCCCGCGCGCGTTCACGCAAGGCAGCCGCCCAACGCGATGCGGCGCATTCCATCTTTGCCCCTGGCAAACCAGCATCGTCCAGCGCCAAGTGAGGGTGCTCGAAGGAGTTGAACGAACACCCACACCTCTCGTGAACGCACATGGACGCTTCCTCTGTTTCGATTCGGTTTGAGCCGCAGCGGCCTCCTTCCCCCTCCCCTTTTTTTTTGTGAGGGGGATCTTGCCATAGGAAAAAGGGATACTTGCTCTCTGCAAAAAAAAAAAAAAGATCAAATCTACGTTCCGTTGTGATCAGCTTTATTGCTGATGATCCTCCTTCTTTGTTGTTCCCTCCTCCCCCCCCCTCTGCTCCGTCCATGTCAGGGACGGCTCTGTATCGTTGTTTGTTTCTTGTGATTCTCGTTGTTGATTTTCCGTCCCATTTAAACTGTCAAACGAGAGAGAAAGAAGGAAAGGAGAGAGATGGGCCACAGTGTGGGTGGGCGCCGGAAGAGACGATGGTGTGCCGTTATAACACGGAAAAAAAAAAGATGATGAATTCGTTTCCAAAACACGGAGCAGCACTCGCACTTTCCACACACACATGGAATGCCAAAAAAAGGGAAGAAGCGGCTCTCTCTCTCTCTCATCCATCGCCACCCCGACGGCGCACGAATTCAACACCTGAAATTATGCGGAAGCGCATGCATGGATATGGAGGCACCCCCCCCCCCCGCTGGCAAGCACAATGTCTTCCCTCTCTCTCTCTTTCTCCCCATGGAAGCATTCCGTCCTTCGTTCGGTGAATTGTGAAACGAACCAAAAGGTATTGTTGACGGTGCTTCCATAAAGTAGGCGGCGACCCCTTCCCCGGCAACCCTTTTTTTTCCTCTTCCTTCATTTTAAATATATTATTCCTGTCTTTAGACTCTTCTCGGGTGACCCCACTCCCCCCTCCCTCCCTCCATTTGGTGGACCGTGTCGTGTGACCATGACCGCCATCGGGCAAGGCAACCTGGAGTACCACAAGCTGTTCCGCGTGATGCGGACGGTGGCGGAGATGATGATGGACCGCAAGTACGATGTGCCCACCAGCATGATCCCGGAAACGTTTGAAGAATTCATGGAACGCTACGTGGACGAAATCGCCGTCGACGCCGCGGAGGCCGGTGGCGTCGGTGGCCGCCGCAAGAAGGTCATTCGCCGCGATAGAATGACGCTGCCCTGCGAGCGCACCATGGCCCACGGTGCAGAGCCGCAGAAGGCGGCCGTCTTCTTCTGTGCCCCGAACGGCCTCACCTCGGTCTTCATCAAGACCACGCTGGAGGTTGCCATGCGGGATGGCTGCCAGCGCATCGTCTTTGTGACCCCGAACAAACCCAACGCGGTCGTAAAGAAGAATGTGGACACCAACAATAGAAGCGATAGCGCGATCCACATGGAGGTCTTTGAGGAAGACGACTTGGCGGTGAACATTACCAAGCATGAACTCGTGCCCAAGCACACGCCGCTCGAGCCCGATGAACTCAAGGCCGTCTTGCAGGCCCACGCGTTGGAGCTGAATCAGCTGCCTCGCATCCTTTCCAGTGACCCTGTCGCCACGTATTTTGGCCTGGCACGTGGGCAGGTGGTTCGCATTGAGCGCAAGAGTGATTCTGCCGGCGTCTACGTGACCTACCGCCAGGTGGTGTAACGCAAGAACCGTCTTTGCGAAAGAGGAAGAGAAAAAAAAGAGAGGTGTCGACAGACACGTGATGTCTGCGGTGTGTGTGTGTGTGTGTGTGTGTGTTGTTTTTTTGTCGTCGTATAACTGTACAAATGTGTAAGTGAGACGGAAAAGGCAACGAAGAAGAAAAGGGGATGCATGGCTGCGCATCTCACACGCGTCCCAACAGAATGGGGAGGAATACGCAGGATGGTTCATGCACCCCAGCCGCAGTCCTGATTTCTTCTGTTCACTGCCTATCGCCCCCATGATTGCTCCGCTTCGCCCTTGTTCTAACACGAAAAACAGCAATAAATGTGTTCTGTTTATGTTATTGAAAGAAGAGAACTCGCAGATTGAGTGGAGTGGAGTCGCGCATTCAGTCGCCTGAAATGTCTGTTCACCAAAAAGCGAGGCGCCGTCTGATGCACCAAATGCTCACTGCGTGTCTGTGTGCCATGGCACCTCACGTTCAACCTGGGCGTCGGAAAAAAAAAACGCAAACGACAGCTCAACCACCGCTCTCCCCATAGAGAAAAAAAAATAATTTAAAAAATCAATTCTCTGTCCCTCTCCTTATGCCCATGACAATTTGTCATCTTTAAACTCTACCCATGAAATAAAATAAAAGCGTGCTTAAGAGCAATTCGCATTTCACGTCCAAAGGAAAAACGCTGAACTTTAGCGATCTAGGTTCCCCCCCCCCCTAGAGAAGAGACACGTAGGCACAACACTTTGAAAAAAAAAAGGTGTATTCAAAGGAACCGATCCCTCGAAACATGAGCAGCATTGAAGAATTCAAAATAATCCGATTGTACCGGGCGTACAACACGATGCTGCAGCTGTGTCACGACCGCGGCTACGTGGTGCGGCACCCCTCCGCCGTGGCCGACGCCATCAAGGACCCCGCCCTCTACAACCCTGAGGAGGACGGCCTCAGCTACGACTGGTTTCTTCGGCACTTTGTCATTACACCGCAGCAGGCGCTGGCAGAGGCGCAGCGGCGCCGTGCGGGTGGGGAGGGGAAGTCTCATTCGAAGCACACCGACAAAAATGAAGAAGACGAGGAGCGGGGCGGTCTTGCAGATGGCGGCGAAGACGCTATGGAAGATGAGGAACTCATGCAGCGCGCCGCGGGTGGGGAGTGGATCGCCATGCGCAACGCCATGCGGCTGACCTGCGCCGTTGCTCCCAGTGGCAGCGGGGGCTCGCCCACGTCATCTTCTGCGTCTCCCGTCTCTCTCACGGCGGGGGCCGACGCAGGTGCGCCTGCGCTGTCCAAGGAGGCGAAGAAACGTCAGAAGAAGGACCACAACGCACTCATGGTCTTCTTCTCTGGCGCGAACAGCCTCACGGTGCGCGAGATCCAGGACTGCCGTGAGAAGGCTCTGCAGAAGAAGGCGTCCAGCATGATCATGGTGGCGAATAAGGTGACAGCAGCGGTGCGGCGCGATGTGCAGGAGCTCAGCGGGCGTCTCGACCCCGTCACCGGGGCTGAGCTGCTGCGGATCCAGGTATTTGAAGAGGAGTCCATTGCCTTCAACATCACCCAGCATGAGACGCTGCCTCAGCACATCCCCATGACCAAGGCCGAGGCCGATAAGTTCCTGCAGGACCGTAAGTTGAACATCTCGCAGCTCCCGCGTCTGCTAGAGTCGGACCCTGTTGTGCAGTACCTGGGGCTCTCCCGCGGTGACATTGTGCGGGTGGTCCGTCCTAGCAAGGAAAGCGGGCCCTACGACATGTACCGCCAAGTCATCTAGGGAGAAGAATGCCGTGTCCGACTCAACATGGCTGACATGAGTGGATACACGGATGTTTTCTTTTTTCTTTAAAAAAAAAAAAAGAGAAGCTGTTTGGTTCTGGCACAATCGGTTGTGCGTGCGCTGATTCATTCCCCCCGTTTAACACGACGAACTGGACGAGATGTCTCTAACTCTTGAAATCTCTAAGCAATCCCAGCAAACGGAAAGAAAACATCTGTGAAGAAAACACTATGCAACCAAGCGATCGACGTCGCAGTCAAGACACAGAGCAAAAAACTTGCATGACGTAGATCGGCAAAATGAACACAACACGGCTAACTAACAAGTTACGTGGTGGTGTTGCCTCGCTTTCCAACACCGCGTTCCTAACTCACACAAAGAGAGTTCGCACAGAAAGCAATGAGGTAGCAGTCCGGTCCGTGCTCTCTGTTCCTGAGACGCGAAGGCACACACACATACACACATATATATACGCACATCACACGTCTCGTCTTCTCCATTTCATGGCTTCTCTTTATTTTCTTTCTGCACGTCGTGGCGTCCTCACGCATCATCGTCGTGAACGACCTCCCCAAAAAAAGGAAACTATTTTTCTGGACTAGCGCTGTTGATTTGGTTTTGTCAGAGGTGTTTTTATTCTTACTCTCCCTCCAGTAGGTGCCTTGGAAAAGAAAAAAAGAAAGCGCCATGTTCCGAAAGTCCTCGCTTCAACTGGCGCGCGTCTACGGCGGAGCGACAACGTCAGCCTTCGTACCCGGCACGGCAGCCGCCGCTACGTCTTCTTCGTCCACGGCGCCCTCAGCGGCCTCTGCCTCCCCACTGCCCTTCTCCAACATGAACCGCTCCGAGAAGATCTTGTCCGGGCGCAAAGTGCGGGATGGCACGCTCTTCGCGATTGCCGGCGACGTCCGTAGCGACGAGAAGCGCCTTCGTCAGCAGCTCAACGAGATCCTCGCCGATGAGCGGGATCCCTGGCGCGCCGTCCGGGACGCGAACCGCTTCGATCAGAGCCACAACACCGCCGTGCCTCAGCGCAAGCTCGTGAACCTGCCGGGCGTCGAGCGCCGCCGCGACCTCCCCGCCGACCCCATCACCCGCCTCTTCTTCCAACACAAGGGCGACCACGCGCTCTACTACGGCACCTACGATCGCCCTAGTGCCCAGGATGAGGATCGCATTCAGATTGAGAAGCGCACGCCTCGTGAGTGGTCGCACAACGTCTTCACCCCCATGTACGACTTCTGCCACCGCATCCGTGAAGCCACAGAGCAGCGCAAGCGCTTCGTCATTGTGCCCTCGACGTTGGAAACGCGAGGGTGCGCCAAGGTGATGTTGGACCACGGGCTGGTGTCTGGCTTTCGCGACTTCCACAATGACCGAGCCTTTGCCGTCGAGCTGAAGTACTTTCAGAATGAATCGACCATCAACGTGATTGAGCCTTGCGCGTTTGACGGCAAGACGGAGTTTGAGTGGTCGCCCAAGATGATGCGGAGGCTCATGAGCACCCACGGCATTCACAACCGCCTCGTCATTTACATGTGCCGCACCGCTGACAACCGCGTGATTGATCACATCCAGGCAGTGAAGGAGAACATTGGTGGCCGCGGGCTCATGATGGTGCATTAGGAACGTGGCTCTGCTTTTTTTCTTTTTGCATGATGGATGTTGATGCCGCTTGGGCCTAGCCGTTCAACAATACATTTTCTGCGCGTATGTCTGCGCGAAAGTGTGTGTGCGGTACATGTTGGATTGTGATGCACAACCTGTCAATGACGAAGAATGTGAGGGTGAAAGAAGAGGGAAAAGAGAGGGGGAAACCGTTGGGAGGGAGGAAAGCGTACGCGACTCTTCCCGTTGAGCCGAGACACACGCACACGGTGCTCTTCTACAGGGACCCTTGTGTCTTGTCCACACCACCACTCTCGCTCTCTCCTCTATTCTCCTCTTTCTCTCCGCTGGTCAGCGGTTGCTCATGTTGACGGCGTTGCGTTTGTTCCCGAGGAGGAGAGGTTCCTTCGTGGGTGAAGCTGCGTGCAGGCGCGCACACCCTCCTCTCACGGTTTTAAGCAAATCTCTTTGTTTCCCTCCCATCTCTCTCTCTCTCACACACAAAGATACAAACATCCCTATTCGACCAAACAGCAACGATTCAATCGATGTGGCAATTGTCTCGTCTCTGCCCTTGTAATGCAGCCGTTTGTGTGCCTGTGAGGTGTTGGCGGGGGGGTGTGGTACATCCTCTGCGCTCACCTCCTTCCTTTCATGTCGGCACCACCAAATTTTCGTGTGTGTGGGGACACCCGCGCACTGTTCATCTCATGAGCCGGTTAATAGCGAAGAATGGGCGAAGGAAGGTTAATGTACCGCACGGCTATAAATCATTGCTCAAATGATCTTTCTCGTTCTTTCGCTGTTGTGTCAATGCCCAACACATACACCTCATTCTGGTTATCCTTCCCTCTCTCTCACACACACTTTCTGTCTGTGCCCTCTTGTTGCGTGCTCTCACCCGCGATAAGAAATCAACCGTAGACGTTTTAAGTATTTCACCCTTGCATTTTGTTTTCTCCCCTTTCTTCTTGTTTGCGTGTGTGTGTGCGTGCGTGTGACGTTACCCGTCTTCTCGACACAAGAACTCCTTGTTCTTCCTCCCCATCCCCCTGCTCGATTGATTCTCGTTCAGGGGCATACTCTTAGAAACCGAGCCGTTCCCCTCTTTTCACTTCTATATTCCACCTGCCATAATATTAAACTGTAAAGATATCAAGATATCACTTCTTTCTCTTTTCCTTTCTCTTCCCCTTTTCTCCAAAGAATACAACAAAAGCGCAACATGAGCATCTTGGTTTCGCCTGTGGCGCCAGCGAACACGGCTCACGTGGACGCCGAACCCAGCTTCCTCGCCGAGCATGTTTACTTCCCCTTCTACGACTATATTGTCGCGCACTACTACCCCAAGTGCTGGATCCCCAATAAAGTCACCCTCTTTGGCGTCGCCATGACGCTGCTTTCCTCGTGCCTGCTGCTCACCTCGATGCCGCCGACGGCCGCCTTTGTGCCTGCCCATGCGGAGCTGCTGCCGGCCTCCCTAGTGTCCACTGACCGCGAGGGCGTTCGCTTCACGCCGCTCTATCCAAGTCAACTCCAACCCGTCTTCCCCAGCGTCTTCACCGCTGGCACTCTCCTCTCCCTCTGCGGCATTCTCAACCTGGTCTACTGTGTCGCTGACAACACGGACGGCCGCCTCGCGCGCCGCGACAAGAAGACGAGCGTGATTGGCGAGTACCTGGACCACGGCCTCGACTGCGTGACGTCACTGCTCTCCGCTGCCATCGCATTCGCCGTGATGGGCGCGCCACTGTGCAACATGAGCATCTCCCTCATCCTCATTGCCTTTGTCACAGTGCTCTCCCACACATTACACTTTGAGCAGAACATCTTTGTGTGGGGCAACCGCATCGCCTCCGTCGACGAGGCCATGATCTTCTTTGGTGTGTGCATGTGGATCCCCCAGGTGTTCCCGCACGTGGGCGATAGCTTCATCGCGGAGGTGCCGTGGCTGCTCAGGCTTGACGCCGCGCTGCACATTAGTGAGGTGTTCCCGTGGTTCCTCAAGCTCAAGGCGATTGAGCTGGTGTACATCTTCTACAGCCTCACGCAGGCGCAGACCATCATCAGCATCGCGTGGCGAAACTGGCGCATGCTCTTCCGTCTGCAGACCCTCTTCACCCTGGCGAATGGTGCGGTGCTGCTCGCCATGATTCCTTCGCACTCCGCGCACGTGGCGGCCCACGGCGGGGCGAGCGGCCAGACAGTGCCTGGCTACACCTTTGGCCGCCTCACCTACCCAGCCATTTGGATTATCGTGGCCGCCACCACCTGCAGCGTCATTGTGCACGTCGCCATCGCCGCACGCTGCTGCCGCCTGCCGGCCCCGAACTTTCTGCCCCTGGCCGGGCTTTTTCTCGTTTGGCTTACGTTTCTGACCTGCCCGGTCGGGGCAGCCGCGCTGTCGGTTGCGCTGCACGTCGGGCAGATTCTCCTGAACCTGAACTATATCCAGGAAACCCTCTCGAAGAAGAAGAACTGAGTGGAAGTCAGCGAGACGTGTTGACTTGTGGGTGTTGTGGTGTTCTCATCGCTTTCTCTCGTTCTATTGTCTTTGTCTCTGTCGCGCGCTTTCCCTCCGTGCTTTAGTAATGTTCGCATCCTCCGTCCCCTCTCTCTCTCTCTGTCTCTGCCTCCCTCACTCGCTCTCTGGCTCTTGGTTCGCGCACCATATCCAAGCATGTTTGGTGCCCGCTCCGCTGGACGAGAGGGGAAGTCAAAGGAGAGAAGGGGCATAGACGGGGCACCCTGCGGAAATGAAACGGAGCGCCGCGACTGCGTCATGGGACAGATTTATCTAAGACAGCACCTAATATGTTCTCGTGGGCTTTCACTACCTATCGGTGGCAGGGAAGTCTGCGGTGTCCTTGACTTTAACTTCTCTTCATAGACCCATTTTTTTTTTCTTTCAAACGAAACAAAAAAAAAACGAGCCCCTCATTCACACTCTCATCAGGCTCTCCATTGTCTGTGATCACAACTTGTTGCAACGTCTAAGAGATCTTTGACATCAAAAAAAAAAAAAATCGCAAGAACAACCATTCATGGGAACGACGGAAGAAGAAGAAGAAGAATCAAAGCAGCAACGTCATGACGCCATGCGCAGAATCACAGGGAATCATTCCTATCACACAGCCGTGTAGAGTGACTCGAAACAGGGATTTCCGAAGTCTAAACTGGACAAAGGAAGAAAGAGAAAGCTTCAACTGCCACTCAACAGAAACACAACTGATGCAAGGGGCAAATGTGAGCTCCATGAGAGACTCGAAGAATGCCACTGGCGCCAGTGGAAGTGAAAGTAACCATGGGCACATCGGTGCATGGATGTGTTGCCCTCCGTTCTATCCTCATCATGTATCCCGTTCTCCCTCCTAAAAAAAAAAAAAAAAACATCTTGACAGATAAACGGAGAAACGTTCCCCTTTGTAAGTGAATTCATAATAACTTCCTTCAACGGCGAAAGGAAGGAGCAGCAGAGAAAACGGACTACATTTCCTCGTGACTAGCTTCCGTTTTTTTTTTCTCTCAGTCTCTTTTACTTTCGTTTATTTTAGTTTTGTTTTATTTATTTATTCCTTTATTTATTTGGTTTTCCTTTGCCGCGTTTTGTTGTCAGGCTAACGACCACGTTCCTGTAGCTTTGTTTTTTTTTTGTTTTTTTGTTTCGCTTGATTTTTTGGTGTTTGCGACCAACGTGAACCAATTTTCTTTTTGGTGTGTAAATCCTGAGGTACGGCTCTCATTGCACGAGCGCAAAAGACTCCTTTGCGGATATTGCGACAAGAAAAAAAATAAAAGACGCAGCGATGGAGCTCCGCGATGTTGTTCTTGCGCTGCAGAGCGGCGACCAGACGCTCCAGCAGAAGGGCATCAAGGCCCTCTTTGACTACAATGACCCTCTGACGGATAAGGAAAACGAGGCCCTCACCGAGTACAACAAGACAGTCCTCGAGCAACTGGAGGGTGGTCTGAAGGTGGATGAAGCTCCGGCCGAAATTGAGGCGCTCACCTGCCGCCCCGTCAAGGCCTTCCACCCACTCATGGTTGTGCAATGTGTGATGGGCATCAGCAAGAGCCCCGCGCTGCCACCGAGCCTGCAGAACACGCTGCAGAAGCGCCTGCTTCCGCACGTGGCGGCCAAGACCCCGCTGACTGCGGTGGAGTGGTGTGCGGCCCTGCACATTGCCATGAACACGTTGCCGATCCAGTCGACGTCGGCGTCGCTGCGGTGCCTGGAGACGTTGGTAGAGCTGGCGGCTCCGGTCATCCTCTTCCCCGAGCGTCCTGCCTTGAGCATGCGACACAACAAGAAGGTCCCTCGCAAGGAAAGCCAGACGCCGAAGCTCAAGGAGCTGAGCGAGGAGGAGGCCAAGTTGCTGCTGCTGCGTGCGATGGCCAAGGCGATCCAAACCTACGCAGATCAGCATGCAACGATCGCCAAGCACAGCGAGAAGGCGTACGACGAAGTGCACGGGCGAGAGGCGTTTCTTCAAAGCGCTGCTCTGAAGCGCCTGCGCGCCGCCGTCGCGATGCCTGCGACAGCAGACGCCCCTGAGCTGGTCTCGGTGTTGGCTGCCGCCAAGAAGCTGGCTCCGCTCGAGGCCGTAGCACTGTGCGTGGTGTGGCCGCAGGTGTTCACCGTCGCCAAGGACCAGCTGGCCGCCAGCATCAAGGCCAGTCCAGGCGCCATCTATCACCTGACCGGCGCCGCACGCTGCGGGCGTGGCTGCCTCCGTCTGGAGAAACCCGAGGAGACGGTGCAGTTCTGCCTCTACAACATGGGTCTGACCACAACCAACACCAAGGAAGCCTTCTGCGACCTCCTTGCCATCCTCAGTGCGGCGGCCCCGACGGACGCCACCGCCGCGTACTTCGCCACGCGCGGCAAGGACCCCTTTGGTCAGCTCTTTACCCCCTTCATCAACAACGCCAAGGTGCTGACCCCCGCCGTGGCCCTCGAGCTGGCGCCTGCCTTTGGGGAGCTGTTCCGCCGTATGTGCGACGGCTGCGCCACAGCCGAGGCCCGCAGCGCCATCTACACAGGGTTCCTGCAGGCGTGCGCGTTTGTCGTGACAACGCGCTGCCGCTCCGCGCAGGAGAAGGGCAGCGTGCTCTCACTCATGTGCGCTATGCTGGCCACCGTGCCAGCGGCTCAGCGCCAAGGCGAGGGCCGCGATGCCGGGGTATCGGCCGCGCAGGATGAGGTGCTGACGATGCTGCGCCGCGAGGTCGCCATCCCGGCGGTGGAGTCCGCGCAGCAAGCACTGCGCTTTACGGTGCTGCTGAACCTTGAGGAGGAGGCCAAGGCGGGCCTCGCTGGGGCCGTGAAGGCGTCGCGCTCCGACAGCGCGCTGCGTCGTGCACTGCTGGTGCACCTCGTGCCCGCGCAGACCCCGCAGGACGTCATTGACGAGCTCGTTACGGGTCTCATGGAGGAATGCGAGGAGATTGAGGTGGTGCGTCCGGACGCTTTCTTGGCGCTCTTCTTCCTCGTGAAGACGAACCCTGCAGTGGTCGCGCAGCGCTGCGAGCTGCTCAGCACGGCGGATGTCCTCAGTCAGCTGGGCCACCCCAGCGGCGACAAGGCAGCCGTGATGGAGGAGGCCGTGAAGGCCGCCGCACGTCGCTACGAGCTGAGCCGCGCCGCGGACGTCGCCATCGCCTTGGCAGAAGCAGGCCACTACGCCCCGCTCACGATGCTGCTGACGCACGCCAGCGGCCAGCTGCGCAGCCCCCTGACGGCCTACGTGCGGGCTGCCACCAAGGATGCCCCCGCCGTCGCAACAGCACTCTGGAAGTCCATGACGGCGCACGTGTTTGGTCTCAAGAGCGAGGCGAAGCCGCGGATTTTGTCCGAGACCGCCGTGTACTCCCTGTTGCCCATCGGCACCGCCCTGCTGGAGCAGCTGGCGGCGGCGGCGACAACGGCAGACGCCGACGGTTCCATGGGCCAGACGCTGGCCGAGGTGCTTCTCTGCAGCGGGCACGACCACCTTCAAGGGGAGGACCCGTACTTCTACCTTCCCAACAGTAGCCCACACCGCCGCTACAACCCGCGTCTCCAGCGGGTGCAGAGCCACATTGTCGAGCACCTCTTCCGAGGGGCCGGCTCACCGCTGGTGAAGCAGCACGCTGAGGCGATCGTGGCGGTGGTGCTGGAGGACATCACCTCTATGCACTCGCACCTGTCCATCGCCGCCTGCCGTGCTCTCACGCTGCTTCTCACAAGGTGCAAGTCTGCCACCGCAGAGGGCGTCTTTACCCAGATTCTTGCGAAGCTCAAGGTGTCTGAGGCGTACTTTATGGAGCTCGACCCCAAGGACCGCGCCATCGCCGCCGAGAACGCAGAGGTCATGGACGCCTTCGAGAAGGAGACCATGAAGGAGCTGCAGCTGCTTAAGACGTACCCTGACCGCCCGCCTAAGGGCACCAGCGAGGACGACTTCATGGACATGAAGAAGCGAGACGCGATGGCGCTCGCCAAGGGCCTCGAAACCCTCCGTGCCGATGTGAGCAAGCGCACCAAGGCCATTCTCCCAACGGTGCGCACGCACAAGGCCATCTTCCTGGCGGTTCGCCTCATGGGCACCAATGGCCACTTTGACGAAGAGGGCGTGGCCCTGCTGTACCCCTACCTGCAGGGCGTCCTCAACCAGGGCAGCGAGAAGGTGCCGCCGGTGCTGGCCGTGCTCGCACTGGATGCGATTGTGGGGCTTCTCTCCCGCACCGCCCTCCACAGCGTTGTGGAAGGCATGGCCACGATGGTGGCCCGCCTCCACGCGGAGCCCACGCTGGCCGTGAAGGACGTCTCGCAGGTGTCAGCCATCACGCTGGCGATTCGTCAAAGCCTCACACGCATGCTGCCCGCGCCCTTCTTTGTCGTGCTCACGCCGTTTGCCTGGGTCGCCTTCAAGGCGGGCCGTGGGGGCAACGCCATGTCCACCACCATCCCGGTGGCCACGCAGCACCAGCTGATTGGCGTGTTGCTGCAGAACCTGGGACAGGCGAACCTGCCAGCGCCGACGGAGGCGATGCGGCTGCTGACCTTTATCCTACGCAGCTTTACGACCTTGTACAAGACAATCCAGCAAGGTTTGGTGACACTCATGGCGCTCATTCCAGCGGAACACCTGGCCACCATCGAGGGCGGCTTCTTTGCAGAGGCGGACTCTGTTCGCGAGGTGGCAGCGGCTGCCTACAGTCGGTTTCAGCACTTCAAGGACTGCCGCCGCGCACTCGTGCTCGCCTACGTCTTCTCCAAGGACAGCTCTCCAAACGTCTCCAAGCACTGTCGTGCCATCATCACCGATGAGAAGTTCGCCTTCGCCCTCGCACCGTCTGACTGGGCTGACCTCACCTACTTTCTCAAGACCTATGGAGCGCTGCGTGTCAATGCAGAGCGCATTGCCAACGCCATGCGCGACCTCTTCTCAGAATGCAAGGACGAGAAGCAGCAGGCACAGTGGTTTGACGACATCATTGCCGTGGGCGGCCTCGCAAGCGTTGTGGCGGCGCAGACCCTCTCCGCCACCTACGTTGGCGAAGTGTTTGCCAAAGCGATCGACTACCTCTGCTCTCTGACGGAGCGCCTGGACACCAGCGAGGCCCTCATGCGTTCCATCCTCGCGGCCGGTCGCGTCGTGCTCAAGGACACAGACCTGGGCACCCTCAAGCGCATCGCGCCAGACCTGCAGGCACGCCTCGCGAAGCCGCCCAAGGACGCCACCGCAGCCCACAAGGAGCAGTACCTTGCGACGTCCACCGTGTGGTTGACCATCATCTCGTGCCGCCTGCAGGAGACGGAGCTGCTGGAGGCGATTATTGAGCAGCAGAACCGCGTGCTGAATAACTCGAACTCGGCCATGGTGCACCGCTGCGTGTGTGACGCGATGATTGAGATTACCAAGAACGACGCCATCCGGCGTTCGCCGAAGTTAGACGAGTTTGTGGAAAAGTGCATCAAGCAGGTGATCCACTCGGGGTCCTACATCAAGAAGAAGGCCCACGCGTGGGGTCTTGTTGGTGTGCTTCAGGGCCTCGGGCTCGCCTCGATCCGTCGCTACAACATTGTGGAGGTGCTGGAGAAGGCGGGTCACGAGAAGCAGACGGAGAAGTCGGGTGCCATGGTGATGCTGGAAGTGCTGTGCGATGTGATGGGGACCAAGTTCGAGCCCTACGCATTGGCCATGTCCCAAATTCTGCTCGAAAGTGTCGCGGACCCTGACCCGAAGATCTCTGAGTGCGCAGATGACGCCTCGCGCGTGATGATGAGCAGCCTCTCCGGTGTTGGTCTGCGCCAGCTGATTCCAAAGCTGGTGGACGGCCTTACCGCGGAGCAGGCCAAGAAGCGTGTGCCACCGCTGAACTTCATTAGCTACGTCGCCTTCTGCTCGCCAAAGCAGCTGGCCGCCGCGCTGCCGGAGATCATGAAGCACGTGATTGCGTGCCTCTTTGACGTCAACAGCTCCGTCGCGGCAGCCGCTTACAGTGCGCTGCGCCGCGTCGCAGGTGTCGTTTCGAACCCAGAGATCCAGGAGCACGTCGAGATCATCCTGAATGCGCTCCGCTCCCCCAGCACCGACACCGAGGGTGCCCTGGACGCCCTGCTCTACACCCGCTTCATCAACATCGTCGACCCCGCCTCACTGGCGCTGATCATTCCTGTCATATCTCGCGGCCTTGGCGGGCAGAGCTCGCACACACGCCCCAAGGCTGCCCAGATCGTTGCCTCCATGGTCAACCTGGTCGGCGATCCCAAGACCTTGGTGCCCTACGCGGAGGACCTCGTGCATCTTCTCGAGGAAGCCTCGCAGGACCCGCTGGCGGAATCACGCACGACGAGCGCCAAGGCTCTCGGCGCGCTGGCGGCCGCCATTGGTGGCTCCCTTATTGACGACATCACCAACTGGTCGTTTGGCATTCTGCAGAAGATCCACTCGGGTGCCATTGAGAAGGCCGGCGCCGCGCAGGTCTTTGTGGAGCTCGTCAGCAACTGCGGCGATGCGGTGCTGCAGGCGAACTTTGCTGCCATTGAGGCGGGCATGACGGATGAGAAGCCCCCTGTCCGGGAGGCCTTCCTCTACATTATGGTGTACGCCCCCTCCACCCTTAGCGCCGAGAGCTTCCAGAACCTGCTGCCGATTGCGTTCCCATGGGTCCTTGAAGGCCTGTCACACTTCTCCGACAAGGTGCGCGATGTGGCGCTTGTGGCGGGCGACAGCATCATTTCACTGTACGGCACCAAGAACCTCACCCTTGTCCTCGAGCCCCTGCTCGACGGCGTCGTCAGCGAGGTCAGCACGCTGCGCCAGAGCTCCCTGCTGCTCTCTTCGAAGCTGCTGCTTCACCTCGTGGCGCACATCAAGAAGAAGATGCGCATCCAGGCCGCCATGGAGACGGTTGCCGAGGAGGACCGCGCGGCGCTCGCCACCGCCATCGGGGCGGAGGAAGGCGGCGTGGCCTCGGCTGGGCTCACGGGCGAGGGCGAGGACGGTGGCCTCACCATGGAAGCGGCGCGTGATGTCGAGAAGCGCGGCGTGTCGATTCTGGGGTCGCTCGAGGAGATGCTTGGCACAGACCACTTTGTGCGTCTGCTGTCGGCCATCTACTGCGGCCGCAACGAGCACCACATCACGGTGCGGAACGACACGAACATGGCCTGGCAGGCCTGTGTCGCGAGCATCCGTGCGGCCGTGAGCAAGATCTTTGACTCGCTCGTCCGCCTGCTCATGCACTTTGCCTCGTCGAACAACAATGACTGCGAGGAGGTGGCGCAGAAGACGATTGAGTTCACGTGCCGCATGCAGGAGACGATTGAACGTTTTGTCAATTGCTTCTGCGAGGCGTACAAGGAAGATGGCCGCCGCGTCAAGCTCGGTGCGCTCAACTGCCTCTCCGCCGTCGTGCAGTACTCTGACTCGACCAGGCTCAAGTCCTTGGCAGGCCAGCTCGTGGGATGCGTGCTGCCAGGGATGCAGGAGAAGGACGAGGACGTGCAGGAGGCCGCTCGTGTGGTGTTTGGCCGCATTTCCAAGCAAATGGGCTCCCGTCTTATCGAGGACGCCGTCGAGGCCCAGGTCGACACCAGCGTGCGCGGCGTCGTGGAGGTGGTAAAGGTGAAGCCGACCGTCGCCCTCACCCTCGTCTTCCAGCGGCTGGCCTCGCGCAAGACCTACACCACGCACGACCTTGACCTAATCGACGCCATCCTAGATGTGGAGGAGGCCGAGGACGAACTCCGCAAGTACCACGAGGAGATCATCCGCCTCCTGCTTGCCTTCCTCGTCGAGGGCCTTGACGGCGCGTCGGAGGTCATGGTGAAGTACATTGAAATGATGCCACGCGAGTTCGAGGGCATCCCAGTGGAGCATTTCCAGAAGGCCCTCAACGTGCCCGCCAAGCGCCACGGTGCGCTGCTCGCCGCGGAGGCCTTTGCCCTCGGTACCCCCACCGACAACACCGAAGGCATCACCGCGGCCTTCCGCGCCATCATCAGCACCCTGGGCGACGACGATGAGGCCCTCCGCGCCGATGCTGTCCGTATTGTTCCCGAACTCCTCAACTCCTTGGAGAGCCGCGTCGTTGACGAGCTTGACGACGAGGCCCGCGAGGACGTGACGGTGAGCAAGCGCGCCTCGGGTCGCTATCAGCTGCAGTACCTGGATGTGTTCAAGGACACCATTGCGGCCACGGCACGCGCGTACATTAGCACGGACACCCCCGAGTTCCTCGTCCTGGGCGAGGGCGACCCACGTCTCTTCGACGCCCTCATGGCCTTCTACAACCGTGGCCTCGACTACGGTACGCCGCAGCAGAAGGTGGAAGCGGTGGAGTGCATTCAAGACGTAATGGCATTCGCCCCGCGCGCCATCAGCGCGGCGGCCGCGAATACCGTCGCAGGTCGCTGCTCCAAGGTCCTCTTCACTCGCAACGAGGGCTCCGTGGTGCTGGCGCTGGTGCAGCTGTGCCTGCAGCTCATGAACTACCCCGCTAGCGGAAAGGAGAAGATGGTCGAAGGCACCATGGCGCTGGCCATGTTCAATGCCGCGCTCTGCGACTCCGGCGCCGCGCGTGTGCTGGCCCTCCGCATCGTCGTTCAGCTGCTTCAGCGCTCCGAGAAGTACGCGGACCTCATTCTTGGAACTGTCGTGACCAAGAAGGCTGCTGTGGACTCCCCGCTGCTCAAGACCGTCATGTGCCGCTTCGTGTCCGTTGTGATGCGCTACGCCAACTACGAGAAGGCCTTCCCCCATATCGGCAAGCTGCTGGACATCATCCAGCCCATCTGGGAGGCGGCGGAGACGCCTGCGCAGGCGGCCGCCGCTGGTGTCGCCCTTGGCGCGCTTTGCAAATCGGCGAGTGTGTCAGACGAAAAGCTGGGCGACATCAAGGAACGCACCTTGGCCATCACATCGACCAAGGGCATGCAGGCGCTCGCCGGCTACGCGCTCGTGTACTCCCTCACCATTGCGGCGCCAGGTCGCACCGATCAGTCCTTCCTTGAGGTGGCTGCCGAGCACCTCAGCGCGGCCGCCAGCTTTGGTGCGAGCGACAAGATGACGACGCTGTGGCTGCTGCGTGCGGCCGCCGCCGTCGCCAGCACCGGCTGCGTGCCCGAGAAGACCTTCAAGGTCGACGCGTACATCCCCATGCTGCGTCGCGTGAATGCCACGGACGAGCAGCTGCTCAGCACCGCGCACTTCTTTTTTGACTGTGTCACAGGGGCTTACCCGAACACGTACGCCACGCTGGAGGCCTTGCCGCGCGACACTAGCAGTAACTGGAACGCGGTGGGCAAATTTGACGCGGACCTCGACGATGAGGTGGAGGCAGACTCTGTCTATTAACATGAGGAAGCCTTTTCTTCTGCCATGGATGCGGAGAGAATGTGCTTGCACAACCCTTCTGTTCCTTTTATTTATTTATTTGTTTCTCTGTTCCGTGTGATGCATGTGGAATGCTTGCAGTTGTGTTGTGTACGTGTGTTTGTGTGTCTTCTGGCACGTTTGTGGTGTCTGCTGTGGTTTGCCATGGCAGAACATCTTTCTTTTTGTGGATGTGTTGTGTGAGGAAAAGGTGTTGAGCGACCTCCCCCACTCTCTTACTTTTTGATGGCGGCACCTTTTGGTTTTCCTCCGGTTATGACGAATTTTATTTTCGTTTCTTTTTTTTTTTTAATGATAACCTATTAACATTTACTCTTTCCTTTTCACGACCCCAACAACACACTAAATAAAAATAAGTAGATGTGCGATGCGGTGATGGAGGTGTTCCCTCAGTGCTCAAGGGGGTCATTGCCTCTCTGTCGTGGAGGGAGGAGGGCAATGTCGTTACAGAGGTGTGCGTCTGTTATACATTTGAAGATGGAGAAAGAGAGAGCGGGCGAGCGTGGAAGAGAAAGGGATGGCAGAAACTGCATCCATTCCTTGCGCCTCGCAGTAACGTTGTTCCCCATTTCTGTCATGCCGCATATCCTTCTGTTCCCACAACCATGCATTTCATCCTCTCGCTTCCTCCCTGTCTAACTAACTATCGCAGCCGTCCATAAGATTCGATCACTTTGTCGTTGTCGTTGTTCTGTCCTGCGACGACCACAACGTTTGTCACGTTCGCTTTTCTTTTTTTTTTGTTGTTGTTGTTCCTTCGTGCTCGTTTTGTGAACGGGAAGGCGAAGAGCCCATCGCGAGAACCGGATTGGATCCACCACAGGGCAAAACGAGGCACAAATCGGAAAGCAGCGATATTCCAAGCGTCCGGAACGACAGATAATATTACCTTTTTTTGAAAAAGAAGAAAGAAGAAGAAAGGATGCAGACAGGGTTCCAGCTGGCAGCCGTTCACGGCATGCTGTACACAGGCGGGAACGTTTGCTTTGCACCAGATGGCCGGCAGCTCTACTCCCCGGTGAACAACTACGTCTCCGCGGTTCAGCTTCAGAGTGAAGGCCATCTGAGCCACACCGTCAGCAACAGCAGCATCCAGTGCTTCGACCTCAGCCCAGATGGTGACCTCATGGTCGCCATCGGCAGCCGCGGCCTCGGCTTCTTCTACAGCGTCTCCGCGCGTGTGGTGCTCGACACCGTTTCCTTCCCGCCTTCCTGTGCCATCTCCATTGTGAAATTTTCCCCCTGCGGCCGCTACGTGGCGCTGGCGCTGGAGAACACGCTGCAGGTGTACACCGCACCCGCCAAACGTGTTGTCAGCTACCACGGCTGCCACCGAGTTGAGAATTTGCACTCGGTTCTCACGATGCCCATCATGAATCTGGAGTGGACCGATGACAGCGAGCACCTGCTCGTGAGTGGTCAGGACGCACGCATCAAGATTGTCCCTCGGCAGGGGAAACCGCAGATGAAGGGCACAGCAGCCCAGCAGAATGCACTGATCGGCCACCGTAGTGCGGTGCTGGGGGCGTGGTTTGTGGAGGGCGACGGCAGCCGCGCGGTCAGCATTGCGGCAGACAATGTGGCGATCACCTGGCGCCGCACGGCGTTTGCGCGTCGGGAGGTGTTACAATCCATCGCAACCGCGAACATGGAGGCACGCGTAGAGGAAGCCGAAAAGCAAGACCAAGAGGATGACGAGGAGGAAGAGGGCCGCGTCCCCAGGAGCTTCTTGGAACGCCAGCGCATTGAGAAGCTGAAGCTCGACGGTGTGCGCGTCTCTGTGGCGGACGACTCTCAGTTGCCTGACATTCTGCGCAATGCCTACGAGGTGGACAAGAAGTTCATGCTGTCGCACAAGGGCAACGTCTCCGCGGCGGCCTTCCACCAAGGGCGCGGGCTCGTCGCGATTGGGTATAACAGCGGCATCTTCGCGATTCACTCGTTGAACCGCGTCGATGGAGGTCTGGCAGCCGATGACGCCGCAGCCGCCGCGGGTAGCAGCAGTGAAGACAAGGCAAAAAGCGCTGTCGATGACTTCCCGCTGGTGCACTTGCTCTCCATCTCTGCCCAGGCACTCACGGCGGCGGCCTTCTCCCCCAATGGCAGCTACATTGCCTTTGGAAGCGCGCACCTGAAGCAGCTGCTGGTCTGGGACTGGACCGCCGAGGCCTATGTTCTCAAGGAGCAGGCGCACTACTACGACATCGCCCGCACCGCCATCACCGCTGACAGCAGCAACATCATCTCGGGTGGTGAGGATGGCAAGGTGAAGGTGTGGAAAGCTAGCTCAGGACAGTGCTTTGTGACCTTCACGGAGCACACAGGTGCCATCACGGGGCTCTGCACCAGCGCGGCCACGAATGCCTTCTTCACCTGCAGCCTGGACGGCACGGCGCGCGGCTATGACCTGGTGCGCTACCGCGCCTTCCGCACCTTCACCGCACCCGAGCAGACGCAATTCTCCTGCATCGCGGTGGACCCTTCTGGCGATGTTCTTGCTGTGGGCAGCAGCCGCGTCAACAAGATCTTCCTCTTCTCGGTGCAGACGGGCCGCACCGTGGACGTGCTGCAGGGCCACGAGGCGCCCATTGCCTGCATCGCCTTCCATCCCACCGGCACCACCCTGACCTCTGGCTCCATGGACCACAATATCGTCTTCTGGGACCTCTTCAATCAGAATGAGGGCGGGGAACGTCTCAAGGGCACGGGCGAGGTGCTCGACATTGGCTGTGAGGTGCTCTGCGTCGCCTACAGCAGCAGCGGCCGCCGCATGGCGGTGCTCACGGCCAAGCAGGAAATCTCCGTCTACGAGACAAGTGTGCCAACGGAGCCAGAGCTCATCAAGACCTTTCAGACTTCCTTTGATGCCGCCGGCGGGTGGAACAAGAGCGTGGGACCCAATAGCGCCAACTACGCAGCGAACTTCACTCGCATTGCCTTTTCGCCAGAGGGCGAGAAAATCCTGGCGGGTGGCGATAGCAAGTGGCTCGTCTTGTACCACGCCAGCCAGGGCTACGTGCTCAAGAAGTGGCCGATCACGACCAACCTGGACGTCCTTGGCTCCGAGGAGCAGTACCAGTGGCGCAGCATGACGGAGGCTGGCTTCATGGGCGACATTGACATTGACGACGAGGACGCCCAGCTGGCGAAGCGCAAGCTGCTAGAGATGCCTGGCAGCCGCCACCGCCACTTCGCGACGGGCAAGCGCAAGACGGAAATCGCAGCGCGCTGCATGGACCTTGCCTTCGCCTCTACAGGCAGCGAGTTTGTCGCCGCCACAACGGACGGGCTCTTGGTCTTCTCCACGCGTGTCGCACGGCCACGGTTCCAGCCGCTGCAGCTGACCTCGTCCATTACAACCGCGCAGGCCCGCGAGAAGCTGGAGAGCGGCCAACCCGTGCTCGCCCTCATGGAGGCGCTCATCCTGGGCGACAAGTTGCTCGGTATCGAATGCATGCGGCGGCTGCCCAAGGATGCCATCCCAGTTGCTGTCACCTCGACGCCTTCCTCTGCGTTTCCGCTGCTGGTCCAGTGGGTGAGCGAGGAGGTGGAAAGCAGCAAGGGGGTCGAGCAGGCACTGCTCTGGGCGCAATCCCTTCTACTGCACTCGAACGAGTCGCTGGGCAGCTACGCGCAGGATAACAGCCGCCTGCTGCCGCCCCTTCGCACCCTGCAGAGGGCACTGCACCAACACCGCATGCTGACCCAGCTGGCCAAGGAGAACTACTTCTCGCTGCAGTACCTCGTTGACATAGCACGCATGGGCAAGCATGGCAAGGATGAGATCACTCTCAAGGATGAGGACGAGGTTGACTACGGAGCTGCCGTGTAACGATCGTGTCGGCAGGTTGAAGGCTCCTCGTTCTTCTTACCCTCGCTTCTTTGAGAGGGTGCTCGAAGTTGACAGCTTTGGAATTGAGCACCTTTCACAGTACGTGTTTGTTCATTCCTTTTTGTTTTGTTTATATTTAAAAAAAAACGATTAACTAAAGCACACCTGACACGTTGCTCTGTATTGGACGTGTGTCGTAAATGAGCAACAACGCCGTTATTCCCTCGGCTTAATGATCACTGTTAACCAACGCAACACAATATGAAGAAAGGAGAAGAAGCACAAGAGCTGTTTAGCAGAATCCAAGCTGGACGCTGATGGTGAGGATGGATCACCATTTAGTGAAATACATTCCACAGCGCTGACATCGGGTTGCCTTGCCTCCTCTGCTTTGACAAGAAAAAAGGGAGAGGCAACGTATACTGGTGTTCGTCTCCCTTCGTCAAAGAAAGACGCGAAACTCTCTTTCTATAAAGAAACTTGTACGAGCAAGATGCAAGGAGTGAAAAAAAATTCTGTGATACACTCGCAAAAAGAAGGGCGAATCTGTGTCAGGACATTGTATGAACTAACGAAACTAAGCTTGTTCTTCTCCTCATCTTCTCTCTGTGGCTTTCTCCTTCACAATAGTACAACTTTCTTTTTGTGTTCTTCCGCTTCCCTCCGCAATACCTCTCTGTGGCTTTGCGTGTAACAGAAAAGAAAAAAGTTAGTGATAACGTTTCTTTTCGTTATTTTTGCTGTTTCAGGATTCTTGTCTTTGTTCTCTCTCTTTCTCTCTTTTTCAATCGACCGACGACGGCGCCAAACAAACTCCCCTCCTATTCTCTCACACATCTCTTCTTTCCTTGCTTAAGCTTCTGTCGTCCATGTCATCGAGCAGCGGTACGCCGTCTCTTGCGCATGTGGGAGGCGTCCCAGGGACCTCACGAATGAACTCGGCCACTGCCACCACGACCACCTCCGCCACAGCAGCAGCAGCAGCAGCCTCCCATCACCTGCCCACCATCACTGCCTCCCTCCGCAACGAATTCATTCCCCTGCTCCAGGCGCTCGAAAAGGTCAACAGTTTCGCCAGTGCGACCTACATGATCGAAGTCATCTTTGCCCTTGTGCGTTTCGATGCGTTTCTCCAGCGCGAGGAGCGCCATTTCTTTGTTCGCGCCTTTGACGCGCTGATTGCGCACGTACTCAAGGAGCGCCGCCGCATCGAGGAGATGCGGTGTCAGCTGGAAGAGAACCGTGACTACCTTGTCGGACTGGTGGAGCGTTGCGCGGTGCTGGAGGAGATGGCGGATGCCAAGGCACGAGAGGAGTTCGCCCGGCAATGGGGTTTCGTCAGCACGGAGAATGTGAGCCGCAACCCTACCTTTGCTTTCTCCGGGGATGCCAACGCCGTCCTTACCCATGACCGCACCTCGCACACCGCACCGAGTCCTCAACAAGCGCAGCAAGCAGAGACGCGCATGACGACCGATGGCCTCCCCACGGTCTATCGTACGACGACTGCAAGGGAATTCACCGCGCCCCCGTCCATGCAGGACTCATTCAGTGGTGCGGCAACAGCCTTTGGCGCGCCACCGTCGTCGTCCCACGTGAATGTTTCCGCGTACACACCCGGCGTGTCGAACCTCTCTTTCGCAGCCACGCAGCGTGGCTATGGGTACGGCAACAATGACAGCATGTCAGACCGGCACGCCGGCATGGAGCAGGCCTTCCGCACCAGTCTCCGAGAGCGGGTGGAGCGTGGTCTCTCTCGCGGCTCGTGGACGGTACCCGCCAACCTCTCCGATCTCTCCCACGTGGGCTCGCAGGACTGCCTGGCGCGCGGGAATACCTCCTTCGCGTCCTCAGGAATCCCCCGTGAGGGCGACGCGGTTTGGGGCGAGGAGCAGGCTGCGTTGACGCAAGCCAAAGCGAGTAGCAACCCTCCCTCGGTCCAGCGACAGCATCTCCACCACCGCCGTCGCCGCCTCTCTGGGTCCTCGCTCCCCCCACTGCTTCCGACCGGAAGTGGAACTGGGATGGGCGTGCCACCGCGGCCCCCTGCCGCCCCGACCACCACCGCCACCGGCAGCGGCGACCCCACTGCGCTCAAGGTCACGGCCAACTTACCCTATTTCCCGCAGCAGCATCTGCTACAGCGGCAGCAGAGCGAGGTGTCCAACGTGTCCCTTGCGCATTCCCCAAACGCACCCATGGCGGCCACTGTGGAAGGGCTCTGGGAAGCCTCGTTCTGGTCTCTCCTCAACGGCGCTGACGCCCCTGCCGACGTGGAGCTGCTCTACGGCCTGCTCAACGCCAAGCGGCGCCTTATCTTGCCTCACGCGGCACCAGCAGGAAAGCACGCGCGGACGCCGCACCACAGCCACGGCCACCACCACGTCTCACACCACAGCGGCAACAGCAGCAATCATAATAACAATAGTAACAGCAACCCCAACAAGAACAGTGGTGCGTCAGACGGAAAGAATCACAGCGGCAGCACCAACGCCAACAGTGGCAGTGGCGAGGAAGCCCATCCGGACAGGGGCACCGGCTCCGGCAAGCGAAAGCCACCCATGCCGTACCCATTTGCCCGCTTCGCGCCAACACCAGCCACACCCCAGTCTGTGCTGAACGCGGTGAGCGCCGGCACCGCCGAGCCTGCCCAGTGGCACACCTGGTTCACCATGCTCGCCGTCCTTTCCGTGCTGTCCGAGGGCTTCCTTTTGGGCGGCATCACGGCGGAAGAGGAGGAGGCCAAGTCCGCCGCACAGCGTCTCGAAGAGCAGCAGCAGCGGCGGCAGCAGCTGATGCGTGATGGCGAGGACGATGGCAACGACTTTGACGACATCCCCGCCACGCCCGCCGTCTCCCTCATCTCTGGTCTCTCTGCCAACGATGACACCAACGCTGTCAAGTCCGGAAAGAGCCTCTCACCGCTCCGTGAGCCTTCAGCAGACGCACTGGTGCTTCTGCAGAAGGTGTACTGCCCGTCTTTGCGCAACTTTATGGTTGGCTTTGAGAATGTGGCGACGGCGGCCCCGGTGCTGGCCGCACGCGCAGCAGGGGCGTCTGCCAACATGACCCCAAATCCGCACGGCATCACGAGGGTGGGCACAGCGAGTGGCTCCCTTGGCGCAGGCGGCGAAGATGTGTCCTTGACAGAGCGGTCCACATGTTCGCCAGCGCGGCGCACGGCCCCTGTCCGCTCCGTGCAAGAGCCAGACGCTGCTCCGAGTCCGTCCACCAACGCTCTGACGGGAATGTCCACCAGCAAGACGAGCGCGTCCTTCTCACCGGATTCCTTCGCGTTTCCCGTGGACACGGGCATACTTTCGGAGGGTGGCGACAAGGCCATTCGACCAGTAGACCTTGTCATCCACGCGCTCGTGACGGCGCTGGAGGTGCAACTGGAAACGCTCGCCACGTCCACTCACGTAGGCCTCTGCTTCCCAGATGAAAGTGACGCTGTCTGCGAGGACGACGGCAGGGACGGCGCGGGGAGTGACGACGGAGCCGCTGCGGAGGGACGCACCAAGCGGGCCAACGCAAATGACAGGACGGCCGAATTCACAGATTCCCCCAAGGCGACAGCAGCAGAGGTGCAGCTGCCGTCCTCTGCCAAGGAATTGTCTGGGCAGCCAGGCCGACGGCCGTACGACGGCTCTCCCACGTACATGGGGGTGCAAAACCTGTCCTTTGCTTCCGTGCAGTCTGGCATCAGCCCCGTGCAGGCCTCCCAGGCACTCATCACGACGCTGCTGCAGAAATCGTTTTCCTCTGCTGCCGCGCGTAGCTTTGGTGCTGGACCCGCTACGGACACCTCTGGCACCGTGGTGATGAGCCCCACGTCGAACCGCCCTTTGCAAGCGATGGGTGGGTGTGGCATGCGGCCGGGCATGACAGACGCCGAAGAGGCGTTGAAGGAGGGGGAAGAGGAGGAATACGAGCTAGGCTCGCTTTCCCTGCCACAGGCTCCTTTCATCTCCCTCCCCGCCATCATGAAGGCGGAGCTGCAGATGATCCTTGACAGCGTCACGGCGTCCCTCGGCACCGTCACATCCATGGCGGAGCAGCTCAAGAGTGAGGCCTCCCTGCTCGTCTTTCGTGTCGTCAGCACGGTACTCGATTGGCTCATCCCTGCGGTGTATCTGGTAAACCACCGTGCGTGGTTGTTTTACCGCGCATGGATCTGCGACCTCTACGCACTCATGCAACGCGAGGGTCTCATGGAGCCGTTCACATCGATTCTTGATCAGGACGGCGCGGAAACGACGACAGCCGGCGGCGGCACACACGCAGACGCGCACGGGCACGGCGACGAAGAGGACACGCACCTCTTTGACCACGAAGACGAGCACGCCTTCAGCGACGGCATGCACACTCCGCCGGAGCCTCCCGCCTCGCCGCGCTCCGCAAGCGAGCACAGTCCTGGCAAGCACGAGCGCGGTCAGGCCTCCGCGACCACTGCCGCACTCCACCTCCACGCACATCGCACACGCAAAGGCACAGGGCACACAGCAACGACGGCGGGGGCCCATGTCCACAGCACACCCAGTGCGAAAGGAAGCCAGAAGACGTCATCCCCAGCATCCACCTCCCCGTCATCACGCCGTGCCTCCACCGCCAAGACCACGCATAAGAGACCCAAGGGCACCCGTCGCAGTAACGCTAGCGGCAGAAAACCTTCGGCAGGCTCAAAGAAGCCAACCGTCCCTCACCCCCCAGGCAGCGCCACCTCTGACAATACCCCTTTCCCCTCACAGGACGGCTCCACCCCTCCTCCCCCTCCTCTTCCGCCGCGAGAAAGCCCTTTGGTATCACCATCTGGAGAGGACACGAACCGCCCTCGGCAGCCCGTCGAGAGTCACGAAGACGACGAACACGCACCACTGAGCAGCGACGAGGATGAAGCACGTAGCTCTCGGCAAGGAGAGGACGAGGACGACGGACGTAGCAGCGCTGCTGACGACGTCTCGAGCGATGGTCATGCAAGCGACGAGGACAGCGCCGTGGATCAAGGGCATCACGTACGCCATGGGCGTCGCAGGGTCTCCCGCACGCGTGCCGACCCATTTGCCCTCATTCTCCCTGGCTGCAATCTGAGCATCATCGCCCCCCTTCCTGCCACCCGCAGTCATAGCCTCACCACCTCTGCAGGCATCAGCGCGAATGCCAGTGCGACAAGCAGCCCGGTAGGCTTGGATATTGCCGCTGCGGCAGCCCTAGCAGCCGATGGCGGTGGTAGCGAGCGCACGACGCTGTGGAGGCGCGGGACGGCGGCAGCCCAGGCACTCATCATCACACGAGGCACCCTGACCGACGCAGAAGGGGCGGGTCTGCACTACCGCCGCGTCACCACGGATCTGCCACCTGGGCTTCAGCTCCAGCGGCGGCAGCGCGAGCTTTCCCTGGCAGCTCCTTCGCGGCCTGCCCTGCGCCTGCTGCCTGAGGTAGCACCCGCCGTGCGTGTGGCCCAAGCGCTGCTGGACGAGGGCACCTACGTCCCTGTCCCGCGGGGCTTCATGCTCACCCGCCTTGCTGCCGCCGCCCTTCGTGGCATGGACACAAGCGCCGTCCACTCCCTCCTCGCCCCTTTCTCCGCCATGGGCGGGTCCGCAACGGGTGGCCGTAGCACCGCCTCCGCACAGGCAACGCGGCGAGCCAGCAGACTTGACCAGGATGGTCACCTGCTGTCCTCCGCGGTGAGCGACTCGGACGTGAACTCGCGTGCGTTCTCAGCGGCCGCCCGGCAGGCTTCGCAGAGCATGGATGCCGTTGATAGCACACTGCTACGGGCCTCCACCATGTCGCCGGTGAGCCAAAAGCCAGCGAGGGGCTTTCCTCGCACACCCGCCGGCACCGGGCCAAGTTCATATGGCCATGCGGACGCCGAGCGGTCCGGTGCGCTGACGCCAGGGCCACGTCTCAGCACTGCCGGCGGCACAGGCGGCGCACGTAAGCGGCGCGGCACCAAGGTGCAAAGCAGAGACGATGATGAAGCACGCACCCCCCTGCGTGAGATTGTGCGCGCCGCACCGAGCACCATTGGCAACCAGAAGCCCGCCACCAACATCCTCTCCACCAAGCCGCAGTCCACGCCCTCGACGGCCGCGCATGTGGAAGGCCCTGCACTGGTGCACCACCACCGCTTCCGCTACCCTGTCGTCGAGAGCGTTGCAGATGTCGGACAGCTGTACGTGAACACGCTGCGGGAGGCGGAGGGAATGCTCTCCCCGCACGACCCGCTGCGCGCCGCGCTGGTTCAGAGCGTCGTCAACTTTTACCTGAAGGAATTGGCCGATCCTCTCCGCGCCATCGCCCTTCTCGACGACTACCTTGACGAGGTGGCCGAAGAGCCTGTACAGCGGGTGGTGCTGCAGCCCGCCATGGTGCTGGGTGATGTGGGCTTCGCAACAACTTCGGGGCCTTCCGCAAGCGATGGGGCTGGTGCCGGTGTCTCAGCGTCCTCGGTGGGGGGCCCCAGCGCTGCAGGCGGCGCCACCACCGCGGCGACCACAACAAGCACCTTCTCTGTGACTTCGGTTCGTCGCTCGCAGCAGCGGCAGCTCCCTGCGACCATGGCACGGCCCTCCACGCACCACCTGGTGAATGCCGCTGAAGCGGGAGGAGCGCCCCCCGTGGTGCCCATGGTCATTCCATCCTGGGGCTCCAAGGAAGAGGAGCTCCAGTTCCTTCACGTACTGGGCATGCTGCGAGGGCTCCAGGAGGTACTACGGGCCCAGTACAGCAACTAAAGAGACTGATCATGACAGTGACGATGCATGCATCCTATTCAAGGACACCCAATGAAGCGAACGAAGTGGACAACAAAAAAAAAGAAAAAAAGAGTTCTAGATGGGTCACCACGTGATGTTTCGGCACACACACACACACACACACACACACACACACACACACACTTGCTCTCTTTCTTTGCTCAAACGGTGCGCTGGCGCGCTTGACCATCCTTTGGTAGTCACAAGACACGAAACTCCAAAGACGTCTGCAGAACAAAAAAAAAAAAAAGGAAGTGCATGAAGCACTGCCCTTTGTGACAGAAATGCATCATCAACACGTCCTCGCTACCGCTTCCTCTGCTTTATGTCACTCCTACTCGTCTGTCGGTTTTTTTTTCTCTCTCCGGGAACAAACTTTAGCACACGCCGTAAACCTCGGAGTGCATTCCTCACCCGCTCGTCCGTTCGTGTCTGCAATTATAGTTTCTTTTCCCCACTTCCACACGTCAGCCATCGTGTGAGGGCGTGCCAGTATCCCAAACCCCTCCTTTGCGAGATTGCACTGACGGGGAGACGTACTGGTGAAGGAAGGCTGCGTGCACCACCTCGGCGCGTATAACAACCTCATTTACCCTTCCCCTTTCTTTGCTGTAGCCACTGAGCTTTTCTTCTCCTTTCCATCCTGTTCTTCTTTTTTTTTTTGCTGCAGATTCTGTTATTCATCTCGACCTTTGCTTTTTCCTCCACCACACGTTTCACCACTCTTCCTCCTTTTTTTATTTTTCATTTCCCATCTACCGAAACAAAAAAAAAATCTCGTCCGTAAAACGCAGCCGTGACGAGAACGATCCCTTTCCCGCCGATCCCTACTGCGTACCGGTACCATGTCCGCTTCCCAACAGCACGTACCACCGCAACCAGCCAGCAGCAGCAGCAGTCCTCACGAAGGCTCTCCGCTGCTGCTGAGCATGCTGCAATCTCTTGGTTTAACCGACACCGCCTCCGCCCTTCTCAAGGAACTCGAAGGACGACGGCTACCAAACGAAAAGACGAATGGAGGCGTGCATTCGACAACGTGCACTGCTGCTCATGGGGACTGCAAGACCTCTGACTTGTCAGCCCCACCACTAGGCCACCAAGCCAACAGACAGGCTGACCCACGATCTGCCGCAGGTTTGTCTACCTCTGCCAACGCAACCGGGGATGTGCAGGGGCCGCTGCTACAGACGGAGGCCCTATTGGCAGCGGCCAAGGCACCCGCCGCCGCCTGCACACAGGACGTGCGATGGGATGCCAGTGTGGCTGCGCTGGCGACAGCCACGGTGCAGCAGTCTCGTCCCGGTGCCTTGTCGTCAGACGCCTCTGTGGAGTCGGTCGCTGAGGCCGTACAGAGCCTGTTTGTGCTGCTGTTCTCGTCCGCCAAGGGCGAGCCGTGCGCCGTCTGTGACCCCGCAACTTCACCAGCGGCGACACAGCCAGGCAACGCTCCGCACCATCTCTGTGCACTTCTCACCCAGTATTACCGTGTCCTGTGGCTACAGCAGCTCCTGGCTGAGGCCCTTCTTACGGAAGATCTGCTGCCAAGACGCAGCGACTTGCAGGGGAGCGCGGAGGAAAAGAAAGCGAGCGGGCGGGTTGACGAGGCGGGGCCGCACACGCGCTCTCAAGAAAGGGGCAGCGCGCGAGCACCCAACCGTAAAGATGGCCCCCACGGTCATCGCGTGCTGCTCCTCGCCAGCCAACTCCAAGCCGCGGTCCACAGCCTCCACATGCTGGTAACATCCCTGCAATGCCAGCAGGCGTCCTCTGCACCGGAGAAGGATCCGCAGGCCGGGCTGCTTTCTCGTGTTCTCGCCGTGTTCGCGTCACCCAGAGAAGGCCAACAGGCGTTGGCGACGCAGCACCAAGCGTGGTCAGCGAACGCAGAGCGCGTCGTGCGGTTGGTCCTCTATCGCCACACCAGGTCCCTGTCCAGTAAGCAGAGAGGCTCGGCCGCGGCAGCCACCCCAAACGAAGAAGCAGCAAAAGAAAAAGGCAAGTCGGGCCACGCAATGCAAGCCGTGACGCACATCGCGGGCATGCTGGCTGAGCTGCAGGGTGCTGTATCCCAGGTGATGGACCTCTCAGCGGCGCTGTACAGCCCAGAAGGCAGTCAGGACGATTTAACGTCTCCCCGCCCCACGGCACCTGCACTTCCTTCACAGCCAACCCCGACAGCCGATGCGGTGGAGTCCAACGCATTCACGCAGCGCGTGGCTTTTTTCGAGCTTCTCTTTGTCCTCCAGCGCGTGCGGCTTGCGTTGTGGGGTTTGCAGTCTGTGCACGAGTGTGTTGCTGCTCTGCAGCGGTGCCGCGATGGCGAATCACGTGAAGAAGAGGAAGAAGAAGAAGCGGAGCGGTTTGTCTTGGCGACGACGGTGTCTGTGATGGAGGGTCAGTGGGCGTGTCGCGCCGCCTCCGCCTTGCAGGCGCTGGAGGGCCCATTCATGCACCACGAGGAAGAGGGCCGCACCCTTGGCGATGCAATGGCGACAGCTGCCGTGACATCCAGCAACCACCCCATTCCTTCGTCCCAAGTGCCACAGCAGCAGCAGCTGCTGCAACGCGGTCGCCGCCGCCCAACGGCGCGCACCAGCCAACCACTGCCTGCAGGGTCTACTACTGGGGAAGCGAATCACAGTAGCACGGCAGATGTCGCAGGGTCAACCGCGAAAAAGGAAAGTCCTCTGTTGCTGGCGTGGCAGGACAAACGTGACACCATGGTCCGTGCGCTGCAGACCTTTGCGCAGCGCCTGCTTCTCTTTTCCCCCGCCGCGGGGCAGTCCTTCCAGCAGCACCGCCAGCATGCACGCACACAGCTGATGGACGACCTCGCCCTCCAGCTCGTCGCACACCCAAACCACTTGCTTCGTCAGAGGGCCACAATGCTCCGAGAAGCGGCGGCCTTCTCCCTAGACACCGACAGCGCGCTTGCGTACTACAATAACTTTGTCTTCGCGACATCGCGAAGTGGTAATGAAGAACTAAAGCCAGCGCAAGGGAACGCGCCGGTGTCACTGACGCCGAGCGGTCATTCATGGGTGGGCACGGATCCCCTGCATTGCATCATGCGGGCCCTCACGACAGGGCATCTTGTCGTCAAGGCTCCCCGTGTCCCGAGGCCTCCCCCGCTGCGGCACCTTCTCCGGCGTGCGCTCAACCATCAGCAAACCTTGCTCGACTTGCAGTCCCCACGCATGCCTGCCATGCTTCAGCTGCGTGCCCTACAGCACCCTTCCGCGGTGAGCCCCCGCACCAACGCCAGCAAGGGACCTTCGCAACCATCCCAACCCAGTGAAGCCGCTCCCGCGGTGCAGAGAATGGAAGCCCAGGAGAGCCTTGCAGCGCCGTCCGTCCTCAGCGTGGGTGACCTTACCGCCCCTGCAGGTCCACCGTCACCCGTTGCAGGAGGTGCAGCAGCGGCTGGCATTCGGCACGTAGCGCAGGCTATCAGCGCCGCGGTGGAACGCATTGTGTCCTCTCCGAACCGCCCTCCGTCTGCCACCGGTGATACGCCCGCCTCTGACGTCTCACCTGGCAGCAACGGTGCAGGGAGCGAGGAGCCCATTCACGCCTCTGACGTGGACGACGACGATCGCACCTCGGAGGCGAGCTCCTCGGACATGCACTTCAATCGCAGCAAGGATGAGATGCCGGAGGAAGTGCAGCAGGTCGCCGTGACCCCAGACGGCGAACTCATGGCGCTGCTCACCACCAAGGCACGGCTCGTCGTTTACGCCCTCAAGACAGGGCGAACAGACAGCGCCACCAGCGGGGCGACTGCAGAACCGTACTGTGAGGAGCTGCTCCTTGACACCACTCTGCCTGGTGCGCCGTTTCGCATCCACTGGTACGACCTCGCGGGCGTCGTCCTGCAGTTCTCTCCCGACGGCCGCTTCTTGCTTGCGGCGGCGCAGTACATGCCCTCTGCAGTGCCGGAGGGGTCCGAAGAGGAACGCACCATCCCGCGGTCCACCGGGCGTGTCTGCGTCTTCTCCTTGCACAAGAACATCCCGAGCGTCTCCTCGTGCGATGCACCTTTGGCGTCCCTGCAGCGGCAGCCCAACACACAAGCCGCAGTGCGCGCCGGCGCCACCGATTTGTTCCCTCTGGCGGACCGGCTCTATGGCGAGGTGGAGGCCCATGCAGCGCCGGTGACCTCGGCGAGGTGGGCAGAGCCGGCCTTCTGGGGAGGGGCATGGGTGAGCCCAGAGGCGGCCGTGTGCATGCCCACCGATAAACTGCACAACACAGCCAGTCCGAAGCGGCGCGGGGCCGCTGGAGTAGCACGCCCCGTGCCCTTTGAGGACGCTAACAGCCATGAACCAAGGGACGCGGTGCAGCGGAGCGCTGCGTGGCGAGGCGCCGCCAAGGCCCATCTCGCCCGACTGCAGTGCTTCTCCGCTGGCATGGACGGCTTCCTCGTGCGTTGGATGCCCGCCACGGGTGTCCTCCTTCAGCGCCTGCGCACGGCACCCCTTGTGGACTTTGTGATTTCCCCTCTCATGGGCGCCCTCTACACCATCGACGACAATGGGCAGCTCGCCATGTACGACGCGTGGAATGAGAAAGACGCCGTCGCGCTACCGCGGAGCGGGACACCGCAAAGCGTTGCTGTCCGTGAGCGCGGCCTGCCCGCCTCCTTGGGGCTGCTGCGCACGGCGGAGGAAACGGCCACGCGTGCGCAGCGCGTGCAGGCAGAGCCCCTGGCAGACCTTGACCTGCCCGATGCCTTCTTCGCGGGTACCCGTGTCATTTGCTTTGACCGCCGAGACGTCTCCTGGCCTGGGGCGCGCGGTGCCAGAGACACTGGGAAGGACAGCGAGGCCCCTGTGCGTGGCACCGTCTCGCAGCAAGCGGCACAGATGGGTCGTCTTCTCATTCAGCGTGTCCTGCATGAACGCGTGGCGGACATCCAGCGCAGCGAGATTGTCCTACCTTCCTCCTCCTCCTCCTCGTCATCGTCGTCGTCGTCCAGTGCGTCGGACTCCTCTGACGTCTCCGATGTCAGCGATGCCGCCGATTCCGTCGTCGTGCCTGCGGAGAGGGAGATGTACGCAAACAACACGGTACGCATCACGGCAGCCCCTGGCGAAGGCATCGCTGAGGTGCGGTACCAAAGCGGTGTGCGTCTGTATTTTGTTGAAATCAGTCGCGCGCTGTGCCACACCACAGGCCTGGAGCCCATCCGCGTGGACCGACACATGGGCACCGGCGGCTCTCCGTACCGATTGCTCAGCATGACATCCTCTGGACAGCCATCGTGGTCACGCATGTTTGCCAGAGAGGAGGAAGCTCAGTACGGTGCACTCCTGCGTGTGTGGCACCGACACCAAAGCCACATGGAAAGAGGGGACGCGGACGTAACGTCGGCAAGGGACGCCAACGGAAACGGCCGCCTCAACGCTTGGGCGAGTCGGCGACTCTCGGGCGGACGGAATGAAGCATCGACGCACCCTGACAGCCATGACATGAGGGACCACCGCGAGCAAAAAGAAAGCGATGAGCTGCTTTCTCTTCTCTGCTCGGTCCGGTACTACGCGGACGACTGCAGGCGCAGCAGTGGTGCCGGCCCGAAGCTTGCGGAAGGCAACAGGGCAGACGCGCAGCCCTGGGACCCCCACCACCTATTACTTTCCTCATCCTCTGTGAAACCGTCGCAGCGGTCACACAACCGCCCTATCCCACTCGCGCCCACGGCACGCAACGGGCGCTACCTCAGCCTTCTCGCTGCCATTGGCCCGTACCGCATGCTCCTTGATCGGACCCGACCCCTCGAACACAAGCCTGGCATCTACGCCTCCCTCATCTTTGACGCGTACACCAGCACCGTGTTACGGGTGATTCCCGTCTGTCCCGTGCAGCCGAACCCGTTGCTGGTGGAGAAGGGCACCATCCCCTCCCACGCTCATGCAAAGAAGGCGCCCGTGTACACGCTGCACGCCGCCCTGACCGTGGTGGACGCCCCAGCCGTCGCGCACCCCATCCGTACTCGCAAACGATGGGCGAGTTCAAAGGGTGCGGCAGGCTTGGCAGAGATGAAAGCCTCAGGCTTCTTCAAGGGCCACCCAGAGGAGGAGGAGGAGATTGAGGAGGATGGTGATGGTGGTGGTGGCGTGGGGAAAGATCAGCACGCACAGCGTGAGGGCACTCGTGGTTCGCGGAGAACATCCTGCGCCGCGACGACCAATGCGGACCGACGAGAAGAGATGCTTGTGCTCTCTGTTGGCGGACTGCACGACACTGTCTACGTGTACGATGCACTCACAGGGGACCGTGTGAAGACTGTCACACTGGGCAAGCCATCGGCCCCGCACAGCGCGGGAGACAAAGTGTCGAGCAAGGCCGCCGAGGCCTCGTCGCTTCAGACACCGCAGGAGCGTGCAACGGTGCAGACAGGTCGGCCAAGCAAACCCACGTTAAGCTTTGAGGACGTCGTCTCCTCTGTGAACTCCTGGGACACCCCCGGGGCGACGCTGAGCTCCAGCCACGGTGCAGGCGCCCACGACTCCACGACAAGCCTTGATGCGCTGCTCGACTTGCCATCCTCCACCAGCTCCTTTTCTTCGTCGTCGGATCTGTCCTTCTCGTCTGCGAGGTCAGACGCGTCCGAGGAGGAGGCGGAGGCGCCGCTCCCAGGGCAGCCGCGAGAGCGTGTGCCGGGCAGCTACAAGGGGGCCCAGCACACCCGCTCGCCAAAGGCAGCCCGTCTCCTCCTCTCGGCGAAGCGCCGCAGCACGGCCACCGCCCTTACCCATGCTGCAGCACCGACGCGCCGCATGCGGCTGTACGACACTCTTGTGCGCCGCTTCGGGCCGGCCATGGTGCTGCAGGCCCAGCTGGAGCTCGTGCGCGTGCTGCCTCCGCTGCCTGAGGACACAACCAAGGGTTCCGCGGGTGCGTCACTGCCGGGCAGGCATTCCCTCAGCGACAGCGAGAACGAAGAGGACGTGGGCATGGAGGCGGCAGCTGCGGCAGGGCATTCATCGGGCCCAAGGCCAGGCGACCAGGCGGACGAAACATCCAGACGGCTTCTTGCCAAGGCTCCCCGTTTCACTGGGCTCTTGGGCATGCTCAGTACCTCATCTTCCCTGCCGACATCCACGCGTACCGTGCGTAGCGGAGTTCCACGCAACCATGTCAGTGCGCAGGCAGGGGTCAGCGCTGAGAAACAAGGGCAAGTGGAACGTCCTCGAAGAGAGCCACCACCGCGATCCTCCGCAACGCCGTTTGCGTTTGCCTCCCAGCAGGTGGCCGAGGTGCGCCGTGCGATGGCGAGAATGCTGTCCCCCCACTTGGGCTTTCCGAGGAGCTCTTCTCCCTCCTCCTCCTCCGCGGCCCCTGTCGTTGCCGCTGTCCTGCAGGATCGCCACCTCTTCACCGCCCCAGAGCTCGCCAGTCTGTTCCATCGGCCCCCTACATCTCCATCCTCCGCATTGCTCAATGAAGAAGAAGTCGTGCAGCGGGTGCAGCATCACGTCATCTTTCAGTCCGGCCGCTCGGGTGCCCGCAGAGGTATCAGGATAGTGGAGGCCGCGGAGGAGGCGCCCACCGGGCAGCAGAACCGCGTCGTCGCGCGCGGTCAGCGGCTCTACGCGGGCGTTGTGAACTGCGTCGCGGGGTGGTCGGACGGCTGCGGCGGTTTCTACCTCCTCGCTGGATCGGAGTCGGGTCGGTTTTACCTGGTGGGCAGCTCTCTGTAGCCGCCAGACGTGAGCTGCATGCGTGCGTGTGGGCGGGATGGATGTGCGACCGGAAAGCCACCAAGGAAGCCGCCTGTTTGTTGTTATTGTTTTTCTGCATCTGCTTTGGGCATTCTTGGTGCTACCGAAGTTCTGGGTTCTTTCTCTTCTTTTGTGTGTCTGTGTGTGTGTGTGTGTGTGTGTGTTGTTGTTTTTCGTTTTTGCCTGCACCCTCCCTACCTGGTTGCCCTGCTCTCTTCAACGACTCCGCCTGTTCACGAATAAATGTTCAGGCTTATGGACGTAACGTCTGGCTATCATATACAAATTTGAACACGTACAACGAATACAAAACCGCAAAAATATACAGAAACTTCCACCAATATCCACCCCCACTCTTATCTCTCCTTCGCTCACTCTCTTGACTTCACGCAAGCGCCTATACCCGAGCTTCTGTGAATGCTGATCCCACTCGGAGTGTTCTGTCTCTCCACTCCCCCTCCCCCTCGTCCTTCTCCCCCTTCACTCCCCCGTGATCTTGCTGCACCCCTCATCCATCTTCGTATTGCGTATAAACCACCGGTGCCAACCACTGTTGATGCAGTGCCACGGAGCACAGAAACGCAAACACCACCACACGTGGGTTGGTTACGTGCAACCCCATTCACCGTTTCTCCCCTCCCTCCCTCGACACACACCGTCTCACCTTTCTTGTTGTTGCTGTTGTTGTTTATGAAACAAAAAAAAAATCTTTTCCCAGAGATTTTTCTGTTGGCGTGTGTGCATCGTATGTGCTTGCTTCTTCGTCTGTTCATTTTCCGTTTTCGCTTCGTTTCGTTTTTTGCTTTTCTCATTGTTTCCCTTCTTCTGCTTTTTCAACACGTTCAGTCTGTGCGTGACTGCGTGTTTTCCCCTCTCATACCACAGCTCCAAAGAAAAAGAAGAAAAAAACGTCGAAGGAACAGCACGTGTGCGGTTTCATTTCAAAGAAAGGAAATAAAACGTGGCCTCAGGAGGGCGTGTGTAAGAAAGTGTCTCTTCCACCGCTGGTTCTCCCACACGATGCCTCGAAACCATGGCCCAGGTTACGTGATGGTCTTACAGGTGTCTCTTGTTGCTTGCAAAAAGTGTCTCTATGGTTTCCTTCCATTTCTCAGCATACAAGCATCACCAAGAGCTTTCTTTTTTCAAAAAAAGGTGACAAACAGAAAGCTTCGACGACGCCAAGCATTGGCATTCTGTGTGTGATAGAGAGACCCTTTTCTTTCTCCCCCTTTTTTTTTGGAAGCAGCCGCTTCTACATCAAAAGAAAAACATACCGTTGTTAAAATAAACTTTAAAAAAAGAACGCTATCGATCCATCTTGCCGCACACATCTGCTTCTGCGTATAAAACGAAAAAGATCTCAAAAGATATACCAAGCATTTAAATCGTAAAGCATTTGACTTTGATTCTCTTCGTTATGCTGAACGATTACACACGCTCCCCGGGTGGGGCGTCTTTAACAGCGGCCTTCTCCCTTCTCATGGGGCACCCCACCTTCAAGACAGCGGTGGGGCGCCGCATGAGCTACGACGAGAAGCTACGGCTCTTCGCCCTTCACCAGCAAGCCGTCCACGGCGACGCGCCGCAAGAGGAAGGAGGGAAAGAAGACAGCCCTGCGACGCGCGAGATGCCGTCCCCTACTTCTCCTTCTTTTTCCCTCTCGACACCACCGTCGCCAGCGTCACCGTCCGCCTCCCCAGCCGCGGTCACGTCCTCCTCTTCCGCAAGGGCCGTTACGACAAACGCCAAGGGTGGGGAGAGCAGCACCCCGCCAGCGGCTGTTCAGTCCACAGGTGCCCCTCTCCCATGGTTAGACTTTGCCGGCAGAGCGCGGCAACAGCGCTGGGCTACCCTGCGTGGTCGCATGACGCCACAAGTCGCGCGTGAGGCCTTCTGCGCAGAGTTCCTCGCCATGGTGGATAAGTACCCGTGCCGTGAGATGGCGCCGCTGGTCGCCGCTGCCCTCGCCCGTGCACACGCAGAGCAGGAAGAGAATGAGGAGAGCTGGCATGCTACTCCACATCCCACGAGAAACAGCAACAGTAGCAGCAGCGGCAGCGATGGCACGGCGGCGCGATCAGAACGTGTGGTCTTTTGTATTCGTGCCTTCCAGCACGACCCGGCAGCGCTGGCCATGCTGTGGGTGTGCCGGGCGCATGGAATCGCCTGTGAGTTCACGGCAGAACCGCTCTCCGCAGCGTTGGATGTGGTCCATCCTACCGCAGCAGCAGCAGTAGCAGCAGCATCGACGCCACACGCACGTCCTCGAAAAGGCAGCAAAGCCGAGCAAGATCTCTTTTACAGCGCGGTGTCCGTGTTGGAAGGGAAAGTATTTGTGCCCATCTACACGGGCCTGCGAAGGGGCCAGTGCTTCATCGCAGAGGTTCAGGGCCCGGAGGCGGGCCTTCAACTACTCTGTGACACGTTCCTGGCGCACATGCCACACTGGTCTGGGCGTTCGGAAGGGTGGCGGGACGCGCAGGGCTCCGACACGAGAGGGAATCCAGACAACTCATACGCAGCGAATGCAGCAGCCCTCCGACGGGCGGCCGAGCGCGCCGAGTGGATGGAGGACCTCGCCAACGTCTCCGCCAACGTACGAGACCCTATCATGGCCCTGCTCATCGACGAAGCCACCGATGCCTGGCGCGTTGCACAGCACTTCCTCGGCCATGTTGACAAGCAACAGGAGTTCAAGGGTATTGGGAAGGTAGCCACTACCTCAGGGGTGACGGCGGGACAGCCGAACGGAGTCAAATCGAACCCACCCCCCATCCGTGTCGTGGCGGCACGGCTGGATCACTTCCAGCGCACCTTTACTCAGAAACGCGCGCAGCGAGAGTTGTTTGAGAGGGCAACGGCAGCCAGCGACAGGACAGGGATCGCAGCACCCATGGGCACAGGCACCTCCCCCATTGGCCGCAAAGCCACGGAGGCAGCAAGGGACCTTCTCCACGCACCCCTTCTGGAAGTCGAAGCCGCGGTCAAGGCGGTGGACATCTTTTACAAACGCAACCCTGCCGACCGGCTCGTCTCCTGCGCAGACCTCTACGTGGCCTGTTGCGGGTACATACTGTGTACGAGCCCCTTCAGCCAACGCCTCTTCCCACACCTCAACAGCTTCAGCAGCGCGGAGGGCATGTGGCGTGCGATCCGGCTGTCTGCGTTGGGAGGCGAACAGGGAACCCATGGTGTGAGTTCGCGCTCTGGAAATTCATCCCTTTCGTCACCAGAGCAGCTACCACCGGTGCGCTTGTTCGGCATGCCCCCTGGGTACAATGACCTCATCAACGCGATGTTGAAGCGCGAGGCGCGGTCGGCGTTCCGTGCGCTCGACAGCCCCACATCCAGCACTGTAAACATTCGACCGTTCCATGACAACGAGGCCAGCGTAGCCGCCGTTCAACGCGGCCGCGAGCCTGCGACGTCCACCATCAACGCCTTTGCCGCCGCTGACGCGCTACAGCATTACATGCTATCGCAGATGCTATCGCTCAATGCAGACGACATGGCCGCCAAAGCGGCTGGCAAGACAGGTCCACAGCGTCCGAGTGAATTGGTGAATGGAGCTCTCACGCCGTACTTGGTGCTGGCACACATCTTCACGGGCGCGTGGTACATGGCCCATCGCCAGTGCGTTGGCTTTCCTTTTCTCTCTTCCACTGGGACACCACCCACGCGGCAGGTGAATTTTCTCTGGCGCACCACTGGCACACCGAGCACACACGGGAAAGCAGAGGCCGTGAACCATCTGGCCGCGTCAATATCCGAATCAAGTCTCAAGGCCATCCCAGAGAGCCGCTTAGGAAGTGGGGAAGGCTTTGGGGTAGACAGTTGGGAGTCTCGGATGCGCCACCTCGGCTGGTCCGTGGTCGATCACCTTACCGCTTCGTCCTCTCCGCACACTCGCAGGAAAGAAAGGGAAGCGGCAGATCGATCAAAGACACCGCCGCGGCGCCGTGTCTACCTGAGCGACGGACACGCGCAAGCGAAGCTTTGACGAAGCTTCCCTTTTTTGTTGTTGTTGTGTGTTTTCCTGTGCTCACAGAGGAAGTTCGCGCCCCCATGGAAATGGAGGCGAGTCGCTTGAAAATGACAAGAAGGAAACAAACAGGTGAAGAGTTTTTTCGCTTAGACATGGGCACAGCACCCCCAGCTTCTTACGAGGCCTTCCCAGCCACATGTGGGCAACACTGCATGCACGGCTTTTTTTTTCCTCTCGTCTCTTCTCACCAACTGAAAAGTTCCTCAAAGAAAATTTACTTTTGAAGCAAACGATGTCGTCAGTGTCTTGGGCAATCGCGTTGGTGGGCCAAACACCTACACCCACGTTTCTCGTGCTCTCTTGCACCTACAAAGAGGAGAAATTTTGGCAAGGGGGTGAGTCGGTTTTCATGAGCTCCTTATGGCACCTTGAATGTTTCACTTTGAAATCAAGTCAAACCAGAATGTGTCGTCTTCCTCTTCTTCTTCCCCTCTCTCTCTCTGTGTCTCTCTCTCCATTCGTCCACATGGTCGACCCAAGGTCACGAAAATTTGTTGAAAAACGAGGGGAATCGGTGCTTTTCCGTTTCTTTCCTGCACTTGAGTGCTGTGTCCCTCTCTTGCTTTGTCGTTGTGTTTGCTCTCCTAGAACGGACTTTAGTGTTGCTAGAAGCTCAGTGCGTTTTTGTATTGGAAGTGTGTGTTCTTTTTTCGTTCTCAAAATTGAGTCATTGTGTGATCCTGTGCCTGATATTTCACTATTCATTGTCTCGTCTTTCATCTGCCCGTCTTTCTTCGTGTCTCGCTTGAAAGCGTTCACGGAAGATCTGAAATTTAAAAAAAACGTAAGATAAGAGGCATCTAGATACATTCACTCCTTACCTCCGAATCTTCTTATCAATATTATTAGAGATTTCTTTTCCCGTTCCTTTGGCCCCTACTGACCCTCTCCCTCTCTTTTCTCTGTCATTCGGATTTATAAACTCCTGTTTTTTCCTCCTACCATCGCTTGCATTACTCACAAACTCTCTCCAACGAAAAGAAGGATAATAACCAATAATTTTAAAAAATGGAGCTACCAGGTGTCAGTGTGTCAGGGATCGCAAAGGTCACTGGCTCCGCCGTCGTTGTCCTCCTCGCTGTCCGTGGGCTGCGGTTGTACCTACGCAATGACATCACCATCAGCATCACGGAGCTTGTGCGGCTGCCGCCTGCCTCCGTCACGAGTCGGGGCAACCGCGCACACGCCGTGGACCCCTCGGCGGTCGCCATCAAGGGCAAGATTGAGGTGGAGACCTGTGTCGTGCGGAGCTATCGATTTATGCTCAAACTGTCCGGGATCGTCAAGAACGAGACCCCTACGGCAGTAGCGATCGCCGCCTACAGCATGCCCAGCTCTCCGCGGCCTGCGGGGGCCTCTGGGGCAGGCAACGCCAGCGGCGCGTCCTTTGGTCCGTCCAGCACGGCGGTGTCGCGCCGGCGTGTGATGTCGTCTTTCTCCCCGCGCGCTATTGAAGGCAGCAGTCCCAGCGTTGGTGACTACAACGCCTCCTCAGCGGGGACCTACGATACCGGCAGCCTCTCGAGCCGCACGACGGGCCGGCGCCATGGCAGCGGCAGCGGGGCAAGCAGTCAGCCCACCCTCTTGGTAGATAACACAAACGAAATGGTGGATGTGTGTGAGATTGACGTGAGCGGGCACGTCTGCTTCACCCCTGCCTGCGTGATGGACGACACGCTGCTGACCTATGTGGCCTCTCCCGCTCCCGCTTTCTTTGCGTCTCTGTCGACGCAGACCTCTCAGGCGCTCTTGGCGCAGCCATTGGCGGACGGCAGCGAAGGCGCGTCACCGACTGGCAGTAAAGCCAACAACAGTACGGGTGTCTCGGCGATTCTGTCGGCGGCCCTCACCGGCGGCGCCGATGGCGGCGGCAACGTCACCGTGCGCAGCTGTCACCTGCAAGCCGATGAGTCCGCGCGCAATGGGATGAAGCTCATGATTGAGGTGGAGGTGGCGAACCCGGTTCACGGCCTGCAGCTGCTCATCCGCCTCCCGCACCGACGCTGCCGTCTGCTGCACGCGCACACGGGTGGCGTTGGCCGGGTGCATCAGCCGCTCAAAGCCAAGCGGCCGCACCGACTGATTTGGGACATTGGCACCGTTGACCAGGCACGCAGCGCTGACGCCAACGAGGCACGCCGAAAGAAAGGCAAAAAATCCAAGAGGAAACACCAAAAGCGTAGCAAGAACGGGGGCGCAGGGTACGATGTCGAGGCATCAGAAGCAGCGACCTTTGACCAAGATAGCGGCGCAGCGGTCACCAACCGTGTAGAGGTTCTCGAAGAAGAAGAGGATGAGGAGATGGCAAAGGACACGGAGACGACGGCGGTCGCGGTAGACGACAATGTTCCCGCCAGCGTGAGCGAAATGCGAGAAGATATCCTCTGCGACCCAGCCCTGGGCCTCCGCCTTCTTATCGCCCGCTGCACCATTGTCTTTGAGCAGCCGCCCGATCTTTTCCTGGAGAGCGATGACGACTCCTCCGAGGACGACCGCAGTTCCTGCTCGGGGGACAGCAGCCAAGACAGTGGCCATGACAATGACCAAGACGCTGTGGACGAGGAGAACATGTTCGCCTCCCCCCCGAACCGGCCTAGCGGAAGGGTGGGGCTGACGGAGCTGCCGCCGTCGGTGCGGCGCAAGTCCCCCAGCAACCGTGCGGGCCACACCGGTAAGAGTGCCCGCGCGGGCGGCGCACGTGGGGCGGCCAGTGCACCGAACCAATCCCGGAAGGCCGCCCGTCGTAGCGCGAAGCGCAAGAAGAAGGAAGAGGAGCGTCAGAAACGTCGCGAGGCCGCTGTGCTGGCGGGGCGGGGCGCCAGCATGCGACTGCCTTCGGTAGAGATCACCTACAGCACGAGCGGCCTCGCCTCGGGGACGTCTGTGAAGAAGCTGCAGGTGCTGTCTGACAAGCCAAACTGGGTGCCACGATCTCTTTTGGATCGTTGGGTCTTTAGGAGACTCTTGTACGGACTGGAGAATATGAAATTGCAGCGCTTCGCGCACTACACCACTTGGTTTGTGCAGCCTGTACCCGTCACAACGCTGGCTGTGTAAACATTTTCGAGTCTGTTTGCTGTATTCTTTTTTTTTTTTGCGAGCTGTTGTTTTTTTTCTTTTTAAAACGATGATCTTTGTCTCGAATGGGGACTTCATTTGAGCGTGCGGCCATTCGGAGTGGGTAGCTGGTGTCTTTTGTTGTTGTCTTCTTTTTTGCCTACGCATGAACTACACTACATATATTACCATGTTTCATGTAGAGAGGTGCCGATCACGTTGCACTTTGAAAGCACCTCAACGTACTGTAACAAAAAAAAAAGACTAGCCACAACACGAAAGACGACACATGAAAGGTGACGTTGCCATATATAGCAAGAAGCGCGAACTACTGTACAAGAAGCGGGGAGAGTTTTTCGCTGCATGAATACAATCTTTATCCGGATGAAGAAGCTAGCGGAGGGGTGAAGGCGTCTGTCAAGCGTGAGGAATCTAACGTGAAATGTCAGCGCCATACATCCTTGGCCGTTTGCGCGTGTGAAATGAATTGTCACCAAATGACCTTCTGGTCCTCCATACCGTGCGCGCACGTGTTTAAAAAAAAAAAAAAGAGAGATCTAGAAAACAGTTTGCCTGTCAAGGACGAATAATTGTAAAACCGGTTAACACGGCTTTTTAAAACACCTGCAAGACGCACATCGATGCATCCGAGTGAAAGCAGCAGCGACGATGACGACTTCGGGCCCGTCATCCCTCCTCTGAAAAAGGAGCGCACGGAAGAAAGCCCTGTCACGCATCCTACGGCGGAACCTGTGTCTGCAGACCCTGCTGCCGCACAGCCTGCCACCGATGGCACCCCTCAGCTTTCTGCAGGCACCACGGCCGTCACTAAAGAAGTAGAAGACGGCGGGAGTACCACCACTTCTATCGACGTGGGCGCAGTCAAGAAGGCACACTGGGACTTCTTCACCTACCACAGCGACCTCCCCTGCGCACTTCTCTATGAGCGCAGTTACCGACACGATCGCGCTGCTGTTGACGTGAATGCGGGACTCCCAGACGCGACAGCCTCGTCTTCGTCAACGACCCCCGCCACAGTGGATTCACAGGTGGAGGACGTTGCGGTCCTCGAAGATGGGCTGGGGGCGATGGTGTGCTCCGTCGATGCCGAAGGCGTTCTGCGAGTGTGGCGCATGCTTCCCAGTGGCGGTCTCTTCTTCCTAGGCGAGCAGGATCGTTTTTTTCCTGCAAGCACTACCTCTGGCCACGAGGAGGCATCATCAGATAGCACGACGACAAGGTACCACCTGTGTGCGAACAACGCAATGCAGTGGTTGATTCTGATTCGCGTCGCCGAGGAGCCAGGAAGTTCGACAGCGGGAAAAGGAAAAGAAGCGCAAGCCACACGAGACATCACTGTTGACGTGCGCCGCGTGAACCCACTGACCTTGACGGTGGAAGCCAAAGGCGAGTGCGCCTTTACCGTGCCCGCCGTCGCGACCCACGCTGGCCACATGGAGGGCTACTACACACGCCAACCGTTTCTCCTGCAGCACCACTATGAGCCGCACTTAGCCTTTTTCGTTGGCATGCCCTGTGCCGGAGCGGGTGGGATGCCCACCGCCGGACTCGTGCTGTTCCCGTGCTTTCCCACCGCTGCATCCGCCAACGAACGCTCTCTGCGAGGGAATGGCTTCTCTCCCCGTCGCTTGTACCGCGCAACACGGCTGAGTACCGCGAACATGGTGGTGGCCTGTGTCCAGCAGCCACGCGACGCGGGCGGGGCGTCTTCTCCGGCCCTTGTTCTCGTCGACGAGAGGGGTATTGTAGACTGTGCCACCATTGAGCCCGTCAGCGCACGCGAAGAAGACGCTACCGCTACCACGAGAGGACATCCGAATGGCGACATCGCGTCAGACACGTACGTCGCCCCCACCTCGGGCCTCACGCTGCGCATTATTGGGGGACTGAAAGCTGTCCCTGCTGGAGACGCTGGGGTGCTGCGGGCGTGGGCTCGGTGGGTGCGCTTTGAGACCCGCGCTCGGACAGGCTTCTTTAGCATCCTGCGCGACGTCCAAAAGGAGAATGCAACGAGCAACGATGCCATGACAGATGCAGGGGACCCCGCCACCGGTGGAGCGCATGACAGCAAAGGTGGCACCCACGTGATTCCACTAAGCGTGAGCCTCTCTCCGACGGGACGCTTCTTTGCCGTGTCCTGTCTTGTTCTTTCCGCTTCCATTGCCGAGTCGCAACACCGCAAGGACTGTCATGTGTACGCGGTCGCCACACGTCAACGAGCCTACTTCTTCGACTTCCCCTCCGGCCAGTGCATCGCCTCGTGCGATAGCACGGGCACCTTCACAGCCGGTGCCAAGGAATCGAGAGAGCAAGTGACCTTGACGAAGCAGCCGGGGCAACGCGCGGCCGAGGCCTTCGCCTGCTACGCACGGCAGCTTGCCCATCGCTCCTCTGCAGGGGCCATGCTCATGGAGTCGGGGGCGGTGCTGCGGGATGGAGCAGGGGCAACCGTGGGGCATGGACTGTACATGATGACCCCACAGGTCCGCCTCACGACCGATGCGGCGCCGAGCTCAGGTCTTGTGGAAGGGCGTCCCATTCTGGCCTTTCAGGTCTCCTTTCCCCCGTCACAGCAAAAGAGTGTCGCACCGGCCAAACCCGTCGCGGGGTGCCTGCCCTCCGCCGTTGGCGCTCTGGAGCCGCTCCTGGCCCAATGGGAAGGGCCCCCCGCCAAGCCACCGCACGCGTTCGCCGGCGCGTCCCATCCCCCACCCGTGCCCGCCCCGCCGCGCATCACGGCGCCCCTTGTCATCCTGCGACGCTCCGTCGCACCATCGCAGGATCTCAAAAACCTCCTCGGGCGCTCCCGCATCGGCGCCGCGCTGAACGCCGAGGAGCTCAAGAAGCTCGTCTTTACCGTGAGCGCCGGCAACAGTAGCGGAGGTGGTGGCGCTGGTGCACAGCGTCCACAAGGTGCGGCTGCCGCCCTGCGCTTCGCCACCACGGATCGTCTGGCGGTGACTACCTCGCCCGACCAGCATGCCCTGCTCGTCTACGTCAGCCCAGCCTCAGCGGCATCTCCAGAGACGTCGCACCTCTGCGCCATGAACCGGAGCGCGGCCGTCATAGATCGTTTGCTGACGGCAGCACAGGCGCCACGTTGTCACGACAGGGAAGATCCAGAAGCCGAACAATCGCCAGAGGCAGCTGCTGCGGCCGTGGAAGCGCTGAGGCAGCAGTGGAGCAGCGTTCGAAAGGAAGTGCGCGCGCAGCGCGATTATCGCTGCGCGCGGCTCCTTGCCCTCTCAGCTCAATCCCTCGCGCAGCTTCACGAAAGCGCAGAAGCCGATGACGAGCCCATGGCCAATGCTACCGAAAAGGAAGGCCAAGAGGAAGCCGTCGAGCCAAACAGCGACGGTCTGGCGACGAGGCGAGACGGCCAAGACCCATTGCACGACCCCGCACCCAACGAGTCCTTCACCGCAGCAGCAGCAGCAGCATCAGGTGCTTCTCCTTCTTCCTCAGCACCTGACAGTGTTACAGCACCCGCTGCGCTAACACCCGCGGAGAAGGAAGACGCCGCCGTAATGGCGCTCCTGCAGCCCGTCCTGCCACACCTCCCCCCGGCGACCATCGCTGGTCACCACCAGCCCAGCGCCTTCTTCACGGTGCGTGGCTATGGCATTATTCAGGTGCACTTCCTGCCCATGGTAGCGCCGCTCGCCGTGCGCAGCTTCACGGCTCTCGCACGTAAAGGCTACTACACCGGCCTGACCTTTCACCGCGTGATTCCCAACATGATGATTCAGGGCGGGTGCCCGAAAGGGGATGGCACCGGTGGCGAAAGCGGACTGCCGGCGGAGGGCCCCAATGGGGGCGGCGGGGTGCGTCAAACCTTTCCAGATGAGAACCTTGACCTCTTCCCCTTCTTCTCCCACACCCCCGAGCACCAGTGGCTGTGCATGGCCAACGCCGGCCCCGACACCAATGGATCCCAGTTCTTCATCACCGTTCCCGGCGCGGGCCATTCCGGGAGCGCTGGCAGTGCGGAGCGAGGCCTCTTTTGGCTGAATGGAAAGCACACGGTGTTTGGGTATGTGGTGGGAGGCGCGAGTGTGATTGCGCGCATGAGCGGCGTGCCCAGGGATGAGCAGGACAAGCCGCTGCGGCCTCTCGTGCTGGAACGGGTGGACGTTTTGTGAGTCTCACGATAATGGTATCCGTTCACGTTTGTTTGTGCGTGCCTGTGTGTTATTCTTCACTTTTCTTCTATGCGGCCCAGGACTACGAAACGATCGTACGCTCCTTTCTCTTTCTCTTTCCTCCTTCCATTTGTTCTCGTTCTCGCTACGAGCGCAGATAGCGTCGCAGGTAATGAAACGTGAAGCAGAAGGCGGGGACGGGAACTTGACAACCACTGAGACACAACGAATAAGAATGAAACCACAAGATGAAAATGGAAGAAACAACGCCATGCACGCCACTGTGTGTCGACGAGGAGTCTCTGTGGGGATTCATTGCAACAAGAGAGACGGCAGGACATCATGTGTTTTGAATATTACACGAGCCTATCACAAGGCAACTCCCACCTTACCCTCTTTCTCTTTCTCCCTCTCCACTGTCATCTTCACTTTCGTTTCCCCTCCCCCTCCCCTCCTCACTCAACCACGGATTGGCGTAGAATAGGTCAAGACGGGGGACATTGACTCCTTCTTCTTGTTTGGCATTGTCGTCGATACAGCGCGCCCTTTGTGTTGGCCTGCGCTTCGTTTCCTTCTTGGGTGTTGTGGTTGCCGCCGTCTGCTTGGGCTGCATCATCTCCGGTACTTCCGATAGACGTGGCTCCACAGGAGAGAAGCGGAGCGTCAACTCACATACACACATACACCTCGACGAGAAGCACACAAATTTACAGAAGGCGTACGTTGAGCACCGCAACAAAAAAAAAGGATTTTTTCAAAAAAAAAAAACATTGGCACCTCGTACATCGGGTGTCCGTGGCCTGACAATTAGTTTGTTTGTTTCTCCCGTGTTCTCTTTCTCTTCTTTCTCACGTTTTCCTCGCTTTCTCATCCCCCTCACCCGCTCGCTCTTGGGGCAACAAATTTTTAAAGAAAGCACGCTACTTTTTTTAAATCGTCATCACTTCACTCACGGTTTCCTTCTCAACTTCGACGTTTTTTCTGAAAATTGAACAAAACTTTTCTCGGTCCTCTTTTTGTTTTACCTTTTTTTTCTCTCTCTCTGATCGCTCTCGTTGTTCCTCTGTCGTTCACTCAGCTTCTTGTTATCCCTTCATAACTTCCCTGTTTCCAATTCTTTTTTTCGCTCCAAATTTCTTTTTAATAACACAACGGAATATTATTATTTTTAAAGAAAAAGCGACACGAAAGTAAATCATCACTGACTCTCCTCACCGCTCTCCACTCGAAACCGTCACTAATCAAGGGGAAGGCACGTACGTAACGCACCTTTCTGTTTTGGCTAATTTCTTTGAAGCCACCCTCCTTTCGCCCTTGAACTTCATCTTTCTCTCACGGTCACACGTGTGTCTTTGTTTGTCTGTTTGTTGTCGTTGTTTTTTTTTTTCGTTTTTTGTTTTTTCACCCTTTGGATTGTTACTTTCCTTCCTCCGCCTCAGTCGCGTGTGTGCATATCCTTTCCACTATATAACAAGCGTGTGTGTGAGTGTGTGTGTGTGTGCTGTTTCACAAGGTAAAACAAAAAATAAGCTTTGGGCTTTCATACACACGAGCTTTCCCTCTCGTTGTCGTCGCTTCAACAAATCCCCCCTTTCAGGTCTCTTTTCGTTCACTACTACTACTATTATTATTCCAACTCCCCCCCCCCCCCCAATCCTCCGCCGTCCAGAACGACCCGCCTGCAAGTTAGTCAAGACGGGGGAAAGTGAAAACATAGTCATCCCCACTTTCACTGGGTTCCGTGTTTCGCTTAGTTTTTGTTCTCTGTTCCTGCTTCTTCTTCTTCTTTGTGTGTGTGTGTGTGTCTTGAATCTCCCCCTTTGTGAACCTCGAAAGACGAGCTGGTGTTTCCCCCGTGTGACTACCCTGCCTTTGTTTCACCCACTTTTGTTGTAACGTCTTGTGCATTTCATTCACCTGACAAAGTCAGTGTCGCCACGAGGTATTTATTCCTTTATTTTTCGGCTACGCCCTGTTGGACCACATTTGAAACTGCCTCCCCGTTGGCACAAGCATATTTCACTTCTTTTTTTTTTGTCTCTTTCTTGTTCCGGTTGCTTCCAAAGGCATCCATCACAACGAAGGCGTCACTCAATCAGATTCCTTTTGTTTGCGTTTTTCTCTCCCTCTCTCTGTTGGTTGAAGGGTAATAACAAATCAAGGCATAGCCATTTCAGAACGATGTTTAACTACGAGGATTTGGAATGGTTCATCATGTTCCCGTTCCTGTGCGGGGTCATGATGTGGTTTTCCATCGACCTTGCCCTGCTCGTCCGCATCGGCGGTGGGCGGCGGCGAAGAAAGAACGCACGAGACGCGATTGAAAGCATGGTTCTCAATGCCCCCGCCGTGGCCAACCGCACGACGAGCCCAAAGAAGCACCGGAGACACACGCCTGACACACCCCAGCGGTCGCGTCACGAGGAGGCCACGGACGTCAATACCGCACCACTGGACGAGCCTGCAGCGAATCTGGACCGTCACCATCACGGGGAGAATGGAGTTCACCCCCACCGCAAGCGGTACCGGAAAGTGGTGGACATCCCCACGTCGATGCGCATCGCTACAAAAGCCGTCACGCGACGCGCCGTTGTGGTTGTCGGCGGTGATTTCGCAAGATCGCCTCGCATGCAATACCACGCGGCCAGCCTCGCTCAGAGCGGCCTCTTTGACGAGGTCGTTCTTGTTGGGCTCGACTGCGGGAACGAGCTGAGTGAGGCGCTGCGTCAGAGTGGGCTCGCGGACCCCGAGACCTTCTACCTGGACAAGCCACAGGATGAGGCAGAGGTGAAGCAAGTAGTGTGGGAGCGCTTTCGTCGTCCCCACGATCGCCGCAGGCACACACGCACGGGTTGCCTCATCTCCGTCCGCTACCTCACCACCCCGCCGACCCCACCCGAGTGGTTTCAAATCGCCTTCCCTGTGCGTCGCCTGCACTGGATAGCCTGCACGCTGTACCGCGGCATCGCGTTCCTTCTCATCTTCTCATGGCTCCTCGCACGCGCGACGGCGATTCGCGTGAATGCGCATGGGCAGCTGCTGCTGACGGACCTCATCCTGGTGCAGACGCCCCCCGCAGTTCCTTTTGTATTGCTCGTCAAGTACCTTGTGCGGCCCTTGTGCTTCCTCTACAGTGGCTTGGTGTATTACGGCTTTATTGTGCCAGCATCGTGGTTCAACAAGAGTGCGGTGAAGGAGCTTCGGGAGCTCAGCTGTGCGCAGACGCATCCCATTTTCACTGCCGTGCGAGAGGAGGCGAATGGTGGCACCTCGCTGCTGGCTGCCTCTACCACGGTGGGGGCGTCCTCCTCCACACCGCTTTCCTCGTCGCACGATGGCTCCAGCAGTGACAACAACGGCAGCAACCACCCTTTCCACAGCAAACTGATCTCTAGTAGAACAGATGAAGGTACTTTACGACGGCGTGCAGGCAGCAGCACGTTTGAAGATACCAACAGCGGCCGTGCCCGAGCAAAGCTGCACGACAGTCGGGCAGGAAGCCAGGACAGAGACGGCGTCTCCGTCATCACTGCACAAGCAGAGCAGCAGCAGCAACAGCAACAGCAACGCTTTCGTCACCAAATCCGCACGTGGTGGCGCGCAGGTCTCGTGCGCTGGAGTGTCTTCTGGCCCTCGCTAGTGGTGGACTGGCATAACTTTGGCTACACCATCCTCAAAACCGCCAACCGCCCGACCCTGGTGACCAACACGTACAAGTTCCTGGAACTCCACTTCTGCGCGGGGGATATCAACCTCACCGTAAGCCATGCCATGAAGCGTTTTCTTCTTGAAAATCACATTGTACCCCGTGAGCTGGCGGTGCTGCATGAGGAGCGAAGATCGCAGCGACGACGGGACGCAGAGCCACCGGTGCAAAACAGAACAGGAACGGTGGTGGAGGTCCTCTACGATGTTGCGCCGTCCTTCTTTGGTCCTGCCTCACGGCGAAAGTTTGTCGAGGAAGTGGTCCTCCCCATGAACCGCATCACGGCGGCCCGCGGCGTCCTGCAGAGCGCAGGCAGCCAGGCAGATGCGGCGCCTAAGAAGCCACGCGGCTTTTATAACCGGGACGAGGACGAGCACAGCGAGGCCGCGGACAGCAAAAGCTCTTTGGGCGAGCACAGCTCTAGCACGGGCACCTCCGAGGTGGCCCGACGAGAGGCCACGCTGCAGGAGGGTGGGTGGGGCCTCAACAGTCCGCCAGCCTGGGTGATGGAAGAAGTCTTTGGGTCGTCGCCCTCTCCCTCCGGCAACGGCACAAACCACCTTCCTCCACCAGCCCCCCATACCTCATCCTCGCAGTTGCAGCAGCAGCAGCAGCAGCCACCCCCACAGCCGTCACCGACGGCCCCGTCCAAGAAGCGTGGCATCATGATTGTGGGTGCCACGAGTTGGACCGAAGACGATGACTACACCATCCTTGTGGAGGCCCTGCAGCGCCTGGACCACCGGTTGAAGCACGAGTACAAGTACTTAGGCAACAGCCACACCTCCTCCCCTAGTCGGCCAGGCTCCCCCGCCAATAACGTCGCCACGGGTGGGGCCACGAACCTCAACTTCAGCAACGCCATGGGCACCGTGAATCTCGCTCCAGGAAGCTCCATCCCTCCACGCTCGGGTGGCTACTCAACATCGGTACCTGATTCGCCCACAAACACCGCCGCGGTGGAGCGCCGTAGCGCCTCGCTGCCGCTGGATGTGTGGGTGCTCATCACGGGCAAGGGCGTCGCACGCGCACGGTTCGAAAACGCCATCCGCGCGGCGAACCTCTCCTCGCATGTGGTCGTGAGCACGGGCTACCTCCAGTCGTATCAGCAGTACAGCACCACCATCGGGTCCGCTGATGTGGGTCTCTGCCTCCACTTCTCCTCCAGCGGACTGGACTTGCCCATGAAAGGGGTCGATATGGTAGGCAGCGGTATCCCCGTGATGGCGTACGCCTACCCAGCTGTGGAAGAGCTCATGGGACCACCACTCGGCTCCCCCGCAAGCACGCAGAGCAGCATTAGCGTGGGGAGCGGCAGTCACAAGAATGGAAGCTTTGCGCACTACACGAACGGCACGAGCGGCACGGGTTTGGTGGAGTGCGAGCGAGGTTGGGTCTTCTCCAATGCCGCCGCGCTGGAGAAGCTCCTTGGCTCCCTCATTGGCCTTGACGCCCTGTGCGACCGCATGAACAGTTTGCACAGCGGCGGGAGTGGGAACGCGGTGTCGTCCTTAGTGACGGCCGTGCCGGGGGTCAATGGCTTTGCCACCCCACGGGGTCGGTCCTCCCTCAACAATTCTCCGTTTCCAGTAGCGGCGGGGAGTCTAGGCTCCAGCCCACTCGTCGCCACGACGCCAAACGGTGGAGGGGTGACGGTAGGGGCGGTGCCACCGTTGAATACGACGACGACAGCAATGGTCCTCGACCATGGTAGCGGCGGTAATACCATGCCTCGCGCAGAGGGAAGCCTTAACATTCCCGCCGTCGCGCTGCTGGCGCCGGCCTCACCGTACGCCAAACTCATCGCGGCGCAACACCGCGCCCGAACGGCACCACGTGCCACCTGGGAGGAGAATTGGAACGCCACGCTGAAGCCCATTTTGGATGAAATTATTTGACCATGTCTCGCCAGTTTCGCTTGTTTTTTGTTTTTTCGCTCCTTTCCCTCTCGGCTGGTGAGTGATGGCGACACTTCGTTTGTTATCGTCGTGGTTTGTTTGTTGTTGCTTGTGGATCCTCCCTCTGTCCCTGGTGTTTTACCCTTCTCACGCGCCGACCCCTCCAACCTAGGGAGTGTGGTGTTTCGCGAAACCAACCTCTCTCTCCCTCCTTCCTCCTTCCTCCCACACTTTGTTTTCTGCTCCATCCCACCCAAACCATCTCACATCTCACGTGGGTGTGTGTGTGTCTCTCTCTTCCTTTCAGTGTTTCCCAAACACAACATTAGTGTGTGTATGTTTCATTTAGTCTTCTGCTTGTAGGCGCTGAGTCACTGGTGCTCTTTACGCTTCCTCTGTTCGTTGACTTTTCGAACGCTTTCCTTTCCCACTTTCTGTGCAGCCCCTTGCGGATAATTGCTGCTCCTTATTCACGTGTATGTTCTTTTGTTGTTGTTGTTGTTTTTTTTTTTTTTGTGCGTGTGTGTGTGAGATGCGCAATGGATGCCTCATCTCCTTGAGAAAGAAAAAAAGTTTCTTTCTTTCTTTCTTGCGTGGTGCCACTGATCCTTTCAACTTGTTGCTGAGCTCTGGTTTGAAAAAAAAAACAGGAAGACTCAGAGCTTTCTTCATGGCACGCGTGTGCATGACGCTTTGACCGGGATACCAAACGCACGCCTGCTGTCCTGTTGCACCTTCTTCTTATCGAAGTGCATGAGAGAGAGAGACTTGCGGTTTGTGTTTGCCCTCGCTTCTCTTTCATGCTCCTCCCCCCTCCCCTTCCCTCACAACATTAATCAGCGGTTGCATTGCTTTTGTTGCGACATCACATGAAAAGCAAGTATACGACAACACCCTTTTAATCAAACCCCAAACGAAAAGAAAAAAGAATCGCACTGTCGAAAAATAAGTTCAGGGCATACACAGGAAATAAAGGCCTTTATCAACCACCGTGTACCTCCGGAGAAGGCTTTGCTAACCGGACACTGGGTTGGAACTATGCAATGAACGCTCGTTCATGTGCGTGTGTGGACAATAAGAGAGGAACCACCGCAAGTGCTTCCCTCTGCCTCGTTGAGGTGCAGTAAAGGGCAGGAGGAACGAACTCAATAACTGATGGATATTTCTTCGCTCTTTATCCTTTCTCTCTCTCTCTTTCTCTCTATCTCTATCTGGGCACCCTTGGTCACGAGCAATTCCGCACACACATTGACCCACCTGTTGGTCTGTTTGTTGTTGTTTTCGATTTCCTGATTGCTTCGCGTTCAACGCAGGCGTAGTGGAGAAGACGAAGGGAAGAAAGAAAGCCGTGGCAACCTGTGTGACCATTCATGCGGCGACAGCTGTCCGTTGCGCAGCAGGCGGTGGCTCCGTGTGCAGATGTCATCACGAGGAGTCGTCATCTGTGGGTCCGGATTGGTGGTGGTGGAAGTGCTGGTGGAGGTGATGGTCAACCAAGCGTGGTGGCTGTGACGTCCGTGCGCGCGTACCACTCGTCGCGGCCGATCGCCTCCCCTGGAAATCGAGGCATGTCGACGGGCCGCCATGCCATGAGTAAGGCCTCTGGTCGCACGAGCGCCATGGAGTCCCCCCTGCGCTTTGATGAGGTGGTACGAGAGCGCATGCAAGCAGCGGAGCGGCAGCAGCGGCAGCAGGAAGGCAAGGCGACCCCATCGTTATCGACGAGCCCCAATGCGAGTGCGGAGCACCGCAGCGATGGTACAGCTACGCGTTTCGCCTCTACACGGAGCCACAGGCACCACGGCCGGGCCGCCATGCCATCTCACGCAGGTGCCCCAACGCGTCCGCACAGTGATGGCGCCTCTGTTCACGGCCAAGGCGGGGAGACAATCGCCACGGCAAGGCGCGATGCTGCCGAGGCAGCGGACCGTCGCCGCGCGGCCCTTGTGCTGCCCTACTCTGAGTTTGCCTACCGCAGTCGCCTGCAGCACGCACGCGTAACGACGTTGCTTGAGCTGGTCGAGGCTCCCTACGCCCCTTCACCGCTCCAGGTACTCTTGGATGTCCTACACGAAGCACACCGGCTGCAGGCGGTGGTGAGTGCAGAAGAGCCTTCGAATGAAGTAGGGCATGGGGGTGCAGCCGCATTGGTACCGCTGGAGGCGTCCGACGAAAGCAGTCGCTTCAGCAACGGCGGCCCTTCAAGGGCACAAAGGAAGGAGGCGAAGGAAGCGTTGCAACGACTTTCCACCGCGCTCGCCCGTGCGCAAGATGTGCGCCGTGTGCTGTCCCGAGTTGTTGAATCCACTGATTCTGTGGCCAGCGCCGCGGAGGTGATTGGCGACCGTGACAGCATGGCGGAGCTCGAAGCGACGCTGAAGCTTGTGGACAAGTTTGCCGAGACCATCCTCGCTTCCTCTTCCGAGAAGGCGTCGTTCCAATTGTCCGATGCCACGTACGCTGAAACCCTTCACGCACTGCTGGCGCTGAGTAAGTCTCTTGGCACTCACCTCACCGCTGTCACAGCCCTTGAGGAATTGATTCGTCTGTCCGAGGGCCACAACGTGACCCGTGCCATGCGCGCACCAACCGCAGGCAGCCACCAAGGAACACGTGGTGCTGCCGGGGAATGGGAAGAGGAAGAAAGTGAAGACGAATTCAGTCTCGACAATATCGTCAGCCTGGTGGACCAGCAGATGCAGGAGGAGCTGCGCGTCGTCTCGGCCGCTGACCACCTTTCCGCGATGGAGAGCTGTCGGAAGCACCGCAACTTTGACCTCGCCCTCAGTCTCTACCGCCGCTTCATGCAGCAGGCGCAGGCTGGTGCCTTTACCGTCACGGTGGCCCATCTATCGGAGGCCATCACTGCCGTGGCGCATTGCAGCAGCACCAGCGTGCACTTTGAGGCCTTGCAGGAGCTCCTCATCAGCAGTGACGCCGCCAGCACCGTGCCCGTCTCAGTGCCCTTGTACACCTCTCTTATCGAAGCTGTGTCACGCGCGACGGACAACCCCAAGCGCATGGCCATCGCCCTCGCCCTGTACCGCCGCCTGCGGGATGGACAGCTCACCCCGACGGCCGACACCTACGCGGCGCTCATCGCGTGCTGCGCCTCCACGCGTGAGCCGACGCACGCCTTTGCCTTCTACCAAGAGGCTCGGCAGGTGTGCGGGGTGTCTTCCTTCACCCCGCAGCTGTACACGAATCTGCTACTCTCCTACACCAACGCGGGGTATGGCGTTGATGCGCGGCGCACGCTCGATGTGCTTGTCGAAGCTGGTGCCCCACTTACCCGCGCAGCCTTCCACGCGGCATTGGCGGGGGCCGAGACATTACGCGAGGCGCAGGAGATTGTGGAAATGATGACAAGGCAGTACGCCATCCAACCAACGCCGCACACCTATGCCTACCTTGTTCATGCGGCGACCAAGGAACCCAAGGGTAGCACCACCGCCCTGCAACTGTTTGACTTGCACGAGGACATGCTCGCTTCACTTCTCGAGAGCGTCAGCGAGGAGGGCCCAACCAACGCCACGCCTTCATCCCTCGCGGCCAGCAGCACCAGCCAAGCAATTGAGCTGGAGGCCATGTTGCAGGAGAGGTACCCCCACTACGTCCGTGCCGTGGAGCACGCCGTCATGCGACTGCGCCTTGACCCCACCATGGACCCGCGGCTCGGCAAGTACCTCACCCCGCTCCTCCGCATCGCGCAGCAGCGCATGAACCGCTTCACAGGAGGAATGGCCCCGCAGGCCCCCACACGCATTCCCCCAGGCGTCGACGCGTGCATCGCGGTGCTGGCACCCGACGTGCTGGCCAACCTGGACGAGTGGGTGGAGCCCTTTGTGGGGTACTACTCTGCGATTGTCATTCCGTATTCGTCCCTGCTAGCTCTGCAGAGCAGCACGGGGCGGCGCGTGGAAGGACTTATGGTGAAGGGCACGCGAGCGGGCCTGTTTGACCCGGTGTGGACAGAAGCCGGCGATGAGAAGAGCGCCGTCGTGGAGCATCGCCGCCGTCGCCTCGTCAAGTTTCTGCAGGACTACAAGGATGTCATTCACCTCGTCTCCCTGGAGGAGGAACTACGCTGGAGCCGCGACGTGCGGCGATACAACATCTCTACAAATGACTGGTTTGCTCGCACGGCGGCGTTTGCCATAAATCTTGCGCGCAGAGACATCCCCGGGGACACGAAGCTGTACGCCCAGCACGACGAAGCGGCCCTCGTGCTCGTGTCCGCGGACTTCGATCGCTGCGGGCGGTACGTGGTGGACCTGAAACGGGCGCATTCGACGTTGGCGCACCGCGGAAAGGGTGGGGTGAGGAAAGATAACGACAAGTACGCGGGCCTTCGTGAGGGTCTGGAGAAGGTATTTTACCACAACCCCCTCACCCGACCCGCATGGACCCCGCCGAAGCTGAGCATCCTTCGGCAGCGAGCAGCAGCGGCCGCCACGCATCCGCTTGGCGCAGGGAACCCGCCTGAGAGGCCTCGGGTGAGTCCTGCGGAGGTGAGTCACAAGCCCTCTTCACAGACAAAGACTCCAGACCTTGTGGAGCGGCGTGACAGTGCCGAAGCTCTCGTTGACGCTGAGGAGCTGTACCGGCAGCAGCTGGCCCAGTTGGACTCAAAGGAAAACGAAGGGCCGACGGCGGGAGACAACCTTGACCGCAGCACCTCACGCACGGCGCGGACGTTGGAAAAGAGGGGGGAATCTGACACCGGGAGCCCTGTGGCGTACGGCAGTGACGACGCCTTGGATGCGGATCTGCTCATGACCATGTTATCCATGGACGACGCGTGAAAAGGCAGAAGGTGCGACTCACCCTGTGTCCTGTGGTGGCTGCCCTCCCACCAGCGCGTCATATAACCCTCTTCACACCTTCACAGATGACGAATAATACGGCACTGTAAACCAGAAGAAAAAAGGAAAAAAAGAGGTAACTCACGGCAAAAAAAGGATGCAATTCTTTTGTTTTAAGACGAAGCGGGGCCACAAACGCGACAAGAGGCGAGCGCAATCGACTCCTGGTCAACGCATGAGGATGTGCCTCGAGGAACGGAAAACGTGAAGCGTTTGGTTCACACACTCTCCCGCGCTTTACTCGTCGTCACCCGTTGTAGACTTCCTGGAACTCAATAATAGCAACACAGAAACATCGCTCAGAAGAGACGAGAACTCTCGGTTCTTTTGTTGTTGTTGTTTTTTCTCAAGGAGCTGCGTGAGCAATTGTCCATCCCATGGAAGTCTCTCTGCCCTTGCCGAAGCGGCCCATCACCTGTCTCACCCTTAGCGGCGATCAAGCGGAAGCGGCTCTCTCGTACTATGACAGCAACACCATTCACGTTCTGTCCACGTCAACCGGACGCCACGCCAACGACGCATGGAAGCACCGTGCCGCCTTGACACGGCACCGGGACCCTGTCACGGCTCTCGTCTGGCACGCACGCACGGACCGGCTCCTGTCCTGTGGGCTTGACCGCTGTGCGTATGTGTGGGTGCGGCCCGCACATACACACGCGGACCCCAACGATGAGCGACAAACGCGCAACACCCCGACTTCGGTGGAAAGTTCAGGAACTACCCCAAACCAAAGCACCGGAGGATGGGTTCCCCAGATGGTGGTGCTGAGTTCTGTCTTGAATCGCGGCCTCTCCAGCGCTGCATGGGGCCCCTCTGGGAGCAAGCTATACATTGGGGCAGCCTCTGCCAACGTTGCCGTGGGCTGCTTCGACGCGCAGGAGCAGTGGTGGGTGTGTCGGGTCCTCGCCCACCACACCAGCACGGTGACCTCCATCGCACCGCACCCGGAGAAGGAGGCACTGCTGGCCACCGGTGGGCTGGACGGCGACGTGGTGCTGCAGTCCTGTCTTATGAAGAAGATCGACGGAAAGAAGTCTGGGGCGGCTGACTTTGGCACGGTGTACCACCGAGTGAGGCTGGGTGCCTGGGTCCACGCGGTGGCCTGGAGCGCTGCAGGGGAGAAGTTTGCGGTAGCCACGCATAGAGGCGCTCTCCACATCTTTGCATGGCGCCATGGGGACCTCCTGGGCGGAGGTCAGGGAGGAATGGCGGAGGAACGCACGGCAGAGGGCGCGCCACTGCCCTGCGTTACCGTGCGCTTCCCAGGTTTACCTCTTCGAACGCTTTCCTTTTGGCGTCACGGGGAGTCTGGCGTCGATGGCATTGTCGGTGCGGGAGAGTCGTATTGTCCGCTTGTGTTCGCCGCAGCGGACACCACGTCAGCGCAAGAGAAGCGGCCAGGACCTGCAGACGCTGCTGAGGTCGCAACTCCATGGCGTCTGGCAGCCGTGGGTAAGCCCTTCGCATATGAAGATGAAGGGAAAGAAACCCAAAAGCTAGAGGCGCGAAGCATCCTATCCTCGTCGGTGCCAAAGTTACACAAGGCAACCATTACCTCAGTGAACATCTCCATGATGAACGGGGATGCCTTCTTCACCGCGGGTATGGACGGGCGTGTGGTGCGATGGCGCTACGACGATCTGCTGCCTCTGTGAGACGTTCTTCTTCTTTTCACTCTCTCTCTATCTGTATGTGTGTACGTACACTGCTTGAAGCTGAGCGAATGCTAAACCGATTCATTCTGTTCACGTATCCGTAACCAACGCGATACAAATTAGACGAAACAAACTACACAATCCCGCGGCTAGCCTCACCTTGATGGTACGATCTCGTCTGAACTCTCTTCTTTTGGCTTGCAGGATCGCTATGAAGTGTTAATATCACTGAACGTTTGCAAATCCTCTTCCATACCTCCTCACCCGCTTCCTCTCTTTGCCAATCGATAGATTCTTACCAAGAACGCGTAGCATTTCCGCCATCCTGAAACCATTATCGTGTGGCGCTTGGGTATCCGTCCGAAACCTTTCCCCGGGAGAGCCCAAGTCGCTATCCTTGCATCGTTGAAGCCGCTTCTCTGGGCAGTGTGAACCAGTGGAAGGGTCCTCGCGAGGTCAGTGAAGACAAAATCAGCTTGGACGACGAAGAGCCAAACAGAGAAATGGCAGAAGAACAAACGTTTCGTGGGTCCGTGCTAAAGATTGGCGCAGACGGCACCAGTCTGCCGCGCTCCGTCTTCACAACAAACACACGGCTTTGCGTCGCACTGCCAGGCGGCGGCATCACTCGAACTGTATTTATCGAAAAAATCGAATCCATATCGCTGAGTCTCGCTCCCGCGGCCACCGCCAATCATGCGGACGTGTCCTCCAGAAATGGTGAACAGACCAACAGTGCACGGAGCAGCACAAACCAACGTGCGGACACCACCCACACCGCAAACCGCCACGACGGTAAGAACGACGGTGGTGCGTCCGAGAGCCCTGTCGTGTTTGTGGCGTTGCGTGTGACGAAGGAGCCGGTGCTGGCGCTGCGGCTGGCCTCGGAAGAGGAGGCGTTGGCGCTGGTGGGGGCCCTGAAGCAGTCGCCGTACTGCGATGCGTCCTTTCATACGCCAAACTGGACCTATGTGAGTCCAACCCGGCGTCAAGGGCACACGGACAGCGAGAATGGAGAAGAGGACGAGGAGGAGGAAGAAGGAAATTTAGGTGCTGCGGCTGAGGTATCTGAAGGAAGGGGAAGGGACGACGGTCAAGAAAAGCGCGGCCCTTCCGTCGCCAGCACGCAGGAAGGGCACCGTGAAAGCAAGAGCCCCGTCGCGCCGTCCCCGCCCTCGCCCCTCTCCTCGTCCACGTCCACCGCACCAGGGGATAGTGGTGCCGTCTATGCCCACGCCCCTGCGATGAATGCGGCAGCCCCGGCTCCTCACGACATGGAGTGGCGCCCACCTCAGCCGGCGCGAGCGTTGGCGGGTGAGAGCAGCTTTGCGGTGCATTCAGAAGATGCACCGGACATTGACCGGCGTGATGCAGGGGCCGCGCCGACGGCACCGTTGGCCGCCTCGCCGCTTGAAGATATGGTGGGTGACGCGCGCTCCCGCCCCGCGGCACCGTCCATGCGACGTGCTTCGGTAGAGCAAGAGAACACCATTCCGTCGCGCAACGATCCACAGGCGACGCTGCGCTCGGTGGTGGCTGCCGCGGATGCGTCCCCGCGGTCCACCTCGGTGCACGCGTGGGTGCCGCCCAAGCAGCCAAACTTCTGGGGAACGAGAAGCGATGCGACACACAGTCCATCCCCTTACCCATCGTCGCGCCCGGCAGGTTCGGGTGACCTGGTCACGTCTCCGACCCCGTTCCATCGTGACGTCGAGGCCGCTGCGTCGCGACCGCGCGCGCTCGTTTCACACGAACCACAGCGATCTTCTCAACCACCGTCGCAACGTCGCGCGCAGGAAGGAGGTCAAGAAGGAACCACCGATAAGGATCAGACCATCGCAGAACTTCGTCGCGCGCTGCGGATGCACGAGGACCTCCTCCAGCAACTCATGGTCGCTCAGGAGGCGGCACGAACGGCGAAGGCGGCGGAGGCCGAGGCCACCCGTGAAGCCGCCCATTATCGCCAGTCGCTCGAAGCCACAGAGCTGCAGCTAGACCGAGTGAGTCGCTCCTTCACAGAGGTGCTGCAGCGCCGCGAAGAGGAGCTCCAGCAGGAGCACCGCAGTGAACTCAATGCCATCCAAGACGCGTTCGAGGCCTACGACAAACGCATGAATGCCTTTGTCGACCAACTCCAGCGTGACTTTCAGGAGGAAAAGCGGCAGTGGCGGCAGGAACGCCAGGTGCTGCAAACACTGCTGGACAAGCAGAACCTCCACCTGGACTCGGTGCTCAGCGTGAGCACCCCACACGGCGCCACCCGCTACACGGATCCGTCTCCCCTTCACACAGCACCGCCACCCTCTACTGCGAACCCATCACGGCCCGACTACCACAGCTACGATGATGCACGGCAGCGGGTCGAGGCGCGCCTGCGCACGTACGCGGAGAATCGGCAGCGACAGAAGCAGCAGCAGCAGCAGCAGCAGCAGCGGGCTCAGCCAGCCGCTGGAGAGACCGTCGCCGGCTCCGTGCAGACGCCTCCGTCGCGGGGCTTCCGGCGTGCCATTCGCACGCCCTCTCCCACCAAGTTATAAGAGCACACGCAGCTCTTCGCCTTCCCTTGTGAAGAATGACCGTGTGCTTCTTGTTGGTATCTTCACGTGGTGTTGTTTTTCTCCGTAAACACGGCCTCAACTCGCTTCTGACATCTTTTTCACGGCTGCAGAGTTTTCGTGTTTGATTATTTTTTGTTTTTGATAACTCTCCTGTACGCTTACATGTTTCAGCTCTTATCTTTCCTCTATTCCATCCCCCTTCCCGTGTGCTACCCCTTGGCACATATCCTCCCATGTGACCATTAAGCATGCTCGTGAACATAGAATAAGAAAGGAAGAAAACGGTTCAAGAGACACGACCAACCTTGCGCGGAGGAAGCACGAATTCCATCCACACGACACTCATGTGATCTGCTGTGACTCAAGGCGCAATTCACTTGCCTTCATACGTTCAAGAAAATGAGTTTGCGGCTGCCTCGGATGTTCTACCATTGCTCTTCAGAATGGAAGACAACATCTCTCTCTCCCTCTCTCTTGTATACCCATCCATACCTCGGCAACCTCCGCCACAACCAAACCTGACGGTGGTATCATTGAAAGTGAATCGCAACACGATCTGTAGTATTCGGCTTGCCGTGGTTCCCGTCAAGTTGGATTGTCTTTCCTACGGCTTCTTTCTTTTGTTGTTCCGTATAACCGCAGCGAAAGCCCTCACGGATTTCTCTGCCTAACACCCGCACCGCTTTGTTGTGTTGCAGTTGCCTTTTCCGCTCTCCTTGTTGAGCTTCTCTTACCTGTTTAAACCGATTAAATACAAGTTGTAATAACTCCTCCAGTCCTCAGAGAGACAGACAGACACACACGCACACACACACACAGCCTCAGAGCCTTCAATCCTCTCGGGACACCATGTCGATGCAAGACTACAGTGTTCAGTGGTCGGACGCCCTCATCGCGCGTGTCGAGACCCACCTTCGCGACCTGCACTCCGCCATCCACCAGTACTACGAGAAGGAAGGCTTTAGCACCGTCATTGAAGAACGCAGCGCGGCGAAGGCCGAAGACAATGCCGAAGACGCTGCTGCCGAGACGACAGGCGCCGCAGCGGCGTCGGCGGCAGGTGCCACCAGCGTGCTGGATGTGGTGAGCCCAGCGGGCAGCTTTCTGCTCCGCACCTGTGTCCACGCCACCCCATTTCCCAACCTGCACGCCGAACGCGGCGTCGGCGCTGACCTGATCGTGACGATGCCCACAGAGCGGTGCAGCCAGGCCGACCTGCACGACGGCCTCTACCTGGAGCGCCGTCAGAGCTTCGTGGAGGAGATTGAGGCGTGCCTGAATCGGCTCATCGAGGGTGCGGCCAAGAAGCTGGCGGCGGCGGCGGCGAAAACGCAGCGGGGGAAACGCCCCAGGGACGGAGACAGCGAGGAGGAACCGGAAGACAGCGACGCCGACCAGGAGGACGGCGACAGTGACGCGCAGACAGCAGCCAACCTCGCTGCCGCAGAGCGCCTCTCCAGGATGACGGTGCGCCGCATGCCCATCCATGGGTGCTACGCCAACAGCGCAAAGGAAATCTTGCGCGTCCGTTTTCTGCGCCGGCGCGCCAGCGACAACAGCGATGGCGGCTTTCACCAGCACCACACCTACGAGGTCTTCTACGTGGACCTGCATTTCCGCCCGCGGCACCATTCGGGCCGTGTCACAAGCGCGGCAGCTGCACGCAAGCACCCGTATTACAGCTACCTCGTCCTCGAGGACTTCCGCATGCCCATGTACCTGAAGAAGATTCACAAGATGTGCGTAGAGGCGGACGGCCTGCGCCGTGCACTGGTGATTCTCAAGTCCTGGGCTCACCACGTTGGCTTAATGGGTGCGTCCACGGGACACCAAGAGGGGCTCAATGGCTTCTTGCTTGCCTGCATGCTGCTGAAGCTACAGGAGGACGGCATCATCAACAACGCCACGAGTGAGGAGAATGCCACGCGTGCGGTCTGGATTCGCCTTTCCCACGGGTACTTCTTGTCGTCCGGGACCAAGACGAGCGGTGGTGTTGTCGTGCCAGCGGCAGAGGAGCGCGGCGAAGTGGCCGTCCTACGTCTATCGGGGGATGTCATGAATGTCCTCTTTCGCACGTCCGCGGAGTTCTTCAAGAACGTCGTGCAGCGCGCCGCCGAGGAGGCCCTCCTGCACCCTGTCGCCTCCGATGTGTTCAAGCACACCCCATTCCAGCAGCTGCAGCTCCGCTACGATGTCGCCCTCACCCTGCGCAACGTCCTCGGTGGCTCGGATGAGGAAGCCGAGGAGGAGGCACGCTCCCTTGCCACCGCGCGTGACGCGGAGACGCTTCGCAAGTCTACGGTGTTCATGAGCCCACTCGTGCAGAAGGTCCGCGACGTCTGCACCGCAACACTCAAGACGGCGCTGACCCATCGTGCCAGCTTCGTCTCCGCCTGGCCCGCTGGGCCCAGCACCATTCACGTGATTGTGCAGCTCACATCAGAGCCTGACGGTCGCAACCACCTCACGCGTGGCCCTGCCATTGAGGACACCGAGGCTGTTGCTGCCTTCAACGCCTTCTGGGGCATGAACAAGACCTCCACCCGCCAGTTCCCCGACGGCGCCATCTACCGCTGCGTCCTCTGGACCTTCCCTGAAGTGGTGGGCGGCTGCGCAACGAGTGCGCTGTCTGCGTCCCGGGTGATTCGCACCGTTGCCGAGTACGCCCTGCGCAAGCACGCCAACGCCTCGGCAAGTGTATCCGTTCTGCTTGGTGGCCTCGAGGGATTTCTGACGGAGCGCATTGGTGCCGAGTGGCGCGACGCCTCGCAGCTCATGCAGCGGTCGCTGCGCGAGGCTTCGTTGGAGGTGCAGAAAATCATTGCGAACATTCCACGCACCGTGCTGCCGTGCAAGGTGACAGAGTTCTGCATCATCTCTGCCAGCGAGCGGAATACCGAGGTCTTCCCGGTTCGTCCCCACTTTGCTCTGACTCACACCACCGACGCGCTCGAAGGGGAAGGCTACGCCGGCCTCAGCACTGCCGCCACCGTTGAGCCCATTCACTGTGTGATGGCGATTGATGACAAGGGAAAGATCCCTGACACGCTAGAGGCGATTGCCCTCATGAAGGGCGCCATCTGCGCCCAGCTCGCCAAGTACCTGCAGCAGCACTTCCACAGCGACAAGAACAAGCAGGCCGCCGTTCACGCCTTTGCCGCGAGCCAGTCGGTCGATTTAATCTGCCGTGGATACCTATTCCGCGTGTATGTGGCGCACTACCGCGAGGTGTCTCTGCTGCGTGCGCTGCAGAGGGAGGCTGAAGCGAACATTCTTGAGCAGAAGCTCTTCTGGACGACGCAGCACGCCAAATTCATAGGCAGCCTCTCCTACGGCCACCACAGCTACGCGAACGCGGTGCGGCTGGCGAAGCGCTGGGTGAGTGCGATGATGCTGTACGAATTTGTGTCCCCGGAGGCGATTGAGCTGCTTGTAGGCAACGCCTACCTGAGTGAGACGGGCTCGAGCACGTCTACCTCGACCTCGGGAAGCACCAGCACCGTGACCGGTGCCCCGCGCACCGCTGTTGGGGGCTTCCTGCGTTTCTTGCAGCTCCTCGCCTCCCACGACTGGAAGCGTCCCCTGGTGCTCCCCTTCACCGACGACGAGAAGGACCCGACCATGGCGGCGCGTAAGCTGCTGCGCAAGCCCAGCGAGCACCAGGCCATGTACATCGCCTCGCCGTACGCCCCCACAGAGAGCCCCTTTACCTTCCACACGCCCCGCCCTATGATTCTTCATCGCCTCGTGCAGCTGGCCAAGGGGGCGCTCTCCCTCCTCATGCACCACCTCGCTCCGCACCGCCACTACATGCTGGCCAACGACCCACGCCAGCGGGACACCACGGCTGCCGCTGCGGCCCTGCTGCGCGCGGATGTGGAGGTCGAGCGCGCCATGTTCACGTCGAACCCCGTGGCATTTGACTTCTCCATGCAATTTCACCCGCAGCTCATCCTGCAGCCTGACCGCAGCATCACCGTGCAGCACCTCGCGGTCGATGGGGACGGCTGCTGCGGTCCGTCCACCGCCGCCGACCCTGCCGTGGCTGCCGCGGCCGCCCACACCGCTCCGGGCGTTATGAACAGCAAGAACCTCGTGCGTCTCCGTCAGCTCGACGAGCTGGAGAAGGAGCAGCGCCGTGAGTACGTGGGCGCCCTGGTGGAGCGCGAACCCGCCGCACACGCCGTCCGCACCATCCGTGCTGCCCTGCGCGATAAGGGCATGGTATTCTATGACGCGCTCGCCCCCACCGCCGTCTACGTCGTTGGTGTGACGGCCACCCCACTGCTCAAGAAGAGCCAGGCCATGCACGAGGAGGCGCTGCGGCTGAGCCGAGGCGCACTGCTGCCAGCACCGTCCTCCGCCTTTACGCGCATGGCGCAGGCCGCGGCGGTTGGCAAGGAGCACGGCCCTTCCTCTTCTTCACCCTCCCCACAGGCGGCGGCACAGAGTGGGGCCCGTGTGGACGGCAAGGACCCGCAGGCCCTCTTGGCAGCGTCCCGTAGCCAGCACCAACACCAGGGCGGTGACGCGAGGAAGTTTGCGGGGAAGCCGAGTCATAAGAATAACAAGGGCAATAAGAAGGACGGCAAGGCTGCCCCCGAGGCCCACGCGAGTGCGGGAGAGGCTGCGCGGCCCAAGAAACAAGCGCGCACTGAGGAGAAGGCGACGCCCGCGGCAATTCAGAAGAAGAAGAAGGCCAAGGCGTGAAAAGAAATAAAGAGGCGGAGGGGTCACAATGGCGTGACGCTTCGCCTTTTTACCTGTATCGTGGGTCGGCCATCCGCGCGCACGTTGGTGGCACTCGAGGTTGTTGATGTTGTTGTTGTTTACAAACGTGATAAGCTATACTTGCTAAGCGGTGTGCAACGCGCAACTGCGTCTTTGTCTTTCGCGTCCTTTCTTGTGCTGGTTGGTGGGTGGTGGGTGTCAATGTTGAACCCCTACTCTCTCTCTCTCTCTCTCTCTTTCTGTCTGTCTGTCTGTCTGTCTGTCTCGACTTATTTTATCTAATTTTACACAACTCGATTAATCTACCACGCGTAATGGGATTCACCTAACTAAAGACGGCTCTTATCTGTTGAGAGAACGCGAAGCGGGAAAAAAGGTGTGCATGGCTGTTTACTGTCTGCTCTCTGGTGTGTGCCGTACAAAGGGCATTTGTGGAGGCTTGTTGTGCAATCCCCAATTCAACAGTACCGTCCTTTCTTTCTTCTCTCTTCTCACAACACAAACCAAAAAAAAAAAAAAGAGATGCACGAATGGTAGTGAAACGATGAATGCAGAGAAGCTCGCGGCTGCTCGCACAGGGCACTTTGTGGGTCCGGATGCATCACGACGAACGGTACGGAGAATGATGACATGAGTCCCACCCATGCTTATGCTGGGTTCTCGTCGCCTCCCCAACCACGGCACACGATCACCGGTCACTCGCTTGTCTTGTGGTTTCGACACCGAGAAGCACACAATTGTGATACGAAATGGAAGAACTTGGATATTGCCTAGAACCAATTGCACGCACTTGCATATGCTTGCTCCGCTGGGCAGTGAAGCTGCTTTCGTTTGCATCTTCTTTGTGATTCTCCCTTCACACCTCCACCCATGCTCTTCCGTAAACGCTGTGATACGGATAAGAAGAAGGAACGAAATAATAATAGCTCACCTTCGTGAGCGTCACCGCTCACAACATATTTCACAAGTCGTCAAGGCGTGTTTTTCGCCATGCTCAAATCGTGTCGCGTTTGGCTGGCCTTGGTCCCCAAGGAGCCTCCTCTGCAGCCACGGAAAAAACGCACGCCGGCGGTGCGCCGTCCCCTTGCCCCAGTGAGAAGGGTCTCTGTTCTGGATGCCCTCGAACACGCGCCAGGACACGAATCAGAGGATGTCCTGGCTGCGCCATCGTACAATCCAAATCCGGCCTCGGTGCCTTCCCCGTCTCCTTCCCCGCCCGCCGCCTCCCCTGACACTGCGGACCTGGACTCCCCATACCTGCAGTCCTCCGCCTTCGCCGCTGCCTTCCAGCAGCACCGAGCCGCCTCGGACCTCCACCCCTCTCGCAGCCGTCAGAGCCACGCCCCGTCGAGCCATACGACGAGCAGCACAGCAACGCACAAGGCACAGCAAGCAGCCCTGCGCGAGGCCTACGCCTACGCGGATAAGCACCACCGCCTTCGCTTACGAAAGGACCAGCGCGTGTACGCGGAGGAAGTGCGTGCGTTCCGCGCTGCACACAACGGACGGCGGCCTTCTGCGAAAGAAGTGAGCCCCTTCACGGATGTTTCCCTTCCACCGGTCACCGCCCTGCGTGCTGTCGCCCACCTCGACCCGCGGACCTCCGCCATGCACCAGGAAGTACAGGAAAGTCTTCTCCTGCAGCAGGCCATTACCCGGAGCGAGCTCATGAAAAGCAACGAGCGGACGCTTGTGCGGTGCCTAAGTTGCTTCCACGTGTACGGAGCACGACCCCGCGAGTTGTGGGGTGGCGAGGACGGTAGCGCACACGGCGGAAGTGGGCAGCAAAGCTGGATCGCCCTGGAGCGGGAGAAACGGCAGGTCGCACACGCGGAGAGGCTCGCACACAATCCGCGGCTGCGGAAGCGGCTGTCCAGCATCGGCCGGCGACAGGCGCGCGAGGCCAGCAGCCCTGTCGTGTGCCCTAAGTGCGGTAGCCCACGCGCGCAATGGGCGATGGAGTACGTGCACTACCGAACCCACGCCAAGTGATGGTGCGCCTGGAGAGGAAGTTCTTCGTGAACGAACCGTTGCCGCGGTGGTGCAGTACAAGGTGTTATACTGCATGCCCTGGGCAACCATGAGTGATCTGGCAGACAACAGACACATACACACACAGAAAAGAAAAGAAAAAGCGTAGAGAATGCGAAGTATCTGATGTAACGAAAGCACGCGCGTTCACTTTTTATAGCGAGGTGTTCGAAGGACAGTCGCCCATGGTTTGCTGGCTCTCACATGGGGGACCCAGCAGAAGCCAACTCCTTTCTCACTGTCATGGACAACTCTCTCTCTCTGTCTCTCTCTCTCTCTGAGGCTGCATCTACCTCTGCCAACCCTCTCCAAATGTGCTTTCTTTCTGCGCTAGGAACGCTTACCGTAGGCACCGCATCACAACGCGCTCCTCTCAAGAACGAAGTTTTTGAAAAAGGAGAAACGAAAACAGCAAACCAAAAGGTTTTTCCTGTGTCGTCAAGGTAGACCAATCCAAGGGTGTGCCGTGCCGTTGGAAAAGCCAGCGACGCAATAATAGATCCAGCGAGAAAGGGGGAAAAAACACATCATTCGATTCTTCTTCTTGTTTTGTATTCATTTGGAAAATTTTACAATTACAACAAAAATGTTGAAGCAGTTCCTTCGCCCGCGGGACATCCTCATGGACCTCGCCCGCTGCCGCGACCGAGATCTCATCGCGATTGTCGTTAGCGTCCGTCTCGTGTACGTGCTGTACACGCTCTTCTGTACGCACATCCTTCCGGTGCTCTTCTTTCTCCCCCGTAAGTTCCTGGTCTTTGACTCGGGTGAATGGCTGTACGACGACGACCGCTTCACAGGCATGCGCAACTGGGACGGCGTCCACTTTTTCCACATTGCCAAGTACGGCTACTCTCACGAAAACATCCACGTCTTCTTCCCCCTCGTCCCTCTGCTGATTCGCGGTGTGTCCTTTGTGACAGTGGACCTCTTCCCCTTCCTGCACTGGCTGGCGCCGGTCTCCTGTTATGTTTGCATGATTAACATGGGTGCCTTTGCCTGTGCGGGGGTTCTGCTGCGTCGGCTGACGCTGCTCACGCTGCTGGGGCCGGAAGCGCACGACCTCGTGACACGGCTGCGTGTGTACGAGTGGGGGAACAAACGGAAAGCGACGAGCAGTACAGAGGCGGCACAGCTAGAGGCTGCGGTAGAGTATCGTGTGGAGCACAACCTGGCCGGCACCATCATGGACAGCTTCCCGTCGGTGCATGCGATTGTCGCTGCCAATGAAGCACGCGGTGGCGTTGGTAGTGGTGGTAGCGGCCGCACAAGCAAGGAGGGCTCGACGCCAGCGAAAGGTGGGTACAACAGCGCTGCGCAGCTCGTCGATATGCTGTGGCGCGCTACAGGGGCCGCGGTGCTGTGCTGGGTCGTGACACCATCCATGATCTTCACCGTGGCCGTCTACACGGAGAGCTGCTTTTCTTTCTTCACGTTCGCGGGGATTTACCTCCTTGCGTGGTACCCGGCTGCCATTGGGAAAGACGCCCGCTGCCGCATCTTTCCTTTCCCCGCATCCACAAGTCACGAGGCACCACCTCACACCAGACACGAGGATCTACCCGGACAGGCATCGACCGTCCCTCCTATCCGCTGGAAGCAGGCCTACACCAGCAAACATGAATTGGCAGCTGTGGTCTGCTTCACCATCGCGGCGCTCTCCCGCTCCAATGCGTTTGTCTGCGGAGGCTTTCTGCTATACCCAACGTTTATTCGCATCTGCTTTCCCGCCCTGTACCGACGTCGGTGGTCCTGCATACATGGGGCGTATTGCAACCATTCGCCACATCCGCGGGAGGAGAAGGAAACATCTCGGGCAGCAAACCCCTCTTCATCGACTCCGTGTACTGTGCGCACTCTGCATCCACCGCATGGCAGGTTTCCAAACGCACTTCGGTTGCTCGTGCTGCTGCTGGAAGTTGCCGTGATGCTGGTTCCGTATGTCGTGATCACCTACCACGGCTGGAAAACCTATGTCCCCCACTGGACCCCCGCGGAGCAGGCCGCCATTGGCAACAAATTCTGGAAGTTTTATGGAATGCTGCAGAAGAAGTACTGGAATGTAGGCTTTCTGACCGCCTACACCATTGTCAACAGCCCCAACGTTGTCATTAGCGCCCCGATTGGCTTCGTCATTGTGTACTGCTCCTTCCACTTTTATGTCAAGCCCGCGCTGGCCGCTCGCCAGAGGCGGCTCAGCTGGCAACCTCCGTCTGGGAAGGCGGCGGCCACGGCGCTACGAAAGCATGCGGGCGGGAAGCCGTCCCTGCTTGCCAGGGCAACCACCGCCATGGAATACGGAGAGTCCTTCGTGCTATCTGCAAATGTGGTGTACCTCTGGATCCTAGGCCTCATTGCCTTCACCTTGATGCACGTGCAGGTGGCGAATCGCTTTTTGATGTCGAGCCCTGCTCTCTACTGGCTTAGTGGGTTCCAACTCACCATGAAACCACGGAGCTTGGTCAGCAAGACAATTCTCCTCTTCTCGATTGTGTGGGCACTGGTGGGTGGGATGTTGTTTCCCAACCACCTTCCCTGGACCTAGGCCACACGCAAGGACGCGAGTGAGTCTTCCCTCGCCTTCATTCGTTGTTTCTCTTGGCGCGTCTTCCTCTCCTTTCAACAAGTCAGTTTTTGTGTGTACGTGCGCTGCGACCCGATTACGGAGGGAGAACCGCATGTGATTGAGTTTCAAGAGGGAGAGAGAGAAAAAAAAATCAAAGTGTAGGTATCCGAGGAGGTGAAAGGGAGCAGCTGCGATGGGCTGAAAAGAGCTAACGCAGTTTACGTATGTTGGCCATGCCTGTAGAGCCGCCGAGGCGTCGTCCTTGCTGCGCTCGACTTCCCTCACCAGAAAACGCTGCCAATAAGGTGTAAGCTGAAAAAAATGTTTGCATGACACGATCGCACAACGCGTCTATATCTCTCCTCCGCCCCGCCCTTTTTCATTCGGTACCAAGGCCCTGGTCACTGCACTTCCCCTCCCCTTGCCCGCGAAGTCACGAAAGAATTCTTCACTTTCGCAGTGCCTTGAGCAGTCGTCACAAAAAAAAATAACTTCCTCGTTGGGTTTGTAATTGCACCAGCAAAAGAGAAGTTATTGTTGTTGTGCTGAATTTACTTTCATTTGGGAATCAGAATACGCACTGTCTTTTTTTCTGGTTTGTTTTCGTCACTTGACGCATGTATACAAAACTCTAGCAACAATTCTTCTTTGCCGTCTTTCCTCAAGACGCCTGTCACTGTGGCACTTCACAGCGGATTTTTCTTTTCGTTGTTGTTTCTTCACTGTAACTTCTTCTTTCTTCTTTCTTTTTTTTTTGAACTTCATTTAACGGGAACTCCCCTTTCTTTTCATCTCATTGGCATCTTGTCGTTTCTCTGCCGTTGATTCTTTTTACAGGCCCTCATGTCTGCTCCGAGGAGCCAGACGTTACCCAAGGTGCCTCCCCCTCCACCGCCGCCGCCCCCGCAACGGCAACCACGCACGGCACCTCCTCTCACCACCAGCACTGACGGCACCAACGACGTCACCCTCTCCCTCCGGGTATCAGTCCCCAAAGGTGAAGTGGGACCGGAGAAGGACGACAAGCGTGTGGCTGTCCCTGCACCACCCCCTCTGGCCCACGCAGGCGTCGCCCCATCGCCCCCTTCACGCGTCTCCCCAGTCCTCTCTCATGCAGCATTGGCACCTCTCCTGACCGCTTCGAGTGCGGTGCCCAGTCCACCGCCCCCTCGTGGAGTGACTCCAAACGGTAGCAGCAAGGAATCTCATGCTCCGATAGCGTCCCCTCCCTCCGCACCCGTCGCATCAGAGGCAGCAGCCGTCACAAGACCATCTCCTCCGCTGACGAAGCCAACGTCCCCACCCCTAGCGGACAGCCCCGTGAAGCGGACCAATTCTGCGGCCTCGCTGGCCATGCTGCGCCGGACGACGAAGGGAGGCAGCACGTCTCCCCCCACCACGGCCACAAACACAGCCGCTGCCACAACCCCTCCGCCGAATTTTGTCGCCTTTCCAGAGGCCCCGACCACACCACTGATCCACACCCTCCCAGTCGAGGCCCTTTCTCCCCCGCTCACTCCCACGCGCGGCCCCGTGACGGGGCTGGGAGACGGCACGGCCATGCTCGCCCTGCGGGAGCGCGGCTCCATTCTGGCGAGCACCTCCTTCGGGAACGGTGGTGGTGGTGACGGGGCTGTCTCACGCATGAACAGTCCGTTTACAGGCAGTCTCTCCACAACTTCTCGGCAGTCCATCGTCTCGTTTGTGATGCCTCCGGAAGGAGATGGGGCCGGGGATAGGGTGGGGCGCGCGGGTCGCGTTCCTGGCCTCACAAAGAAAGGCTTCGCCATCCCAGGGAACTTCCCCGCAGCACCCAAGGGAGCCCTCGTCATACGGCCGAGGAAGAAAAGCCCACCTGGCAACGCCCTCGCCGGCGGTCCCATCCGTGGCGACGCCGCGCAAGAAGGCGTCGGCGCCGCTATCCCATCACCTTCCTCCTTCCGCGATCGCATTCAGCAGGGCCGCGCGACCTCGCGCAAGCCCACAGCTGTCCGGCGCCGGGACAAGAGTGCAGGCTCGGCTCGTGCGCCGCCTCGCCGTCGGGGTGGCGGCAACGGCAGCACCAAGGACGGAGGACGAGGGGGAGCTGTGGGCAGTCGGCGCTCATCCCGCGCGCTCTCCCCTGGGTCAAGCATGAAGGTGCTGCCCATGTCACCTGCCAGCCGGTTCGTCACCTATATGTTTGTCACCTATTTTCATGTCAAGATCCTTGCCATTGTGCAGCGGAGCCGCGCTGAGGCACACTTCCTTGCGGTCACAGGGCCCCGCGCCGCCTTTGTCATTCAGTGCTGCTGGAGGAGGTACCGGCAGCGGCAGCGGGTTCGCGTGTTCGGCGCCGTCTCGTTCCTGCAGCCGTGGCTGCGCTTCCAGATGAGGAAGCGGCGGCGCCGCAAGGAGCAGAGCGCACTGCTTCTGCAGCGACTGTTTCGTGGCGAGCAAATCCGCTCGCTGATGCACTTCCTCTACGGCCAAATGAAGTACAACCAGGCTCTTAACGTCGTGCGCCGGTTCATTATGCGCTGGGAGGCGCAGATTACGTTGCGGCAGCTGAAGTTTCAGCGCGATGAGCGCAACGTGTTTTTGGAGCGGTGTCACCGCGAAAAACTCCACATGCTACGCAACGAGCGCACGGACTTCATCGGCTTGACCCACCTGGCCGCACGGGTCCTTGGCATCCGCCCTTTCGTCTCACGGGCCGAGTACGTGCAAGAAGTCACCGCGCTGACAGGGGTGGCGCCCGTTGTGGTGCGCTCCCCAAGCTCCTTGAAACGGACAGGCGGTCTCGGCGACGACCCGCTCACAGCGGCTGCGGGCAAGCGGCGGCACCAATCCCTGGGCCTGCCCTTTCCCGGAGAACTCTCCTTCAGCTCGTTTGGGAACACCGTGGGACAGATGCTCACCCCCATCACCTCATGGCGTGGCCCGGCGATGCGTCTGCCCAAGAGCCGCCGGGCCTGCGACGACCTTCTAGGCTCGCCTAATAGCTCGAATAGCCCGCCAGGCTCCGCCGCGAACAGCTGGGGAACCCCACATTCCTTCTCCGCCGAGTTCAAGGGCCGCCCGTCTGTCACGGTTGACAACAACAGCAGCCACCACAACTCAACGGACCCTGCGAGCAAGCAGAACCCTCACAACACAAGCACCCAACACACGGCCAGCGCCAGCCCCGGGGGCAACGCTCCCCCCGCGAACAACGACACGGGAACCCTTGAAGGGACCAACAACAAGAATGGAGGGCTCGTGGGCACTGCCTGGGGCGGGGGCTGGATACCTATGCACATTGCCGATGCACTAGCCATCCCAAGCGCCGTCGCCACCACGGCACAGGCGCAGCATTTTCTCCAGGAGTTGTTTCATCCTGAAAGTTCCCAGTACCTCGATGTGGTGATGGCCTTGCGTGGCACCACGACGGCGGGTGAGATCACCTCTGAGGAAGGCCCGCTGTCGACGACGGGAGGAGAAGAAGCTGCGACACAAGACAGCGCCGCTGTCGGCAGTCTTGGTGACCGAGTGGTCGGCGTGAAGAGCAACACGCAGCCGTCTCTTCCCCGGCAGCCACACGGAGCAGCCGCACTCGTGGAAGTGCTCGATATGGACGGCCCATCGTCTGCAGACATGCCACGCGAAGGAGGCGGTCCCCACGACGAGGAAGCCTTGGCGAACGCGGAGGAGTTCGGCGAAGGAGGCGCCAACGGACCGCTTGGCCGCCTGCTCGGGCCCAAGGCAACCGCAAACGCCAGCACGACCACTGCTTCTGAAAACGCACTTGCGATTCTACCGCTGGTGTTCGAAGCGGTCGGGGGCGTTGCGCCAGCAGGGACGGCCGAGGTGGCTTGCGCGGCAGGAGTCACCGGCGGATCTGCAGGCTCCGTGAACGTGGCGGGAGCCCCTCTTGCCGTTCCGCGGCCTCCGCTCCCACCGGGTCGGGCCAGCGCCCACGGCAAACGCAGCGGCGGCATCCCCCGCCCGCCATCGTCCGTGCGAAGCGTCCATGCCGTCAACGTCCCTCCTCCCTCTCCGTCAACGCTGACAGCGCCCTCAGCCGAGGTCGGGCCTGCAACCGCTGCCGACAGCGAATCGTTGCCGGTCGTCGATCGTTCCCCAGAGCACGCGGATGACATCCGCACCGCACCGCAGGCGGCTGAGGCCGGTGCGGGCACCTCACTCGGCAGCGGCAGCCACACCGAAAGTGAGCACACGGAGGCGCACTCCTCCAATGAAGTCTCCGCGCTGGCAGGTCGTGATGGCCGCGAACCAACGGTGGCGCCCACACCACAACAATCCGCAGGAAGCCCACGGAGCGGGCACCCCTTGGCTTCCGGAAGCGCCAGGGATGCCTCTTCGTCGCCGTCCTCCTCCTCCTCTTCGCTCGATGTACCAAACCTGGGCAGCACGCAATGCCAGTTGAACGAAGACGCCACAACAACACACCCCACGCCACGTGCGAAAAAAGACATCGCCAGGGTGGGTGGGCGCCTCAGCCAAGGAGACAACAACAGTACTAGCCGGCACATGAGTCATGTGGGTCGCACACCGTCCAGTAGCACGCACCACGCCTCGGCGCTGTCTAGCTCTGAGGCCGCCGCACGGGCTGCCGCGTACAACGCGCAGATTGAGGAGCAAAAAAGGATGGACAACGATGGGGTGCTGGCAGCCTACGTTGTCCTGCTGTGCCGCACCGAGTCGATTGAGCGGAAGGCCTTGGAGCAGGAGCTGCTCCTATCGTACGCCGCTTTTTTAAAGCCGGTGCGTTTGGTGAGCTACGCCATTTGTCTGAGCCAGTCCCTTCAGGTGCCCCCCTTCTACGCGCCGCTGCTGCTAAGCTTTTCCGACTTCTTGTCTATGCGACTGGCCGCCAAGTTCTTTGTTGACGAGCAGAAGCAGCGCATGACCCTCCTGGACGAGTACGATGCGCTCCCTCTGGAGCACCTCAGTCGCCCCCTCTTCAGCAACGCAGCGGAGTCACGCCGTCGTGCGTTGGTGTCTGTGGTCGCCAAATCGGCGGACCCTTTCCCAAAAGCCATCGAGGAAGAGGCGCGCTACTACACAGAGGTGATGCGAGCCTTGACAGACAGAAGCCAGCATGTGCAGGAGCCGCGTCTTCCACTGCAGCGCTGGATGGCAGAGTCGGCCATTCCCGCGCAGCTGGCCAGCACTGCCATGGTAAACCAAATCCACACCAGCACCCATGACCACGGCCTGCAGGACGGGCCTTGTGACTTTCCCTCCATGTCTAGCGCGCCCTTGGCAGTTGGGGACCCAACCCGAGGGACTTCCTCCGCACCACCCACCCCGCCGATCGAGCAAGAGGACCGTTCTGAAACACAAGCACCAGCAGCGACCACTGATGCCTCGCTAGAGGCGCAGCACCCACTCTCTACGGGTGAAGGCCACGCACCAGGGCAGCGCAAGCTCACGGTGAAGATGACTCCTCTTGCCCACGTCAGCGGGAATGATGGTGCAGAGGCGGAGCTGCAGCTGCAGTTGCTGCGCCTCACAGAGGGTCCCACAAATGCCCAAGCTGACAGCGTGCGAGGAGGTAGTGAGGCGGCAGCCCTCGTGGCGCCCGGTTCCCTCGCCAGCTCCCTTGCACACCCGCACCCACACCCCGCCCTCACCACGCCACGCCGCCGTCGCCGCGGGCCTCCCATCCCCCTCCTCCGGTCCCTCGACCCCCACATCGCGGCGGCAAGCAAGCACCACCGGCCCACGGAGCTGCCTCAGCCTGCTGATCCTCATACCCTGCAGACGCTTCCAGCCGCGCGCACACTCACAACGGTCGACGCACACGCCCCCGCTCCTAGCGTGGGGCTGGCGGCGTCACAGCCTGGTGTGGCGCACCAGCTGCCACCGCTCCCGTCCACACTCGGGGTCTATGGTCGGCCCCCTCCGCAGCGGTCGCCCCGTGGCGCCAACCTCGTCTCCACAGGCGGCGCCCCATGGATGGACTCTGCAAGACAGTCCCCTTCCATGCGCTCCGGCGCCATCGCCAGCAGCCGTGGCAGTGCAGGGCTCCCACTGGCTTTCTCCACCTCTTCTGTTTCCTTTCGTGTCCCCAACATGCAGCAGCAGCAGCAGCAGCAGCACACGACCTCTTGTGACAGCTCTTCGCGCAGCCAGCAGGTGTCGAGGCTGCGGTCCCGCCAGAGCGCGGGCAGCATCCTGACGTGCTCTAGCTGCACACGGAACTCCTCGCTTCACTTCGGGTCCGAGGCCGACCTCAGCGGTGAGAATGGTGAGGAGACGGACCGTGGTATCGGCCTACGTCGCCGGAGCGAGAGTCCGACGGGCACTTCGACAACGGAGTCGGACTATCCAGGCGCGGCCCGGGTGGGCTACCGGCGAGCACGGGATAGCGTCTTTGGTGCTGCCGTCAGCAGCGCTTCAGCGGCGTCCCCGCCACGCCGGCACACCGTCGGCACGCGCTGTGGCAGTGACACGGCCGAGGAACCGAGTGAGGAGAGGATGAGCTGGACAGGCATGCCGGACGCGATGGGCAGTGGGCCCATCAAGACACGTTCTGTGGCGCCGAAGCAGCGGCGGGAGGACGAAGCGGTCCCACCCTACCGGGTCCCCTCCCCTGATCCCAGCCTCTCCTCCCCCCTCTCCGACAGCGCCGAGTGGGATAGGGTCACCCGGCTGCCGACACCTCTGCAGCGGCAGCGTGTCTTTGGTCGCCATGGCGACACCTTACTGGGGGCAAATCACCAGGAAGGAAAGCCCAGCGCGGGCGAACCGCTGTCCGTCCCACCGCCACACCCACCAAGGCCCGCAACGCCACCCTCGCCTCCGCCAAGAAAGCGGGCCGGCCCTTCTGAGGCCGTAGATTACAAAGCCTTGCTCGCGACAGAGAAGGTGGACGCGCACACCATGGGCCTGGTGTTCCCGGTTCTCGCCGCAACCTACTCGGGTCGTGACGGAAAGAACCGAACCCCGCGGCGGGGACGTGACTTGCATTTAACGAAGTGAAGAGGACTCGTCTTCTTGATTTCCCCTCCCCTTCCTTCTTCTTTTTCTTTACGATGTTTGTGTCTGGGTGAGTACACATACATACACACAGGCACACACTGGGCGAGGCGCTCACCTCGCTGACACAGCAAGAACACAAACCATGTACGATATGAACTCCGGCGCACAAAGGCACATCATCTTCGTGTCTTCGCTTGTCACGCAAACCCTTGGACGTTGTTATTTTGGTTCCACCTTATTTTTTCTTCTTCTTCTGCGCTTGCGTGTTTGTGTGCGTGTGTTGGCTTGTCCCATGTCTCCGGCCGGACTCTTTCCTTCACCCTTTACCTCACATCGCAACGTATTATTATTATTTTTCTCTTCCATCTGGAACTCGCTCACCATCACGCCAAATGTGTGCACAACCAAGGAAGCAGAACAGGAAAAAAAAGTGCCGGAACGAAAACGGTCGAGAGCAGCAACCCCCACCACATCGCAGGGTTTGGAGAAAAGAAAAGGGGAAAGCAAAAACACGCGTGTAAGCCACATCTGTGCGATACTCTTGTGGCCTTGATACGTGAAATACAAATGCGGGCAGCACTCCTCACCGTGCGCAGTGAACCTTCCACCGTCTCCTGGTACCCTCTCCTCCCACCTTTCCCCTTCTATTCAATATTCTACCGTCATGATTGGTTCGCTGTCGATGTTTGAAACAAATTTGTAAAAAAAGAACTGCTCGTCATTTGGCACATTCTTTTTTTTTCCAAAGCCATTTGTTGTTAAGAACGAAAAGAGAAGCTAAGCGTAGTAGGGGAGCAAGGTTTTGATCTGAATGGCGAACCGCAGACTCGCGAAGGGCGCTCGCTCCGCTCAGAAAAAAAAATCCAAGGCTTCCAAGAAGGAAGGATCGCGTGAGTCGGCCACAAGGGCCACCACCGCGAGCGCTAGCCCTCGCGCCACCTTCTTCACTGGCGGTGGTCCTGGCCTCTCCGGCAATGCCGGCCACGGCCGGTTAAAGATCAGTGCAAAGAAGCTCAAAGGCAGCGCTGGTGGACTGATTGGCAAGCGCCGTCAGAAACAGATTGCCGCTGTGAAGAAGAAGCGCAGTGCCCTGCGCAAGCAGCAGCAGGTCGAGCGCATGACACTGAAGGAACACCTGGCAGAGCTTGAGCGCCGCCGCATCAGCATCCGCAAGGGCGACTCTGCAAAGCAAGAGCGACGCGAGCTGGGCAAGTACATTCGGCAGCTGAAGGAGGAGCAGCAGGTGAAGCACGCGGCGGAACTCGCGAACGTGGAGGAGGAGCTCAAGCGGCTCATCAATGCGGAAGAGGAAACCAAAAAGCGGCCGCACCACAGTCGATTTGCCGTTGGCCAGGTGCTGAATGAGGAGGAAGAAGACGGCGCCAACGACGCAGAGGACTGGGAGGATGTGCCGCAGGTGGATAGCGATGACAGCATCGATGAGGATCGCCTCCAGGACATGTTCGCCCATCTCATTGCCTAGCTATTGGCACGTGACATAACAGATGTGTGCGCGGAGCGATTCGTTCGCGCATCACTGAACTCGTGTAATTCCCGATTAACTCTTTGAATACAATACAATCTTCCAAGATCCTGTGAAGCCGCTCTGAGCGAAGGGAAGCACGCCAAAAGCTGCGCGATGCTCGCGCATGGACGCAAGGAACAGAGAGGAAGAGTAGGAACGCAGGAGGACAAGCTCCGCGTCACCGAGGAGCTGCTGTGGTGTTTCGCGTCGTGCAGTGATTCGAACGCCAACTCAGAAGAAAAAATAAAAGCGAACGCACCCAACAACATGTTGACCCTCTGTCTCTTTTTTTCTCCCGCTTCGAAGATTGCTTTTCTTCAAAGGAACCAAACGCAGCCGTCTTCTTTCGTTTATCCTTGCACTCTCACACACAACTCTACCGAATTCTTCTGAACACCACGATCGTCTAATTGATAGTACCACAATTCCTCTTTTTCCTCTCTCTCTCTCTCTTCCCTTTTCCCCGTGGATTTTCTTCTGTGCCTTGACACATTGTACCTCACACGGCGGCGCCAACAAGGGAACGCTAAATAACATAAAGAAAAAGGAACCATGTCGATGCCTCTTATTCGAACGGTGGGCACGGCCCCTGAGGACACCAAAAAGGCTGTTGCCAGCGCTCTCGCAGCAGCCGGGCTCGGCACCACTGTTGACCTTGACGAGCCGGAGCACAATGTCCTCGTCGTCTGCCTGGACTCTGAGGATGACGCTGTTCTGAAGCCCACGTACCAGAACTACCACTTCCGCTACGTCTGGAGCAAGGAGAGCAGCGTCGAGGAGTGCGTGCAGGCGGCGCAGGTCCACCTCTCTGGTAGCACCGACCCCATGGCGAAGAACTCGACACATCGCTTCGGAAGCACACGCGGCGGCGAGGACGGTGGCACGTTCCTGTCCGTCGTTCGTGAAGGCTTGGCCTCGGATGGTGGCCTGTTCATGCTCAAGGACATCCCGGTGATGCCGCCCTCTCAGCTCTGGTACCTGTGCAATGCCAAGAACCTCTTGTACGTCGAGTTGGCAGAGATGGTTCTGGAGATGCTTGTGGGCGGCGGCGTGGCGCCAGCGGTGCTCTACCCCAACGTGCTGCTCGCCTACGACGAGAGCCGCTGGTCGGGCCGGAAAGACGTGTGCCCTGTCGACCCACTGCTGGTCGCCAAACACGGTGTCTTTCCGCTTTCCGACCCTGCGCACCGCTGGATGAACAACATCTCCGTCATGGAGCTCTTTCACGGCCCCACAGCCGCCTTCAAGGATTTCGCACTACAGCTCTTTCCGCGGTACTTCCAGACGGCGACGGAGGAAGAGGCCAAGCAACAGCTCCTCTCCACGAAGGAGCCGCACCCATCTGGGGACGCCAGCGCACCGTCTCTGGGCGAAGCCTCTGCCCCGTCGGTGCTCTCCACCGCTGGCTTTGCCAAGGATCAGTACGTCATCCTGGCGGCGACGTCGGGGGATACCGGGGTGGCCGCCATCAGCGGCTTCGTGAACGCTGGTGGGCACGCCAAGGTGATGATTCTTTATCCGATGCACGGTGTCTCACCCGTCCAGCAGCTACAGATGCTTTCCTTTGACGACGGCAAGCGTGTGGAGGTCTTTGGTCTGAAGGAAAATTTTGATTTCTGCCAAAAGACCGTCAAAAACATCTTTTCGAATAACGCGCTCAAGGAGAAGCTCGCCAGCCGCACGCCACCGGTGAAGCTTAGCTCGGCGAACAGCATTAACTGGGGCCGGCTGATTCCCCAGGTGGTCTACTACTTCTGGGCGTATCGCCAGCACGTGCAGCGGGCCGCCACGCTCGTGTCCACGCGCGACGAGAACTGGAGCTTTGGTGACGCCATGGACGTGGTGGTGCCGTGCGGCAACTTTGGGAACATTCTTGCGGCCTACTTTGCGAAAAAGATGGGTCTGCCCATTCGCAAGCTCATTGTCGCGTCGAACAAGAACGACGTGCTCTACGACTTTGTGGAAACCGGCTGCTACGACATCCGCGGCCGCGACCTCACCCTGACCGCCTCTCCCTCCATCGACATTCTCAAGGCCTCCAACGTGGAGCGCCTTCTCTACCTCCTCAGCGACGGCGACACCGCCCTGGTGGCGCGCATGATGGGCCAGCTAGAGACGGAAGGCTTCTTTGAGCTGACCCCAGAAATGAAAGCGCGCATGGCGGAGACGTTCACCGCAGGGCACTGCACCGAGGACGAGTGCGCCGCGACCATCAAGGAAATCTATGAAGCCTCTGGTCACAGCCGCCTGCTTGACCCGCACACCGCCGTGGCTGTGTTTGTTGCCAAGACCTTTCGCAAGAAGGCGTACCTGGAGCACGACCTCGCCCCGCAGAGCAGCGTACCGCCCCTGGTCGTGGCGGCCACCGCACACTGGGCCAAGTTTCCCGAGCCCGTGCTGCACGCCATCAAAGGCGAGAGCATGGACCTCGGAGAGCCTGCACCCAGTCCAGCCGAAGCCGTCAAACGCGTGCAGGCACTCTACTCACAAATCCTCGGCACTGTGAGTGAGGCGGGCAGGCCGTACATTCAGGTTCACCCATCCTTGGCAGCGGCGGTGGAGGCCGCGGAGAAGAACACGGCACCGCCACGCTCCGCTCCTGCAACGCTCGAGGGTGTCCAGGCGGAGCTGGAGAAGTTCGCCGTCTTGTAAGCTGCAGAAGGCACAAGACCGGTAGCAACAACAAGAAGGGTATTTAACATTTGAAAAAAAAAAAAAAGCGAAAGCTCCAGTGCTGTGTGTCTTATCCTGATCGGGTCCCGTACAACACGTGTTTAAGAGTATTTAAAAACCATTCCCTATTTGCTTTGCTCGACTGCGTGTTCATTGTACGCTTCCTTTTCCTCTTCCTCTTGGGTTTCTCTTATTGCGGTCATGCGGTTGCGAAATGTCCTTCATGCTTCCTTCCTTGACCTCGCTCTTTTTTTTTTCTTCTATTATTCATTTATCGTGTGTTTGTGTGTGCGTGTTCTTTTTGGAAGAAAGGGTGAAAAAGCGTCGTGGAACGAAAAAAAAAACGTGTTGGTGAACTTGGTCCTGCACGTTCGCTCGCTTCCCATTGGGTGAGTCTTCTCTATGAGTATTCCCTCACGTATACGCACGTGTGTATGTCGTTGGGTAGTGATCTCGCCCCCTGTCTCCTTGTGTGCTTCGACATACCCTCGCACTGTGCGATCGGAATCTCATCATACGAGCTCTGTGCCACCTCCCTCCCCTCTTCCCCCCCCCCCCCATCCTACCAGAAGAATGCAAAAGCAAATATCATGGCAAACCCTTGCCTATTAAAAGAAAACCACCCCAACGTCTGCATCTGACAAAGAACCTCATGTGCTATGAAGCGAGAGGCCGCTTGCGCGGATGACTGTTCTCATTTCTCTTCTTCTGCCCAGGGCCGAATCCTGCCCTCTCCCTCTCTCCACCAGCGAACGGGTTCAATGAGATACTCGATGGCGGCACGGGAAGGCTGCAGACACCCATCATCTCGCGTGGGAGTGCTCCATTGTGTGGCATGGGAAAAAGACTCCATCAAGTACAAAAATTACAACGCCTTTCCATCTGTGTAACCCTCCACTAGAATCCACCCACGGAAAACAAAAACAAAATATATATTTTTCATTCACAGCTGTTGAGAGCATCCTTCGTTTGTTGCAGACACAAACGCCTTTACTGCCTCTGCAAACCCTTGAAAACGGAAACCGTACAACCATGTCCGACACTATCGACACCGCCAAGCTCAGTGACGCCGCCGCAGCGTGCCTGGCGAAGATGCGCGCCGCCAAGGTGGATGAAGCGTGCATTCGCACCTTCCTCCATCAGCATGCCATTGTCAGCACAGGCAAGACGGGCGAGATCCCGGACTCCACCATCGCCCCAGTCCCTTCCCTCCCGAACCTGGAGGACGTGGAGGCCGACTGCCCTGACTCTCTGCTTCACAAGACGGTCATGCTGAAGCTGAACGGCGGTCTGGGCACCAGCATGGGCCTCAACGAGCCCAAGACCCTCCTTGAGGTGAAAGAGGGTCAGACGTTCTTGGATTTCATTGTGAAGCAGGTCCTATACCGCCGTGAGCACCAAAAGTGGAAACTGCCCCTCCTCTTCATGAACAGCTTCAACACGGAGAAGGCCACCCGCAACTTCCTGCAGAAGCACTACCCGGACTTCTACAAGGACTTTGATAGCGAGGTCAACATTGTACAGAATCAGGTGCCCAAGATCCTTGAGGACGGTCTCTTCCCGGCGGAGTGGCCAACGCACCCGGCGAATGAGTGGGCGCCGCCTGGGCACGGCGATCTTTACACCGCCCTCTACGGCAGCGGCAAGCTGCAGGAGCTGCTGGATAAGGGCTTCGAGTACATGTTTGTGAGCAATGGCGACAACCTCGGCGCGACGCTGAGCAGCAAGGTTCTGGCCTACATGAGCGAGCACAAGAAGGATTTCGTGATGGAGGTGTGCCAACGCACGGAGAGTGACAAGAAGGGCGGGCACTTGGCGCTGCAGGGCGACCGTCTTATCCTGCGCGAGTCCGCACAGTGCCCCAAGGAAGATGAGGCGAACTTCCAGGACATTCACAAGTACACCTACTTTAACACCAACAACCTGTGGATCCACCTCCCCGCCCTCGCCGCGCTCATGAAGGCGCACAACGGCGTCCTACCGCTCCCTGTTATCCGCAACAGCAAGACCGTCGATCCGGCCGACAGCAGTTCCCCCAAGGTGTACCAACTGGAGACAGCCATGGGCGCCGCGATTGGACTCTTTGAAAACGCTGCCGCCATTGTCGTGCCGCGCTCACGTTTTATGCCGGTGAAGACCTGTAGCGATCTGCTCGTGCTGCGGTCAGACGCGTACTCGGTGACCGACAAGCACGAGATCTTCCTGGTGCCCAACTCATGGGGCATGGTGCCGACGGTTGTCAACCTGGACACGAAGCATTACAAGGTCCTCAAGGGATTCGAGACGCTGATTCCTAACGGCGTGCCGTCGATGGTGGACTGTCGCCGTTTGACCGTCAAGGGCAAGGTTGTGTTTGGCAAGGGTGTCGTTCTCAAGGGCGAGGTAACCATTGACAATGAGAAGGAGGACACCACGCTGGCCATCGCGGAGGGTCGCACCATCGCAGACGAGACCATCACGCAGGCGTAGAGGAACGGGAGTTAGAAGAATCGCAAATGGTTAAACATGGGAAGCGAACTATTTTAAAAATATATATATACATGAACTTCTTCCACCGTACCTCACTCCTCCTTCTCCATTGGTGTTGTTCTCTGGCGTTTCTCGCCCTATTGCATATGGTAGCAACTCTGAAATCTCTATCCTCTGCCCTCTCTCCCTCATCATTCATGTCCCTTCACTCAATTACTTCGCTTTCTTTTCTTCTTTTTTTCTCCTCTGTTCTCTCCCGTGTCCCCACCTCAGCGCCCGGCACCAAGAGGCCTGTGAGGGTCCATTTCCCACTGAAAGCCCCCGTCGCTTCCCGTGCGGGCACGGCTTTTTTCTTCTCCCGGCACAGCTCCCCTGATGCCTAAGTGACAAACCGCAGTCGCGGACTCATGTTTTATTCCTCTTCTCATGACACGTATCGGCAGAAGTACGCGAACCTCAACATCAACGCAGGAACACGAAAAAAAAAATGGGAAACGAGAGTAGGAAAAAGAACATCAGCAGCAAGTGGGCCTTCCCTTGAAGGCGTGTCGCAAAAACAGAAAACGTGTGTCGGCGAAAGAAAGGACGATTGCAGATGGGCACTCTCTCTTTCTCTCTCTCCCTCTGTATCTCCTCGTTGGCTTTTCTGTCACTGCGTTTCTCCCACCCTGTCCTCGCTCCGTGTCTGCGTACACATGCCTCACGCAGTCACTGCTGCTCAAGATGTCATAACAGCGAATCGAGGCAAGCCATATTGTAATTGTCCACTGAAATGATTCTTCTTCTCTCCCTCTCACTCTACGTTTCTCCTTCCCTATGTGCTAGTACATCTTACGTCGTGAAGGATCTCTGCGCGTGTGAGCCGGTGGCGAGTGTGTGCGTGAGTCCGTGAATAAGCGCGTTCTGTTGTTCGATTCCTTTCTTTCATTCCCCCCGCTGCTCCCTTTCTCCCGTCGTTTTCATCAGATTTACCCTTGTGTTACATTTGCCCTCTGGGTTCTTCTTTTTTATATATAACGCCCTATTCAATCCTCACACGGATTCGTGTTTCTTTTTCACCGCTCCACACTGAACTCCCTCTCCCCTCATAATACCAGCGCACACAAACACGCACACGCCTTGATGCATGCTAGTGACCCCGCCGCCCCGATGGCATCCTCCTCACCGGCGGCCATAGCGCCACTGCTCGTTCCACCAGAGACCATAAGCACCAACGCTGTCAATCGAAACCTCTCAGATCTCCACACCCCCACCTGGCTCGCCCTCCTCGCCGTCAATATTACCGGGCGCACCCTCGTGTTCCACCCACTCCAGCTGGCTATTTCACGAAAACGCGTGACGCGAGCGGAGCGGCCACCCACCGCTGTTGCCCTAATGAGGGCAGCGTACAAGGGTGGAAAGCAATCCTTTCCTTCCCCAGCGGGCAGCGCCGAGGCTTTTGACTTTGGCAGAGGCGGCGTGCGGGGGTGCTACCGCGGCGTTGGTGCCGCCCTCTTGAGCAACCTCGTGGGCGAGATTAGTTACCTCTTTACCCTGGAAACCCTCAAGGAGTACCTTGGCGGAGAGAAGGGAAAGCAGCGCTCCGCTGTCGCCGCGGGCGGAGATGGAACGGCTGCAGCCGCGGTGGTGCCGACGGCAACAGAAGATTTCGTCGCCCATAGCACCTCCGCCGCGGCGGGCGCCATGGCTGGCGACCTGGTGTCCCTCCTCCTCGTCACCCCCGCGGTGGTGCTGTGCAACCGGCAGATGACGGCGGGCTACGGCATGGCCGCTGAGAACAAGTACCGTTCCGTGCCACAGACGTTTCGAGATGTCTGGACAGCGTACCAGGACCCCAAAGCACTCGCCCGCCAGGCCCAGGCCAAGTTCCTGTCGGCTGACAAGCTTCTTTCCTTCGCGTGGTGGCAGAACGGGTTCCGCGGCATTTACCAAGGCACGAGTGCTGGCCTGCTGCGCATCCCTTCGAGCGGTTGCTGGTGGGCGCTCTATACCAAGTCAAAAGAAGCCGTCTACCGCGTCGCCGCCCCTACCCTCAGCCGGTTGGAGGAACGCCGCCTGCGCGAGCTCGCCAACGCACCAGAGAAACCTCTCCCTTTTTGGAAGCGGAACTGGTTCCTGTCCCCCACCGACAACCCGCTCTTGAATGCCGTCGCCGGCATCTTCGCCAGCGTCTGCACCACCGTTCTCTTCAACCCCATGGCTGTCATCCAGACCCGACAGCAGTCCCTGCCACCAGAGTTCTGGGCTGCACAGTCACGCGTCGCATCGCAGAAGCTGACGCCAGAGCAGCTGGCACGCAAGTCCGCATCGCTGTCCTACAGGGTAAAGCGCATGCTGCCGTTTCAGAAGGTCTACACGGTGGCCGCCGACCTTGTGCGGACAGAAGGACCGAAGGCGTTTTTCAAAGGCTCCTTCGCGAACGTCGGTGTGGCTGTCATGGATGGCGTCATCTTCTCTCTTCTGTTTGAGATGTCAAAGCTGGGGAGCGACACACAGTTCCTCGAACAGATCGGCGCTGAACCTGACAAGCCGGATGCCTAGAAGTCTTAGAAAACAGACAAAGGAAGAGACAGGGGCAGGAGAGGAAACGTAAAGAGATATCACTCTCTTGTTTCCGCTCCATCTTCTCTTGGCTGGTTCCAGATTGTTGTTTTTTCTTTGGTTCACAGCGCGTCTGGCCCACCAGAATGTCTGTGCGCTTTCTCCATGTCGACACTCTCCGCTATATCACTTCTTGATTCTATTCAACTTTAGCGGTCATTTACCACGTTCGCTGGGGATTTCGTGACCTGTCTGTGCTGCCGTTGCAGCGCCAAAAGGGTCCCACGCTCCCCCTTCATTATTTCATGATTGCTCCCTTATTCTCACAGATGCCTTTGGACCTCTATAACGCAGGTAAGTGCAAAGACCAAAAACAAAAAACGCTGAATGATGTGTCGGAACGCATCCGAGATCTACACTAGCGAAATTCCCTGCTGATGTATGTACGGCGATGTGGTTTGTGCGTTTCCAGGACGTGGAACAATACGACTATTTCTCACGACTCACGAGGTGCTCCTCCTAGGATGTGGCACCTCAGCCGTCAAATGACAACGAGCTACCATTGCGCTAAACCAAAGCGTCGTGGAACCTCTCCTTCGGAGACAATGTGGTGCATCCTTGTTGAATAAAAGGGAAAATAAAATGGTTTCACATGCTAGGAGACATGATCTATCACACTGCCTGCGCGCGCCCATGCTTTTCTTCCCATCGCCTCTATCGTTCTCCTGCCACATATGTTTTTCTTGTTGTTTTTTTAAGAAGAAACAGGTTAGTGAGCATATCTCGCAAACTATTGTGCGTGTGTTTCGCGTTTCCTGCGACCATTCCGCCTCTGTAATTGTTCTCAATTCGACATTTCGTCACAAAGAAGACGCGGCCCTTTCTGTCCTCGTGTTTGGGGAAAAAAAGAACAAGAACACGAACAAGAACCCAAGAGAAAGTGCGAATGTCTGCTTCACCATCGGGAGGCCCTGATATTGAGGAGCTCGTGAAGCGAGTGACCTCTCACCCAGGCGTGCGTGGCTTCCTCATTCTCAACAATGAGGGTATCGCCATTCGTCACAGCTTCACCGAGGCTTCACGCGAGCTGGCAGTGCAGTACGCCGCTCTCTTTCAGTCCCTGGCCATCAAGGCGAAGGGGGTGGTCCTCGAGATGGACAACAACGACGAGCTCCAGATGCTCCGCCTGCGCTCCAAGAAGCACGAGATCATCGTCGCCCCGGATAGCAAGTACTTGCTGATTGTGATCCAGAAGCCTGAGGGATATGTAGTCGATGAGGAAGGCTCACAGGGCTTCACCGCGACATCGGAATAGTCTGCGCATGTACAGGCAGCTTCAGACAACCGCAGACATGCCTTGGCTGCTGTCTTGTGCCAACAGCTGCGCTTTCCGTTAGCCCTTTGTTTGTTGTTGTTATTGTTGTTACGTGTCGTGGTTGTATACCAAATGGGCCGTTTCAAAGGCTGATAGGCCTCCCTGCGATGTAAGCGGACGATGGGCCTTTGTCGTACCACATGGACCTCGCCCGCGTCTGTGGGCTGTGAGTCTCCTGAGGGAAAAGCGCTGCCTCGCCCTTGATCCTCTGAGACGCCTCTCTCGTCCTTTTTTCTTTCTTTCTTCGAATGCCCCTCCTAGCGCATGAGGAGGTGATGTATATATACACTCAAGCCAACCCCACCTACCAAGCAGCGATGGATTTAGTCAAGCTCCCAGGCACCGTTCCGAAGCTTCGTTTGCACTGCGAATGTGAAAGATTGTGTTGTTGTCGCAAGAAAATGGTTGCACGAAAACGATAAACGCGAATGGACCCTTTGAGGCTCCTTCACGTGGGGATTATTTCCGGTAAATGAAGAGCTTCACTGGAAAAACACCTCATTCTCTTTCCTTTCCGCCTCCACGTAGGCCAACACTCTCACGGTTTTACATTGTGGATTGTCTCTGTTGTTTTTTTTCCTACCCTAGCGGACCATTTCTGGTTTTCTCGTGTTTCTTCTGATTCTGACATAGATTCTTACATTTCTTGCTTTTTCTAGAAAGTTTGTCCTTTTCTCTTTGGCCCTAAGTAATATTTCTATCATTACTGGTTTAATAGATATATTTTTCATTTCATTTGACACATTGAACAATTCTTTCCGTTCCTATCGGCTCGTATTTTCTCTCGGGTGCACTCACGCTCCCCCCTGCTGATTTCTGTTATTCCGCTGTCACCGTCGTTGATCTTGAATCAAAGAAAGAAATTGGTGTCACCTCCACATGAACGACGAGAACGCCTACCATCAACCGCCACGGTCCCCGCGGCCGCAACTGGCCTACTCCCCACGGCCGTCAGCCCGCGCCAGCGACGGCGGCGCTCGTCAGGGCTCCGTTGGTGCCTTAGCGGACCACGTTCCGAACATCCAGTTGGGAGGCCCCAAGCCCCGGCCCAGCACCGGCGCCGCCAGTCCACGGGATGCCTCCACCGTGGCAACCACCCCCCGCAGCAGCGAAGGGATGCCCCCAACGGTTCTCTCCCACCATCGCTCTCCAGGCGCCTCACTGACCACTCGGGTGATAGGGCAGCAGCAACCCGCGTCGCTGCACAGCCGTCCGTCGTTGTCGGGGAGCGGCCTCTCACCAAGGCCTTCCTACGACACGGCGGGGTCGAGCCTTCGCAGCAGCCGCACCTCTTCTGCATCTACCGCGGGTGGAATGGCACCGTCAACGACGAGCCGTGGGCCAGCCAGTCCACGTCCCCACACCGTGACCACCACCACCACCACCACCCGCTCCCCCAAGTCCGCGAGCGCGAAGCCCATTGCCGCACCCCTGCAGCGGACCGCCAGCGGCACGGCCTCTCTGTCCTCTGCAGCGTCTCAGACCGCCAGCCCACGCGGGCCGTCAGCACCGAAGTCCGTGCGCCACCCGCACAGTCTGCGCACGGAAACAGACAGGAACGGAGCGGCAGGTGAAGGTAAGCGGCGCGACGAGGCCACCGTACCCCCTCCTCCAGTCATCTTTGCAGCCGATAAAGAAAAGGCAAAGGCCTCTCCGCCAAAGCAGCGCAAGCAGACGCTCAAATACACAGACCCGACGGCTTCTTCTCCCCTGTCCGTTGCTGTCTCGCCACGTCCCCACGCACACCGAGAGCGCTCTGTGGCGAATGCTACGCCCCGCACCGCTCACACCTCCACCACCACCACAACCAACACCGGCTCCGCAACACCAGCAGATGCTCTCTCCCCTCGCCCCTCCGGCGCCTCTTTGGTGTCCGTGTCCGCCATGAAGAGTGACCGATACCCTTCCAGCGCCAGAGCCGACGCGGGCGGCAGAGGCAGCCAGACATCCAGCACACGACGCCACGGTCCGCGCACTACCGAGCAGCGGCATCAGCAACAACAGCAACAACAACGTGAGCTCGCCAATGAATTCTTCCGGTTTCATTACTATTACTACCCTGACGACGTCAAGGAGGAATGCGAGTCGGTGGAAAAGAGTCCTCTGGAGGCACCCACACGGCCCATGGATGGGAGTCCGAATATGGTCACAAGCCAACTGGGCAGCCCCAACGACGTCAGTGAGCTTGACGGCACGCTGCACACCCCGCCCACGCTCGGCCTTTCCTTTGGGCCGTCCGGTGAGGCGCCCTTCACCCCGCGCGGGATGCCCGTCTCCCCCTTTCTCCAGCGACTGGCAGAGGTCACGGCGACAGGGGCGACGCCTCGAGGAACCGCCAGCACCAGCAGCCGCTTCTCCCCACTCCGTCGAGTCACCATGGGGACGAGCACCACGAGCAACGCCAACAGCACGAGCCTCCGCTCAAACGCAGGAGGCCTGTCACCGCCACCCTCGTCGCTCCCAGTATCTCGGCGTCGACTGGGTGCATCGCTCTCCTCCTCGGACGTGGCACCCGACAAGGTGGAGGAGCACCCTCTGCTTGACACGGAGGACGCCGTCGAGGAAGATGAGGATACCCGGGCGCTGCGCGAGGAGCTCAAAGCGCAACTGGCCGCCACCAGCGCTCGCCTTGCCAAAGTCACAGACGCCTTGAAAAAAACGACCGCCGTCGTGGACCACCGAGCGGCGTTGAAGGCGATGCTTGACCAAGAGCGAGAAGAGATAGAGCAACAGGCGGAAAGCTTGCAAGCGCGGACGGCTGACGTGGCAAACGCTGCCAAGGACCTCGAGACCCGCCGCCATACCAGTGAAGAGCTCGCCGTCCTACGCGATATGCTCGCGGAACGGGAGCAACGGCTGGAGGCGTTGGAAGCCAAGCGTGACGCGCTTGCAGGCCTTTGGGAGCAACTTCAAATTCTTCATGAGGAAGCGCAGCAGCAGGAAACCCAGCGCCGAGAGCAGCGCCGGCGCACCACCACCGCAGAGGTGGACGCTCAAGACGAAGACAACACCAGCGATGGCCTAGAGACATTCATTGAGGAAGACGGGAGGGAAGCGAGCGTGCCGTTGACCGAGAGCGAGCGACAGATTAAGAAATCTATGATCGCCTTGTCTCAAGGGAAGTCAACGGCGTCAGGTGATATTAGCGAGGACTCCCCCCTAGGCCCACCACGCCCTGAAGACTGTGGAGAAGACGCAGACCAAGACGAAGACGAAGATGAAGAGGTGACCGGTGACTGGACAGACGAAGAACCGGAAGCCGTCCTGCCAACGGTATCACCTCCCGATGCTCGACGCGGCCCTCGCGCTGATCAAACGCTTCCGTCTGTGTCCGTGTCGCCCTCCATGTCTTGCGCTCGCGGCCCCTCTATGATTTCAGCCGGCACCGCTGACATTCTCCAGAGCTTTCTCGGAGAACTCTACAGTGAGATGGACTCGCTGGCGATGATTTGCATTCAGAAGCCCTCACCACCAGCCGCGACGCAATCGTCTCGGGTGAACAGAGCCCCAGGACTGTCTGCGTGGTCCCGGGATATCAACACAGGCAACAATGGATTCTTCTCCTTCTTTGGTGGTGCCACCGAGGCGCACCTGAGTGCCAAACCCCTATCCACATTCCTGTCGTGTGCCAGCCGTCTTGCACGGTCGGCGTGGCGCATGGAGGCAGAGGTCCAGCTTCGCGCCAGGGAGCTTGCCACGGAGGAGGAGGAGGAAGAGCTACGCCGCCGGCTGAACGGCAAGCCAGCTTACGAACCCGCACCTGTGATAACTCTGTACAGTGAGGAGGACGAAGACAAGGAGGACGAAGAGGACAACGCCAAAGACACAGAAATGGAAGCGAGTCCAGGCAAGCACCGCCACACGGCGTCACATGCAGCGTGGAAATCACCGTCAAAGACCCCAACTAAAAAGGTTAGCCCTTCCAAAGCGGTGCACGCCTCCCCGGAGCTCTCTCGTTCAGCCGGCCGCCGTCGTCGAAAGCACCCGGATGCCGACCTTGACGACGATGACGTGAGCCCTCGCTCGGCCGCCTCCCCACTCACGTCACCCATTGGCTCGCTCTCCTCCGTAGCGCCGCAGATTTTCCTGCCCTCGCTTGCCTACGCGGCACCACGCCTCCCTATGGTGAGCCGCCAGCTCGACGCCCAGCAACTCACGCTCCAGAAGGAGTATGAGCACGAAATTGAGGCGCAGCGCAGCCGACGGCGTGCGCTTGTGAAACGACTCAAGGAAACCTACCGGCATCACGTCGAACCACAGCTGGTGCGGCAGCGCGAGCGGGAGCGGCAACGGCAGGAAACACTGGCCCGCGAGCTCGTCGCACTCGGGGTGGCGGAAGTCTGTCTGCAGTGGGAAGAAATGGGCGACGAGGAAGACGACGCCGAAGTTGACGGGGAGGCTGTTGCAGAAGCTCGTTGGACCCGCGGCGAATCTCCACAGGGCCGCCGCAACCGCGGCCGGAGTGGGAGCGGCCTCGTTGGCCGGCCCTCACTGGGGGACTACTACACCACACCATCCCGGCCAGCGGCGCACGTCACCAAAGAACCCGCCAAGTACCTCCGCCAGGTTATCGTCCGCGCCTTGCAGGTCACAGAGCCACAGGCCTCTGTCGATGCGACGGTCCCCGTGCGCCGCACATCCACCTCCACCTCCCTCCCTCCTGACGACGCGCTGCGAGACACGTTTGGCGTGCTGCCCATGGTCTCCTCCACCCGGCACCGTCTGCAGCTGCCGGAGCCGTTGCCCCTGTCCAGCGCTCGCACCCCGCGTACCATGGGACACCCCCATCACCATGCAGGGGCGAGTCATTCCACCGTGTCCACCATTTCGGGTGCGCGGCTGCCGCTGACCCCGCGCTCCATGACGACCGCTGGCGCCACCACGCCCCTCAAGACAGTGCTGCCCCTTACTCCCTCCCCGCTCAAGGGGCGTGCGCCAACCGCAGGGGGACGCGCATCGGGAGAGGCCGTGCCTCGCTCCGCTCGTGGTACGGCTAACCCAGGCCGCGGCAGTCAGCTCCAGCAGCCGCACAGCCATACCCGTGACTCGCTCGGTGCGACGAGGGATGCGGGGCTCTCCTTCACGGAAGAAACCCGTGAGCGACTGGATGCGGCTGGCAGGCCCCTGGTCCGTGCCTCGCCGCTGACGACGCCGCAGCGGGGTGGAGCGGCTGGCAAGCAGCACCCCCTCATGACGCCACCCTCGGTGAACTTGCTGGGCACCAACCCCACCGACTCCCCCGAGGTTCTTGACACAGGGGCGGTGAAGGTCTCACTCCTCTTCTTTGGCGAGGAAGCCCATCGTCGACAGGAGGAGGAAGCAGAGAAGGACCGGCACATGCGCGAGTTCTGGGCCCTCCGCGAGGAGCTCGCACGGGTGGACGAGACGAATTTTATTCTAGCCAACCAATGCAAGGAGGCAGAGGACGCCTATAGCGCGCAGCGCTGTCGCCACGCCATGAGCACGCAGGAGGCAATGGAGAAACTTATCAAGATGAAGAAGTACCACGCCGCCATCAAGAAGGAGCGCGGGGAGTGGCGGGAGATGCTCGCGGAGCTGGAGGCCGCCCGAGACGCGCTGGCGCTGGAGCAGTAGGACCAGTCTGGACTTCTTCCTCTTCACTGTTGAAGACAACGCAACATCCTTTTGCAGAGCACGGGAACGTGTGGAAGCGCTCTACTTGGTGGCATGCTTGCAGAAGTAGTCCTGCAGCGCGTGATAAAAATGCGAGGGGTGTCCCATGTTTCTCGCTGAGGCGTTCTTGTGGTTATTGTCGTTGTTTTTCACTCCCACCTTTTCGCAGACGTGGGGATCCTTTTTCGCTGCTCGTTTAACCATGATCTTTGTCGGCCTCTTGTGTTGCTTTCGAGCTTCCCGGCGTGGTGGTGCCTGTGATTGCCGGTTGGACACCTCAGAGGTTTGTCATCCTCCTTTAGATGATTCCTTTTCCTCTCCTTAGATTATGTACTCCACTCCTTTACGGTGCTCTCAATGTGCCTTCTTTTTTATATATAGAACTTTACTTCAAGACTCCCGGCAACAAGGAAAAAATAAATGAAAGGCAATCCAAAGAAAAGAAGGTGAAGGAGTCAAGTCACCCAAGCCGGCGCACTCGCAATGTGGTTCTCTTCCGACATGAGACTATTGAAGACGCTCCCTATCAGGTGAACAGGAAGGACGAAGAGAGTGTCTGCACCTCTGGCGTTGTGTATCGCAGAGGACTCGGTAGCCTTCGCACAGAAACAGGAGCACGTTCATCTGACGTCATCGCTCGCGTACATCCTGTTTGGTGTCCGTGTACTCTCCTACCGCCAATTTATTTACGTACAATCCTTTCCCATCTCACCTACCTCATTGTGATTCTTTTGTTTTGCTTGAAAATGAAACTAAACCCACAAGAATTAGTCTCTTTGCTATAGATAACCAAGCCCACCTACAGCCCTCTCCCCACTCGTGAACCGCAAAGTAAATTCTTCCTTTTTGTTTTTAAAAGCAAAAAAGAACCATCCCCTTTTTCTCACCATGCTCGCTAGCGTCATCTTCGCCTCCGCGCTCTGCGCCATGACCTACGCCACCGCCCTCCCCGGCGACGGCAACATCGACTTCCTCCGCCAGCAGACCTGCGGCACCGGCTGCGTGGCTGGCCTCCTCGTGATGGCTGGCATCGTCGCCATCGCTGGCTGCTTCCTCATGTGCTGCATCTGCTGGGAGTCCCCTGAGAGCAACAGCCGCCACGAACGTCGCGCCGCCGCCAAGAAGCGCCTGCGCGAGCGTGAGGAGGCCCGTGAGGAGGCCCGCGCCAAGGAGGAGGAGATTGATGAGCTGTAGACGGATTAACACACAGCAAGAGCTATGCACGTGTGTGAGAAGCAGAGAGAAGAAAGGGAGAACGGACAGTCAAGTTCTCTTTCTTCTCTTCCGTAAGGCACCATCCCTGAAAACAACCGACGCGTGGCGGAACTTGCTGCTAGTAGAGAGAGGGTTTGGAAGCTAGCCGCACACACACACGCACACGCCGCGTCCTTGCAGCTTCTCTTCTCGTGTTTTCGGTAGGCATTCTTTTGTGTTGCCTTGGTGCCTCTCACTTTCTCCCTCTCTCGTCTTCCACACCAGCACACAATCAATCGTGTACTATCAACGTTTCTCTTCTCTTGTTTTTTTTTCTTTGTGAGCATTGCTGTGAAGCGTTTGCGGAAAAGGGGGGAAAGACAAAGCAGGCGAAGCGTCAGCTGACCTCCATCACGACCGCTCCGCTAGGCGAGCCCACTGTTTGTCGACTCTCACGTTGAAAAGGTGTCTCGCCCTGTGGCCCTTCCTTCCATTTTCTCTTCTCCCGCCTTTCTGGGAAACCTTCCAGCATGCTTCTGTCTTTGTTTATTGTAACTAAATGTCTGATTTTCAAGTCGCTAAAACTATATTTGATTCCCTCTCCCCTTCTGTTTTTTCTCTCGGTCGATTTCCCACGTCCTTTCCGTTTGCTGGTAAATGTCAATGCTGTTAAGGAAACAACCTAGCGTCTCTTTACCCCTTCTTTCCTTTCGGTGTACGTCTGTTTATTCGCTGTCTTCCTCTGTCGCACGTGGACAGGAAGAAGAAAAAGAGGTTTTCTTCACGATCGCGTCCAACGGAAATAGGAACGCACACAGCTGGTTCTGCCTTCCTTTGTCTTTTCGTGAAACGTAAAAGCAAGCTGGGTGAACTATCCTGTGTGCGGTGAAGGCAAACAGCTGGCGATGGTGGCTTCTCCTGGTCGCTTCTTCTTTTCGTTTTCATGCGACCCCTTTGTGGTGCCGATCGAGGAGGTGAAACTCCAAGTAGTATCAACTTCCTGCTCGGCGATGGGTGTGTCTCAGAGAACCATGGAAGAGCGGCAGCAGTGGAAGACGGTTCACGTCAACGACTGCTGGGGACGTTGCATGCATTTCAGTCGCCATCTGATGAGTTGTGATTGTTTGTTTTGCTCTTTTCCTTCGGACGCGGTGAAAACTCACTTTTTTTTTCTCCTTCCTCTCTGTCCCTCTCCCTTCCTGTGCGTGCCCCTCTCGTAAACAGCGGCTTTTTATTTGTTTGATGGTTCTCTGTCGACGTGTTTCTTTTCGCGTTTTTTAGCTTCTTATGCGGTGGTCGTGTCCCTTCGTTTCGGGTCACTGCGCCGACGTGAAGACCATATGTGATGCTTTCAATGCTAAAAACAAAAATTGTTGAAAAGAAGGACCGGTTGCGCACTGAATGTGCCGTCAGCACTCCTGCTGCGCAACAGGCTGTGTTCATGAAATGGCCATCTCTGCACCTGAACCACGGAACGGCGGTGCAGCTGTGCCGGTCGAACGCAGGAGAGTCCCCGTGCCGTGGCAAATGGCTGAAACGCCCTGACACTAGAATGAGATGAGGTAGTGGTGCCATTTCCTGTAGCGACCTCCTCTGCTTGGAGGACAACAGGTCCTGTACGCGGTTTCGTCGCTCGAAACGACGCCTTCCTAGAAGTACCGACCTCGCGGTTGGGTCAGAGCGCTTGAAAACAAGGTTAGAAACAACTAGCTACTTGATGTGCTCAGCTTTGCCTTCTCCGTCCTACATTTTCTCCTCCCTCACACACGTATCGAAGGAGATTATCAAGCATACACCATAGCTTCCTCATTTGGCGCTGCCGCACGTTGCGAGGTCGATTTACAGAGCAAAGCATTAGAGGCCTTCTTTTTTGCGGATTCTAAATCGTCATCCTCTCACCGCAGCTTTGGTGCCTGTGTGAGGAGAACGTGCAGGTGAATCTGATCTGCGGTACACTTCGGGATTACTATTAGCGAGTGCAATCCGTGCTTAGAATATAGTTTATTTGTACTTTGACATCCCAGAATGCCACCGAAACGCAAAGCACCGGCGAAACCACGCGCCAAGAAAAGCACCCCTGCTCACGAAGACCTGCACGAGCACAGCGAGGAAGGGACGCCGATCCCCTCCTCACCAGACCGTTCACCTTCGCGCGAGACGAGCGCAGAGTCCCCGCCGACCCCACCCCCTGCACCAGCGAAGGGTAGGGGCAAAGCCCCTGCAAGACAGCCAGATCCCACCACGGTCTTTCCATCGGCTGAGTCCGACAGCAACAACACCGCAACAGAAAGTCCAAAAGAGGTCAAACCAGCGCAGGCACCGCCGCGCAGCACACGGAAAGCACCCCATGCATCGCCCTCTCTTGCCCCGAAGGCAGCGGCGCCTCCCCACGCACGTGGTGCTCAAGCCCTTGCCCCTTCGCACACGGGCAATGGGAAGCCACGCTTGGACTACAACCCGTTCGACACGCGGGAGTGGGGTCTCGACATTGTGGACACGGATTCGCCTGGCTATCGGGATGCCCTGGCACGGCTGCGGCCCCTCTTCCCCCGCCTGCTGCGTTCCGCCGCGGTGCGGGGTGAGTGGCTGGTGCGCGAGGTTCGCACCAACGTAGAGCGACGGGCACTTCTCGAGGTTGCCAAGGAGAACCGCTACAACCCGCGCAACCCCCGCAGTACCTCCTGCAAGTTTGTCTACGTGAAAGCCTCGGAGCGCATGTACCTGCGCAGCGGACCGGGCAACCCATACCTGGGAGAGGTCATGGCGAAAGACCTGAGCCGAATGGAAATTGAGTTCCGCCGCTTCGTTGCGCGGCGTGATGGCAAGCCAGAGCCCATCACACCCATTGTTCGTGACGACAGCAGCCGCCATAGCTCACGAGGTCGTGACGCGATGGTGCTGCATTGGGCCTTTACTGATCTCTACGTCCACCACGACGTCATTGAGGTGCTGCGGCTTCTGGCATTCGACATCGGTGTGTTCCGCGGTCGCCCGTCGCCCTCCGCGGAGGATCTGGCCGCTCACTACGACGCCCCCACCAACGCCATTGAGGCGGCCTACATGTATCCCGTTGACGTTGCCCTCGAGTACAACCCCCGATGGGCAGACGAAATGGACTACATCTGCCGCCAGCCAGGCAAGGATGGCAAACCTGGCATCGTTCCATTCTCCGCGGAGGATCCGTACCCACCGTCCGAGATGGTGCGGCACAACCCTGAGGCCCTCCACCACTATCGCAAGTACGTTCGCCCCTTTATGTTCAACTGGAACCCCACCAGCACCCGCTGCGAGACAGACCTACGCATGGACGGCTCGCGGCCCCCTCAGCTGGCGTCCCAGCTCGGGATCGTCTTTGCGCTGCGCTGGGTGAAGGATGACAGCGGCCGCGTCTTTCTTCGCCGCTGGATGCGGCACGCCCTGAACCTCTTTAAGCAGTTCAGTCCTTCTTTTCAGAAGCAGGACGAGCTGACGGTCGGTCTGGTCATGCGAGAGCTGCAGCGGCGTCGCCCCGAGCTGTCACCCGTGGAACTGCTGCGCCAGGCGAAGGAAGTGACGCCCCACTTTGGGATGCTGAACCTGTGCCTGGACTTTGCGAACTTCCGCGTCGAGCTTGGCGAGCTTCAGAGCTTCGCCGGTCAAGGGCACTACCACGTCTATATGCGCCAGGAGGAGGGCGATGTGTACGTGGCGGCCACAGCACGCGACCTGCCCATTCTGCGTCCGCAAGAGTTTTCGCTCATCTTTAACGCAACGGGAGCCTTTGTGGGACCGTCCTACCTCCCTCTGAAAGACGTGGACCCCAAGGCCGGCCACGGAAAGGACCCGACACCGTCTATGCTCCACCTCATCAACCAGTTCGAGGCCCCGACGCCTAGCAACGGCTCCGCAACAGGGACGAGCGCCGATCGGCAAGGCAAGGACACCCGCCGCCGCCGCCGCTCCCATTCCCGCTCAGACAACTCCGACGCAGAGGACGGAGGGGAGCGCAGCCGCCACCAGCGTCGTCGCTCTGACGAACGCCACAGCCCCAGCAACACCACTCCTGCACAGCCGCAAGCGCAACCGCAGCCGCAGCCGCAGGCGCAGGCGCAGGCACCTCAGTCCTACGCACCACAACCCCAGCATCCGCAGCAGCAGCAGCCAGTGGGTGCAGCCGTCCCTGCTGCGTATGCCCCACCCGTAGGGATGCCTGGCTACCCCGGCCAGCCCCCCTTCGCCGTGCCCACGGCCTACCCACCCACCGCCGCTGCGGGAGCTCCTTTTCCGTTTGTGAACCCGACTTTCTCCACTCCGTTTCCGAACCCGTTGGAGTTCCCCCAAGCCCCTAACCTTCCTGCGCAGCCGCCACAGCAACAACAGCGCCCCGTGCGGAGCCGTCACCTCTACCCAAGCTCACTCCCCGCCTCCTCCCTCTACGACGCTGTCGTTGGGGTTGGGCAGCGGCAGTGCCCGCTGGGGCAGACGATGGAAACAAAGCTGGTGGAATGGCGTGCACCGAACGGAGGCGGGCCCATGCAGCCGGTGCCTGTCACGTTTGTGATGGACCACGTGAAGCGTGAGGCGTTCGTTGCTCCTGCGATTCCCCGTGGGCTGTGAGCGGGCGGAGCGGAAGGTGCAGCAGACGTGCAACGCTAAGTAGGAATCTCTGTTTGTGTGTATCTGTTACGGTGAGCATGTGTGACGTGTGTGCTAAGGAAGTGGCACGATGGGTGCAATTGCGGATTCGTGAAGAAACGGCCCACGCTGGGCCTGTTGATAAGAGCGAGCGTTTGTTTGTTTGAGTCGGTTGCCATTGGAGGGGGGAATTGTGATTCGAGGAGTTGACGCGACGCTGTCCTGTGCGTGGAGTCCGACTGTGAATGCGAAGTGGTTTTCTTGGTAGTTTGGAAATGTCGATTGCATCATCGCTTAATAGTACAGAGAGAGAACGGAAAAAAGAGCGTGTGTGTGTTCAACCATGGCACGCCACAATTTTGGTTGCCGTGGGAGTTTTTTCTGTCAGTCCCCATCAAGTGTGTGGTTCTCGTTTGTGTGTGTGACACTTTGCATGGGAAAGGAGATTAAAGTGGTGTGCGGTGAATTCAACGTTGTGAAATCAAGCGCGAAGCGTCATACTCACTGAAGACGGCAGTGTGGCTAACGAGTACGTGTGCAACTGTGATGTATTTTTTTCCTTCGCTGTCACTTTTTCAGGCTTTTCCGAGCGAGGCGGGCAACGCCAACCAAAGCGGTATGGGGTAGTGTTCGCGACGCAATCGGGATTGTTTCCGTGGAAACAACAAAAAAGGATAAGCAGGAGCGAAGGCAAACATGTCTTCATCACCTTGCATGCCGTTATGGGTGCCTGACACAAAGAAAAAAAAAAAGAAAGCGCTGATAGGCTTGTGTTCGCCATTGTTGTCTCTCATCCCTCACAAGTTGCGTTTGGGTGCTCGTTCCGGTTGTTGTTGTTGTTGTTGTTGTTGTTTTTCTAACGCAGACAGGTGATGATGTCTTTGTTTTCGTTAGCGCCGGTGTTTATCTGCAACGTGTGTGTTGTTGATTTTTCATGCATTTGTTATGGAATGTCCTTTTGAACAAGGAGCCGCAGTTGCTCTTGTGTCTTGGTTTGTTTGTGATTAAGCGTGCCTGTTGTTGGTTTCTTTGTTGTTTGTTTGACTTTTGCGTGTCTGTTACAACCTTTCTTGTGGCGTATAATCAGAGGCAAATTTCACCGTTCGAGCATTTGAGTGGATGAACTTGAGTTCTCACAGCTGTAATTTCATTTTGTTATACACCCCAGCTGCATAACTTCTTCATGTGTGCGAAAGAAATCTCAACGACAAGATGCTGAAGCGGTAGAATCCGAAGAGCAATACTCCTCTGTAGTTCGCTGGTAACGCAGCCCTCTCCACTGGCACAGTAAAGCGTTTTAGCTTTCCGCAACCCGAACTCTACCAAGTCGAGAAAGCTGCGCCACTGCTCGTCCTCTCTGTTTCTTGAAAGCAGCACACATTTGTTTTCTTCCGCTTTGCTCACTGTTGTAGGTTTCATTTTACAGTTCCTTTAGTCCTCGTCACGCCGCCGCCCTTTCACCCTCCCGGTGTCACGCGTACGGCCGTCGATTCACCACCACACTCACACAACACCCTCGCTTCTTGTTGACGCTTATCATCCCCCCTTTACTCGTTTCCGCAACTTATAACTACGCCTATTTCCTTCTTTTTCTTTTTTCTTTTTTCTTCCGTCATTGTGTTTTTCCATCATCAATACATCAACTGTTTTTCCCTTTGTGAGTCTTTCTATAGTATTTATTTTCGCCTCCCATTCCTCCTGTTACCTAGTCGAATTTCCCATCGTAGACACTAGTGTAGGATAGGCAAGGAGAATATCCGCGCAGCAGACTCTCCTTCAGATATTTAAAAAAAAAAAAAAAACTATAGAAACACAGCCTTCCTTCTGGAGGCTTACCGCTCTTGTACAACCTCGCTTCCTTCCTCCAGCGGAGGAACATTTTCTTTTTCCCCGCGATGCTTAACGCCTCCCCTCGCGCTCAGCTTCACCTCCAGCGTGTCCTGGAGCAAACGGCGGACGCTAACGGTAGCTCTGTCTCCGCCGCCTCCGAGTACGCGAACGGACCTGTCGGCGTCAACAGCCTCTACACCTCACCCATGGGCAAAGCGGGTTACCCTGGTGCGTACCGCGACAGCAGCGCCCGCGCACCCACACCGAGCAACAGCAACCGCCATCCCAGCATTCTGAGCATCAACCGCGACGGCCGCTCCGGTTCCCTGGTGTACCCCCCTCGCAACACGGGCCACGCACAAATCTACGACAACAACAGTAGCAACCACAACAGTGCCAATCCTGAAAACGGAGCCCTCAGCGCCAACGACCAGGTCTACCAAAACGGTGGCGCAGACCCTTCAGCGGTCGCCAAGAATACCGATGGGGTCTTCTTTGCGGCCGAAGATAATGGCACCCAGCGCGACGACTCCAACCCCGAAGACGATGAGGAGGTCGCAATCGACGCAGCCGATGCGGAGGCTAAGGTCCCTCTGGGCTCTGATGCACCCGTTGACGCTGCCGCCTACACCGCAGAGGTGCCACCCCTCAACATGCACACCGAGGCCACGGAGCCACCCGCTTCGACTGTTGAGGACTACCTGGAAGAACGCACCCCACGCGACTTTGGCGCAGACCGTTACGCAGCGCACGAGGAGACCACGGCCACGTACGCCGCTGCTGCTCACATCGAGAACGAGACTGCACCGATGCCCCACCCCGACGCCATCCTCAGCTCCAGCGCGGACCGCTCTGTCGAGCTGACGGGCGCCCCTCAAACCATCTACGACGCGGACGGGAAGCCCATCTGCCAGCTTACTCTGGACGAGGAAGGCAATCCCGTCACGCTTGTGTACGATGAGGAGGGCAGCCCGGTGGCTACCAACCGCGAAGACTCTCCTGTGGCCGCTTCCGTTGTGCGGGAGCTTCTCCACCAGCGTGAGGAGGCCCGCCGAATCGCTGAGGAGCGTGACGCCATGCGAGCACGGCTGGAAGCCATGGAGCAGACCATGCAAAGCGGAGCCACACACTCGTGGACAGCGGGCGGCTACGTCACGACGCCGCGCGGCGGAGCGGCACCGGGCGCCACCGCGGACGTTGACACCCCTGAGAACAGCATCATGAACCGCGGCTCTCGCTTCCTCGTCTCCCTGCCGGATGAAAGCGCCGTGAACCGGGGCACCATGACGCCGCATGGCATGGGACCTGGCACACCTCGCAGCGGGGCCCCAGGCACCCCGCGGCAGACGACGTGGGTTCACAACGGCAGCCTCGCCATCAGCACCCACGGCAACGAAGAGGAGCCCATTGTCTTCTTTGACCCCAACGAGACGTACGAGGCACTAGAGGACGTGGACGCTGCCGAGGCCATTTCGCGCCGCCGACTCCACGCCGCGCAGGACGAGGCTTTTCTGTTTCTGCTCGAAAAGGCAGACGCTTCGGTGGAGTCGCAACAGGTGTCCACGCTTTCCTTTGCCCACGCCGGCGAGGGCAGCACCCCGGTACAGAGCGGGCAGACCTCCAATAGCCGAGCCCTCGTGGCACAGGATCAGGTGCTCGTCGCGATTGAGCAGGAGCGGGAGATTGGAGAGCTCCGCGAGCAGCTGGTGGAAGCGGAGGAGAAGCTTGTCAAGCTGGAGGAGACCAACACCGCGCTGAGGCTGCAGCTGGTGCTCGAAAAGGCGAACCGAAGCAAGTGAGGAAAAGGAACCAAGCTCTGGTGTGACTCGCCACCCATCCCTTGTTGCTTGTTCTCTTCTTTGTTTTTAGCAACTCTCTCGGAAAGAGAGAAGACATGAAGAGAAGGAGAGATGGCTGTGGCGGGCGACTTGGGCAATCTAACGTTGCAGCAGCCTGAGACAACAAACCATAATTGTCTGGATGACTTCACTTGTCCGCTATCTCTTCTTTCCGTCTGTGTTGTGTGTACACATTGATATTACCCATTTAGCATGATGTTTTCGTGATTTCTTCCCCCACCCCTTCATCTGCTGGTCTTTGCGATGAGGTAACAACGTTTGATGTAGTTTGATCTCCTCATTTTACAGCTGTCAGTTTCTCTCCCAGAGACATCAGACGTGTCTCCTTTCCGTTTCGTTTCTTCACTCTGTCCGACGCTGCCAGAAACGCTCAACGTTTTGTTGCGTTTCACCTCTCTCGCCATTCACTCCTGCCCCCGCTTCCCACCGTTTCCGGCTGCGTGCGTTTCGGTTGTCGTGGCGAAAGAGGATAACAAACTTCTTTTCTTCTTCTCGTTGCGATGAACAGCACCACTGCTGTTCTTTCTTTCTTTTGCTTCCTCACCAAGCTGTGCGTTTCCTACTCTGCATCGTCCTGTCCGTATCAATCGTTTGTGACTTTCCCTCTCTTCTTTTCATTTTGCCTGATGGTGGTTCGGTGTGTGAGCCTCCTTAGTTTGTGTCTCTAGCTGTTTTGGTCTCTCGACGCAGAGGGAGAAGAAGAAAAAAAGAGCGATGTGCTGTGTTGTCGTTCACTCTCCTTTCTCGTTTTCTCGCCGTGCAATCTTTTTTTTTTCTTAGGCGTCATGTGTAGCTTAGCGACTAGTTTGAAATTCTGTCCTCTGTCTCTCTCCCGTCCCTATCACGTTTTCGCTTCTCTCAGTTTTCTGTTGGCGTGCTCTCTTGCGGCGTGGACTCCCTCTCTTCCTTCTTTTTCATGATTCTTCTACTTATAGGTTCCTCAAGTACGAACACGCCATCATCTTCTCTCGTCTTCAGAAAGCTCTCTGCACTTGCAGGAACGACTCTCTCTCTCTTCTTTTGCTTTCTGGGGCTCTTCCTTTTTGATTGGTCAGTGCGATCACGCGCCGCATGCGGAAAAGCATTTTTGACCTTCGTCTTTCGTTACAGCACTTGGACATCGCGGCGTGGCTTCTTCTTATCTCTCTCTCCGCACTGTTTTCGCCCGCTGCTGAGATTTCATAAGCTCTGCCCCCGCTGCAGTGGTCTTCTCCAGTGCATCCACACCACTGTGTGACAGAAGGGGCATCAACGCTTTTTCTTTCTTTCGCGTGACGCATTGATACCTTGTCTACCCGCTCCATGTTTTCCCTTCTAATTTCTCTCCACATGCTTTCCCTTTTCTTTTATTTAATGATATAGCCACTCATGTGCTAATATTGGGTGTACCACTACCTTTTTGTTTGAGTCACTTTACCACATGATCTCAAAAAAAAAAAAATCTGTACTCGCTTCTCCCCCCTTTTGTGCATGCTCTACTGCAACAGCACTCTGCTTACTATTTCTTTAATTGTTATTTTTCTTTGCATCTGTCCTTTGGTCCACCCGACATTTCCCTCTCCTCCCCCCCCCCCCCTCCCCCTCAACCTCCTCCTCCCCCACAAAAAAAAAAAAAAACTTTCCCCGTAGGTCTCGCAGAAATAAATCACTTCCCACATACTGTCTTATTGACTGACAGGGTCACAAGAAAAGAAAAAAACGTACTTGAGGAACGCACCGACTCGAAAGCTCCAAAGGAAACACGCAACCAATGTAGCCGGCAGAAATGGCAGCTGAAAGGCGTAGTGGAGGGTGTATTGTGGTGCTACTCTTGGTCTACCGGGCGACCGCGTCTCCTAAGCCCACCCCACCGTCCTCGTCACCGTGTCTGCTCGGGGACACAGCTGTTTTCTCTGCGCATGTAGCAATACACCCAGCAGGGAGACCCTCCGCTCGTTAGAAGATGTGACACCTTGGACTCTTCTCGTATCTTCCCATTACTCACCGCTTACACATAGTGATAATTGTTGTTACTTTCGTTTTGTTTTTGTTCTTTACATCTGATTACAATTCGTCGGACTGTCCCTGGCATCTATAGCGCCTTGCAGGTTGCTTCGCATTCGACGTATTCTGTGTTGTGTTTTGAAATTCCTTTTCCTCAACAAGGCATCTTCACACACAACACCTTCACAACCATCATTGAGCATATCCTTTCACAGTTAACTTCAGCATTCATTTCTCTTCTTCTTTTACATACTGTTTTATCCAATTCCTTGCATCCGTGTTAACGACCTTTGGCCCTCGCTTTTACCCTGAACTTGTGAGCATTGTTTGTTTTTTTTTGTTTTTCTTTCTTTCTTTCTTCGTTAGTGTCTTTTGATCCTTTGTTCCCTAGTAAGCCTTTGTCTTCTCTGGGCACTATTGCTACTGCAAGTCATTTTTCTTGCAGAAGAGCATCCTTTATTTTTAAAAAAAAAACTACCCACGTCCTTTTTCCAGCCAGAAACAACTGATGCTACCATCAGGTCGTGCACGTCATCCTTCCGCGGAAACGTCCGCCGCCACGATGAACGCTCCTCCTCCCCCGTGGGCGCCCTCCCCGCAGTCAACGAAAAGGAAGCCAACCGGATACCTCCATCAGCAGTCACGCAAAACAAGAAAAGCGCTCACCATGATGGGAATTCTCTCTGTCGTGACGGTGCTGGTGGCTCTGGTCGTCATTTCCTACGTCAACGCGGACGACCCCGACGTCTTGAAAAACCAAGATAAACTCACTGCGGATGACTGGAAGGCCCTTCTTGAGAAGAAGGCGAAGCAAAGCGCACCTCCTCACGAGGCCCTCGGCCTTTCCCAGGTCGTCTTTGTCAGCTGCAACCGCCACGACCGCGGCCAGGCGTACTGGGGGTATGTGGCCGCCGCGTCGCAATGCGAGATGCTGCCCGCGGACATTAGGGCCAAGAGTGCCCCGTGCCGCCGACTATACGCGGGCCGCTCCCCCATCATCACAACCGCGTCGCGTGGTCAGGTGAGGAGAAACAGCAGCACCAGCCACCTGGTGGTTTCCTCGACCGATGTGGTTCCGCTCGGTGCATGTGGGTCCGTCGTGGACAGCGCGAACGCCCTTGCCTACCGCGTGGCGCCCAAGTCAAGCTACTGGAAGTCCGTCATCCGCGGCGCGTGGCGCCTCCTCCGGCGAACCCAAGTGCTCTATCCCGCCGCGCACGTTCAGCACGGCGAGAAGAAACCAGGGGAGCTGCTGACGCCTCCCCCTGTGGACGCGCTTCTGTGGCTGGGGGATGCCATCTACGCCGATAAACCAGCCAACGGGAAATCATCGCAAGGGTTCGGGCATGTCATGAACAGTCTGGAAGACGTCAAGAAGATGTGGGTAACCCAGCGAGATGCGCCCATGTACGACGCGTTCCGCGAGAGCTGCATCTGGCGCGAAAGGGCCACTCTCCCAGCGAGGGCGACAGCAGCTAACGCCACGGACAGCGGGGACGAGGACAACCCGCTGTGGTGGCCGGTAGACTATGTTGTGGGACTCGGACAGCGGATCGGCGAGTTGTTCGAAGTCGCTGACGAAGGAAACCTACCCAGCGACCATGCGGCTTCGGCTGTGGCCTACCTGCAAGGCCGTCAGGTCAGAGCAAGCGCACTGACGTCAGAGGAAGGAGCCGAAGAAGAGGGAGAGCAAGGTTTCGTTGAAAGCGCGCCTCAGAGTGTTTTGGAAGTCGACGAAAAGGAGGACAACGAAGACGCGCAGGCCCAGAATGAGATGGGCCCGCATGCCGACGACGACAACCCAAACGAGGATGAAGATCAGGAGGGCTCACTGGTAAAAGGAAACAACGGGCTGCTCATGAACGGTGTACTCGGAGCGGCCGATGACGATCCTGATGAGCACGCTGAAAATGACGGTCCCCCTGGGTATGACAATGAGGACGACGAAGACGAGGGGCTCCCTTACTTTATCGAGCCTGGTGTCGTGGCGGAGTACGCCCAGGATCTCTTTAATGGCCTTGTGGGCGACGGCGAAGACTTGGACGAGGACGACCAAGAAGCCAATCTTGCCCGCAAGCACCTGATGGCTGACAGTGTTGATGAGAACGACGGACAAGACGAACTTATTCAGCGCGTCTTTGGGGAAGGAGATGAGGATTTGGACGAAGATGCCAGAGCTGACGCCCTCGATGGTCGCATGGTCGATGATGATAACGACGACGAGGAAGACGACGACAATGACGACGACGAGACTTCGGACGCCAACATGCCAGAGAACCCAGAGAAGCCGCGCGCACTCCTGCGCCGCACGGTTGCATCAGCAGGCGGTCGGGCAAACGTGTACGGAACTTGGGACGACCACGACATGGGGAAGAACGATGGTGGGAAGGAGTACGCGCACAAGAACGTGACAAAGCAATTTTTCCTTGACTTCCTCAAGGCGCCCAAGTCAGACCCACGCTGGGAACGGGAAGGCGTGTATGCTTTTCACACCGCTGATTTCCACGAAATCTTCATGGGTCACGACCTCACCTCCGCCGCTGCATTCGGTGGCAACACCTCGAAGGACGCGCTCATCAGCAAAATGCAGGCGCTCGTCCCATTGGCCCTCGCTCAGGTCTATGAGCACGCGCTCTGCATGGTCCTGCTGGATGTCCGTTCTTTCCGTGACGCACCAACGGCCGATCACACAGGCGACATGCTGGGGGAGGCGCAGTGGCGCTGGCTCGAGGAGCGCATCGTTCACGACATCAAACGTGACGATTCCGGTCGCGAGAAGTGCGCACTTACCCTTGTAGGGGGCGGCATCCAACTCATCGCGGATGAGAAGACAGCAGAGAATTGGGCGGCGTTTCCTCGTTCCCGTGACAGGCTCTTCGCACTATTCAAAATGCACGAAATCGAACGCGTAGCCTTCCTCACGGGCGACGTCCACATGGGAGAGCTTGCCGCGGACTTCACGCAGCGCACCATTGACCACGTCATGGGCTACCCTATCATCGAGGCAACGAGCTCCGGCCTGACCCACAGTGCTGCCGTGTTTCCTGGCGTCCCCACACTCCTTCGCATGCTGTTCCCCTCGCCAGAGCGGCGTATCGGGCGGATCTACATTGAGAAGAACTTTGGCTCCGTTCGCCTTTCCCTCAATGGCGCCGAGGCTATGGAGCAAACGGACGACATGGCTGCAGCATTGGCAGCTCTCAAGGAAGCCGTCATCGATGCCAGCCCCAACAAGGAGGCCAAGGCCCGCGCCCGTTTGCAGCGCATTTTGGACTCTGTGGTCAATGCAACCTTCACCATTTACTCTATCCCCAAAAAAGGCAAACCCGTTCTCCGTCTTAACTTTCCCCTTGGGATGCTGACGTATGAGGGCTCGCAGCGCTACGTGGGCGCGTCTGTCTTACCGCAGCGAGGCTACGTGTACCCGACCATCGCGTCTGGCCCCGTGATGAACACTGAGATGGCGACAGAGAAGGACCCCCTCCCCAGCGAAGAGTTTTTCGAGGTCACGACCTACTTCCCCCCTGGAAAGCGTTCGATTCCTCGCTACCCAAATAATCGGGCGCCTCTCTTCACGGCCTACATTCGGTGGATGCAAGCCCACTTCTTCCGCACCAAATCCATCTCAAAAACCATTGGGGCCCTGATTCGCATCCACATCAAAGGTGCCATCATTCTGACCGTTGTGCTTGTCGTTGTCTTTTGGCGGAAGCTGAAGAAGTGGTGCACCGCTCGCCACCGTGGGCGGAACGGGTTCGTCGTGGCCCCGCACCACTACATGTCTACGACGTCGCCCTCCGTTAAAGACGACTCTACCACTGTTGTGTCTTTTGCTAATTACGTTTTGGGTAAAGACGAGAAGCAGAAAGAAGGCTAGGCGTGTGTGGAATGATTTTCTTACTCTAAGAGACGTGCGGGGGTTTCAGTCAGTGCCCTTGTGTAGAAGTGTTCTTTATGAATGTGCAGTGGAAGTACGTTCCTCTTCCCCATCGCGGGTTTCCGATTTTTTTTGTCTTCACTTTTCTTTGTATTCGTTTTCTGCTTTCCCTGCGCAGGCCATTAGCGCCGACGTTGCTGTGGAAATCATTTTGAACTTGGTTGGAGCAGCCATCGCCACATGTGTGCTGAGAACAAAAAGGAGAAAGGAACAACGCTGGTTTAACCCAACCTTGAGAAAAACACATGAACGTCACCTGACCGGAAGCCCACTTTACGCACCGTAGATTATCACACATGTGCGAAAGGGAGCTACTGAACATGTCAGAAGCTTGATGCCATCTGAAGCCAAGTAGTGCTTGGGGGGCGAGGGAAACCAGAAGCGTTTAGCTCTATCCCTGACTTTTTCCAATCGTGTGTGCTAACGCCACGTCGTCAAAACGCAATGTTTTGTGTACCTGCTCGCCCTTCTCTTCACGCGGAATCTTTTCACCCTGCAACGGTGGTATGGCTAGAAGTGAACAGCGTATACGTACGTGCCACCACATCCACCGAATAGAGTAGAGCAAGGTTGAACGTGTCGGGCCTCATTTCCAACACGGCAATCCCTATGGAAACCAAGAATTCGCAGGACACCAATGAAGCCGCTCCATCGCAGCGTAATGCAAGTCCGGGAGATGTGTCGCAGTCGCAGGTTGATGCGGGATTTGGCGCCGACGACCCTCTCGAGCAGTCCTCCGTGAAGCCTTCCGACAACAAAACCGCTGATCACGTGTCGACCTCGCAACCTTTTGTTGAGGTCTTAGGAGGGGGCTCCGTAATGGTGCCGCAGACAAGGAGCCCAGGATCCGGGGTGCTTGTACGCCGAACACGCGACGATGCCGACCAAGTAGTTCCTGGAATCTCCCCCATGGCACGCCGCATGGTGGTGGGCGCGGGCAGAGCTGGTCTGTCCATTGCAAACGGTATTCTGTTGTCAAGGAATGCCGTTCTCAACCCTGTTGTCTCCGCCGCTCTTGTGGCGTATGAGTGCTTCCAAGCAGTACGGGACTACCGTAACGGCGCTATGAACACCCTTGGATATCAGACCAGTCGTACCGATCTCGCCCTTCGCCTCGGCAAATCGGTTGGCCTGGCGGGCATAGGTATGGGGATCGGCCAGGCAGTCGGTGCCCTCGTTGGTCTGTCTGCCATTCCCGTTGCTGGGCAGATTGTGCTCACGGCAGTCCTCTCGGTTGGTGTTGGTATTTGCGTGGGAACGCTGCTCACCCGCCACATTGACCGCCTATTCGCACGATGGCAAATTCGAAGCCAATATGGCTACCCAGCGGACGAACAAGGCGCCAGGAGTCGCTTTGAGCAGCTCCTTGAAGAGCGCCACGACTTGTCCACCCTGGAGACCTGTAAAATTGTGCAGCACTACGCTGACTATCGAGTGGCAAGCGGATGGGAAAGCAGCAACGATATTGACGATTACCGTGCAACGGGGGACATCCGGCACATGCCCGTTTCCTTCCAGCACTTTGCGATGGTCCAGCTACAACGCAAATGGGGTTTTCTGAGCGATCACAGCGCTTGTAAAAAGGTGTTCAAAGTTCTCATGTTGCAACACCACCCCGATCGCGGTGGAAGCACGGAGATGGCCGCTCTCCTGAATCGCGACTACGAGATTTACGCCTTTTGCCAAGGGTGGGATGAAGACTGTCCAAACTTACTGAACGCGGAGGGCGATCCCTCTGGCACTGCCCCAGGAGCCACCTCTGGGCGCCCCAAGAAGCGGAACGTCGTTGTGGACTTCATCCGTTCCCTGTTTCGCAGTGCAACGACCACGGATGCCGAGGCGAACGATTTGCACCAACATGGCCTACTGACCCTGGAGGCGGGAACACGCACCAACTTGCACCGACTGGATGCCTTGGACAAGCTTGGGGAGGATGACGCGGACAACAAGTCCTTTGCCTCTCCGACGTCACTTTCAGATGGAACACCCTCAGGGGCTGGCGCGCAGGCCCGGGCGAGCGGGGAGGCCAAGCAGCGGAGCATCACCCGTGTACTTTCTGCTCTTCAGCAGACGTACCAGATGACATCTGAGGCGATTACGTTTGGCGGTCTGGCGCGCGCGGCAGAGGACAAGGAAACGTGGGCCCGCGTCCGCGAAGAGGTAGTCATCTTCAATCGAATGCAGTGCTTTGTGCGCGTTTCGCAGGAGCACGTTCTCTCTCCTCCGAGACCTCCCCCTCTCCAGTGTAACGACGAAGTTGGGGACAGCGAACCAGAGATACAGACAGAACGAACGGTAGATCCGTTGCCACGTGAGCACCAGTGCGGGGACTTTCGGTGGCGAACCGTTGCCGAGGCAACTGACCGAAGGGAAACAGCGCGCGGTGTAATCATTGAGGCCGTCTTTTTACCAGAAACAAGTAGGTTGCTGGAGACTGCGTTGAATTTGTGGAAAAGCGCGCAATCTTTGGTGCAGTCGTACTTCAAACAATGCGCTGCTGAGCGGCAGCAGGAACGGCTACACTCTACCGTTGTTGGCGACCACGACGGAACGAAACAGACACTGGAGACCCTCTTGAGCATTCAGCGAAAAATGCAGAAACTTTCCCAGGACGTCAGCGATCCTTGGAAAGGCAAGGAGGGTGAGTGGGCGGTCGGCGGCCTTCAGGGGTCGTCCACGCTAATCGAGGATATGAGGGAAGTCGGTCTCACTGCGAGCTACGCGCTTGCTGGAGAGCACGCTAAAACTCTGGTGGTGCCCCGAATGGAGGAGTGCGACACGTACTTTGGGGCGTGGGACCGCAAACGCCACACCATCAAAACTGTCCTAGGGGAACTGCGGCGAACCATGGCGGAACGGGATGACTGGCGTCACAGGTGTGAGACGAACAGCGCCGCTGCCGAACATACCTCCCTTGCCCTGGAAGAAATCCAGCAGCGCATCGACAACTACACGACGCAGCTGGTCCTTCTCCAGCAGCAGCAGGCGGAGGTGGATGCCCAAGTCGCGGAACTGGTCGAGATATGCACGTGTCACCTGCCCGAGGCCCTTCCCATCCTCGCCCCGCTTCCGTCCACCTGTGCAAGAGCCATCCACAAGGGCAGAGATGCACAGAGGAACCAGCGTCGACTCCTTTTTGAGCGGGAACGGACATTGATGAATTACCAGCGAGTGGAACTTGAACCCCTGAACCGGATGGCTCCGCCAGCGGACCCCGCCGAATCCTTCCCTCATGACCTTGTGCACGCTCATTTGTTCAAGGCAGTGCACACAGATACTCTGACGGGCACGACGTCATACTGCTGGCTTAAGTCGTACTACTTCCCTGAAAGACCCACTTCTTCGCTGGAGGACATCGACACAGACGACGACGACGCAGACATGGGTCCTGGCAGAGACAGGGTGATGAGTGCTGGAACGCGTGGGCGTCACAGGACGCAAGATGAAGTGCTTCAGCAGATTCTAGAAGCAGAGTTGTTGGTGGCCTCTGGGTGTCACAGCAAGTACCTGCTCCCTCCGACTGACGTGTTCACAGACCCAGAGAAGCGGCGAGTCTTTTTCCAAATCCCGCGAGGAGCCACCCAGCAGCGTTTCAGCTCTGTGTACGAAATCCGAAAGCGAATACGACCGCTGGGGCTTCGCTGGTTACTCGATGCGATGCAATGTCTGATCGATCTGCATTCCTGTCAACTTGCACACGGTCACGTGTCCCTGAGCAATTTCACTTTCGACGACTTTGGAAACACAGCCCTGGGCCTGTTCGACCCGGCCCGCCCTCTGATTCCAGATCCCAGCAAGTGCAACCAACGCGAAGAGGAAGAGGAAACAGAGAAGGATGTCATTGACTTTGGAGCTATGGTCCTCTCGGAAGTTCTCCCATACTTGTTCAGTGGAACGGCTGACGTCCACGTGGGTGTGACCCCTCCTCCGCAAGGAGCCACACATGCGTCACCGCTAACCCCACATCCTTCGTCTCGCTTAAGCGAGAAGGAGCAACACATGGCGCAGCTCTTCAGGGAAGTCGGCGAACGGCTCATTGGAAAAGAAAACCCACGGTGGAGCCTCCTCCAAGCACGCACCTTTGTCAGGCGGTGCCTGCAATTCAACTTTGAAACGGACGAAAGCTCCTTCCTCTTCTCGAAAGAGATCGCGTACCCCCCATACTGGGATTCCCCGCGAGCCCACCTTCCCCAACTCATTGTTCGCGACAGGCGCGTGACGTTTCACCACGCCGCCACTTCGCGAGGAGAACCCACGGTCTTCCTCAATGTGAACATTCCCTTGTGGGAAGTGTTCTGGACCTGTCGGAGGAAAATGGCAAACCATCGCATGGGGACATACAGCACGCCGCCTGTTTTCCAGAAAATGGAACCTCTCTTGACGTGTAGTGACGACTGCGAGACCAACGAAAGGTTTCTTTGGTTTCCTTGCGAAAACGAGGAAGAGGCGTGGGATATTTGTCAAAGAGGCTTTCCCCGCGTACCCCGCGCGCTGACGTCCAGCGGCGTGGACGACACCGTGGCACGATACAAGGACACTGCGCGCTTCTGGTTTACAATGCAAGGAAGCGAAAACCGGAGAAAAAGAGTGGACTGGGGACTCGTCTGCCGCGTCGCGGTGGGGACCGTCGTCTCTGCCTCCACCAACCCGTCTTTCGCAGGACCACCGCCCAACGACGCGGGCCGGTCCGCCATGACGGCTGACAAAGTCGCCTATGCCGCGCAACGCCGATGCCACCTCGAAACGAGCGACGATGAGCACGGTAGTGCTGCCCTCCTCGTGCCCTGCCCCTACCTTCGGTGCTACCCCGAGTACGTTGTCAAATGGAGCCTTGCTTGACCTTTTCAGTGTCTCTCTCTTGCTTCCCTTCTCCCAGGTTTGGGACCCGCGCCATGACCGACGCCCAAAAAAAAAAAAAAAACTGGAAATGCAAACCCTGGTGGTCGACGCCGCCTCGCAACACGTGGCCGAGGTCCAAGGCAGAGGTTGGGTGCCAAGCCCATGCCCACCAGGTGACACCACCATGGATTCCGCTTCGGCTTTCGCACACGCCCCGTCTACGTACACACTCCCTCTTTCTCCTCTGGAACCGCGCCATTTCGGTAGGCACGGCTGGCGACCACCCGGCGGCGCCAGGGCTGCCAGCGGCTGTTCTCCATAGCACCTGCCCCCGCGTGGCGGCCTTTTCGCCCCCGAAATGGGGCCGCCGGCCCCTTTGGGGCATCGGAAGCGCCGCCCGGCTTCAGACACAGGGCGAGAGCAGGGCGGGGGCGCCGTTGGGCGGGCCCCGCATCCCCGCGGCGCCCACCTAGGGCGGGGCCCAGGAGGCCACGGCACCGCAACCGCCACCCCGCGGCACAAAACGCCCCAGCCCACGCAAAGCCCGCCCCCCCCCCTCCCCCCCCCGAACCCCCCAGCAGCGCCGGCAAGGCGGCAAGAAACAAGCCACCAGATAACAAACCCCCGACGCACCCAAAACGGGGCGCACAAACCAAACAAACCAACAACAGGCCCGCAGGTAGCGCGAATCGCCAGCACAATTCCCATCCAACCCTTGGCCGCTACCGCTGCTGTGTGAGGACGCTTCCCCTCGCCGCTCGATACGCACAACTTCATCATCTGGACTGGGGCACCGTTCGACAGTGTTACTGAAATCGTCCTCGTCATCATCTCTGCCTCGTTTGGAGCGCATCAACCCCTCGCAAATGGACGTATAGAGAGACCCCACTGATTCGCAATCATCATCCTCATCGCTCGGCTCGGGCTGTGCGGCCTGTGGTGGAGGAACTGCCTCCTCTTCCACTTTAGCCGTAAACGCCGGGCAAGGAATATTGAGTAACTCGCATGGAAATCGGGGCAAGTTCGGGTGCATCAATACTCGTGCGTGTGTTGGAGCTCCTGGATCTAAACTGATTCCTACTTTTCACGAAGCTTCTCTATTCCTGGGCAAGTGAGTAGATGCTCCGGCGTCTCCTGGTGTGATTCTCTTAGGAGCCTAATCACCGGGCCGCCCTTCAGATATCCGTGAACTCATTCTCTGTGTCGGCGGCGGCGCTCCTTGGAGATGAACCATTGCTGGCATCCCCCTTTTCGTCACCGGTACGATTGGCGCTTTACCCTCAGCATCGTACTCGCATCCACGCGGAATAGAAAGAAGGGGTGGGATGTACATACGTGTCTTGTGTGGTATAGGATACCTTGCCCCGAGGGATAGCAGCTCCTACACAAATGTTCCCCTGTTTTCCTTCTTCCTAACCAAAGATCTACGAGAACCAAATCGGGGAACGATGAACAGGCAATCTCTTCCTCATCTTCTGTCCAGGCCTTGGTGGGCTCCGCCCGCGACCATCCTAAATGATAGTTCTTTCCCCCTCGCGCGGGAGGGCGCCCGTGTTCTCCACACATCCGTTTTCACCCCTCTTTGATCAGATACTAACGCCACGGAGGGGCCCCTCCACGCCACCAGCGTCCATGCCCTTCCACCCAAGCCGCCAGCATCCCACCCTAAACACCAGCCCCTACCCGGCGCGCCCGCCGGATTTTCAGCGGTCCTGACGTGCGCTACATCCACTTGGCAAAGCCGCACAGCAGGCAACCTTGCCACTTCCGCGTTCAACGTGTAGCTCCTCGCAAAGCGCTTCTTATACGCAGATATTGCTGAGGTATTATCAACTCCCAGGTGGACTATAGATCCGGGTTCAAAAGCGAACCACCCAAAGGCTACAGCTATCGCCCTGGGCTCGGCCGAGTTAATCTGAGCCGCCCTCTGGGCCCGTTTGCCCCGAATTATGTCAGGTGTCTTTCCTCCGCGCTCTGAAAGAACCGTTCCCCAGCCGTCAAGAATGCCGTCTGTAAATAAGTCATATTCGCGTGCTGGTGAGTTCTCTCTCTTCAAAATTTTCCGAGGGGCGTTTGCTTGAGCTATCGACAACCACTCGGTGAGCTGAGCAAGGGGGACCGAATCCGCTGCGAAAGGCACTTTATCGCTCAACTTTAGCTCTCCTCTGTTGACCTTGCTCATCACTCTACGCGCTGACTTGAGGAGCCACCAGTGGTTGTGGATAGGAATGTCCAGAACTCGGGCTGCGTGCCATAAACGCCCGAAGGGCTCCTCAAGTTGACTAATCTTTAAGTCCCCCAAAGCGGCCACCTCAGTACCGCATAGTTTCGTGTGGGCCTTTGGGCCGATAGAAGCAGAGGCCGCTTTATGGTCGAAGCGGACTCCTGCGAAAACGTATGTGTCCCCGATCTCTGTTTCCCCCTCGTTTAAAGTAACCTGATGACGCCTGCACGCTTGTTGAAACCGCTGCAGCGCTGCTTTCACCGCCGGACGTCGGCCGGTAAACTGCACGTTGTCAATCCAGGTGGCGACGGGTTCACCGGTTGTGGTCCTGCGTGCTTCATTTGTCGGCCGAGGGGATTGAGCCCCACTTCGCCCATGTTCTCCTCATCCATTTTGGCAGCCACTACCTGAATGGCGCCTCTCCGAATGCTGTGGGCAGAGAAAGGGTGTGGAAGCACCTTTCGTAATTCTTTTTTGGGAATCGGCCACAAGGGCTCGCTGTCCAGGATCTGCGCAACCTTCCTGGATATGGTCGCTGCTAATTCTTCCGTGAGGTCCGCCTTCAGCACCACCAGCATTTCCACCCCCCAGGCCTTGTGCGGCTGCCCTTGGTTTCCGTCCCGTACTGGACGATGATTTCCTGCAGCTGCAGGGGCACGAAGTTCTCCTTTCTTAACCGGACGATGTCATCTCATCGAGACGCCGTCTTCCAGCAAAGGAGGAGTGGGATGCGAAACCGCGGATGCGCTTCGGCCACCTCCAACAGTTGTTGTTTCAAGATGGGCCGTGCCTGTCACACCACTCTTCCGCGCTGCTGTCCCTTGAGAGAGGAAATCAACAGTTTCAGCTGGCTGTGGGGCTGATCCATGTGTGCGAATGTGGTTGCCAGCTGAACCGCGTACGTGTGTTTCGTCGAGGGTGCCAGGTGTCGTTGACCTGCTATGAACCAGCAGGCCGCCATCTCGTTTGAATGGAAGTGGCTCCGAGAAGACTTAGCCAGAAACTGGCCCCAAATGCGCGCGTGCGCCGTCAGCGTACTTGGGGCCCATCGCCCGCTTAGGACGATCTTCTGCAGCTCCGGCCGTCCCTTTCCAGGGCGTGGGGCACTGGTAGCTTCCGCATCCCCAAGCCCTTCATCCGGGTGGAAAGAACCTCTTCCACCGACGTCCGTCTTTGGTGTGGCGGGCCGTCGTCCAGGAGTCGTTGCCCCTTCGGCCCGCCCTTGGCGTTTTTTCCCGTTGTTTTTAAGTAATGTGTGTTATTGTTCGATTTCTGCGACCAGGACCCCTGGCGGCGTTGCCCCAGAGAGCTCTGAGGACCGCCCCGGCGGCGATGGGGCTTTGCGGGGGCCCACTTGTCTCCTTCTGCCTCCGCCGTCTGCTCGAGCAGTTTCCTCATTTGGGGGGTCATGAACGTTGCGGACGGCCCTGTGCGAACCCGCGTCCGCCCGTTCCGTTTGGCCTCCGCCCTTTGGTACTCCTCAAGGGCGTGGACCACCAACCCCAAGTTCTCTTCCGTAGGCACTCTTCTTTTAAAGGCTGCGGCAAAGGTGCTCCGCAGCCACCCGTATGCCTTGTGCCAATGCTCGAACGCCTCCGTGTGTGAGGGCTTGCTAAGGACGTATGCCTTCTTCGGATAACGCCACGTCTTGTCCAGGGAGTGGTCCTGGCGGAATCTCGTCCAGTGATGTGCCTCATGGAAGGATTCCGTCCTCCTGCGCTTCCGTTGCCGCGAACGCGTCTTCGTCTTGCTGCTGTGGGCTACCTGGGAGTCGTCGTCGCCAGATAGAGTCGATGATCTGTCGCTGTCCTCATCATTTGAGGATGCGGTGGCAGAAGCGTCCTCCGAGTCACCCGACTCGCTGTCCACTGAGTAACGGTGTTGCGCAGACGGGGGTTTGTCTTTGCCTCGAGCCTTCGCGTCCCCTCTTCGTCTGAGCTCAACGGACAGCTCCCGTTGGACCGCTTTAATGGCTTTCATGTCCTCGTTATAGGTATGCTTGAAGGCGTTGAAGTCGCGGCCGAGATTGGCGACATCCTACCAGAGGCGTTCAATGCGCCGCGAGTTGCTGGAGCACGAATCTCTAAGAACGGCGAGTTCTTCATCATGCTCTCTTGTCACTTCGCGGTGCGAATCAGCTGCTTCTTGGAGTTGCCGAAAACTCCTCTGCATCGCGGTGGTCATCCGGAAAGCCAGGCCGTGAAAACGCTCCCGGGCTTCTTCGTGGTCGCGAATGACCCTCCGCCATAGGGTGTCGATATCAGACTCTGAGCGTAAACGGCGGACCTCCAATTCGTTCCGCGTGGAACGATGCAGGTCCCTCAAGGCCGCGCCTGCGGCCCTCAAGAAATGTGGGCTCCCCCATTCCCTTATGGTCGCTGGTGAATCCCTGTAATACCCTTTCGCTCGTCTCAAGAGAGCTGGAGTGACTGTGGGGAGAACCTCCACCGAAGACACTTCCATGTCGGATAGTGGAAACTCCTCGTGGACGCTCAGGAAATACACTTCCCCAGTCTGCGGTTCGTAACGTGCCCAAACGGTTTCCGTTACCAACCCTTCGTCCGTAGTGGCTCCCACCCGAAGTGGCACGGCGCGCCCGTCTCCGGTGGTCTCGGCCAACAGCTTCATCACGGCCAGTTTATTCGCGGTGTCCATCGACATTGGTAGAGTGAAGAAAAGTAAGATTGTCCTAAACAAATCTCAACTAAATTATCATGAGTAGAACTTAGAATTGGAAAAAAACAACCTCTACGCTTACCGGAAAAGGCAGGGCTGTTAATAAAGCAAAGAGAAGAGTAGGAAACATTCATCCTAGTAAGTCTCAGCATGGAATTCATGGTTGCGACTTAACCCCACGAGGGACACCTATACGGCTTTACCCCTTGCGCCGCGATGTTCGTTCTAGCGAGGGTCTCCAGAGCAAAACCCTTTTGGTGTCTCTTCAGGTGCCTGCCTAGGCCTATACGACGGAACTCCTTGTTGCAGACTGGGCAGGGTAACTTGATGTCTTGTAGGACACCTGTGGGGTCAACTCGCTCTGGTTCGGGTGCGTCACCTTCGACTTCCACCCCCACTCCAGAGGGCGGTGGACTGGCCAAGCCTCCTGAGGAGGCAGGGGGGCCGGAGAGCGAAAGGGCAAAGTAGCATCAAAGCTGCACCAACGTGTTTCAATAAGGTGCTACCCGGCGTGCCGTCCAATCTGTATCGGGGGTGCTGGTGTAGCCTTCTAATGGATGGCGTTCAGGGTGTGCCGGTGGCGGAGCATGTCAGCACGTACTCTTCGTGACGCCCAAAGCCGTCGTGCGACCGCAGAAAACGGGCCAAAGAGCCGTACGATGCGTGGGCGGCTGTGGGGTGGGAACACTGCGAAGGTTGGGATCTGTGCATCCAACAGCTCCAAAAGGCGATGGTGGTGGTGGGATGGTTTACGGGGAACTTCTCTCACGCTACTGCGTGGCGGTGTGTTTCACAGACTCGACACCGCCAAACACGCTTCGGAAGCCTTCGAAGGCCACCCGTTGGAGGGTGACGGTGTTAAAACCCTAACAACAGCAGGTGCGTTGGCGTGGTTTGGCGAGGCCTTCTGGCGACTTGTTCTGTTGTTTCCGCTCACCCGTCTGGGGTTTGTGGTGATGGGTGATGGTGGGCCGTGGTGGGTAGATGGGGAAACCTAACTGTGATGAGCGGTGCCAGAGTAAAGGGTGCCGCTGGCTCCCCCCGAAACCCTGATTGTCTAACTCTCTCGGTTTAATGCGGTGCGCCCTCTCGTACTGAGGCGGCTGTGGAAGAACAACCACCCATCGTTGCCCACAACAGTGAAGAAGGACCGCCGACTCCGCGTTGGCGCACCAAAAGAGTGTGGACCTGTGTCACCGTCGGATGGCAAAAAGGCGTCATCGTGTGAAGTTTATTTCGCCTTCAGAGACGTCAGGCCCTTCGCACGTGACACTTTTTGTGCCTTGCCCGATGATCGCTGGTCTTTGTCTCGCTGTGTGGCTTCCGTGCGTTTCTGATGTGCCTGGCTTCGTGGGTGTTCTTGTTTGGGGGGGGGGGGGGGTAGGGAGGAGGGAAGGGGGAGGGCTCACCTGTTCCCCTTACGGTTGTGACGTGGTCTGTCCGGGGCAGCTGGGATGGTTCCTTCCCTGCTCCCCTGGTGGGCCTGTTTTTGTGTTGGGGCGGGGGCGTTCCTCTGCTTCGGAGGTTGGGTGGGCAGTCCACGGGAGGGGAAAGGCATTGCCCACCCTTTTCTCTCTGCGCGCGGGCACTTTCCCCCACCGTGTTCTAAAAAAAAAAGAGAAAGAAGATGCTTGCTACACTAATGGACCCCATGGCGCGTAGCTATTAACCTAAGCAAAGTACACGAAGCTTCACCGTTCTGGGTTACGGGCCACTGCGGGGTGTTCGTAGGCTTCAGAGGATCTGCGCTACTGCCTGTCCTCGGGGTGTTTGCCCTTGAGAATGTCGAGCCAGCGAAATGAGCGAGGGCAGTGACGAGGATGCTGACCTACAAAAGGGACCGTATGAGCGAAGGTAATTCCTGGCCGTTATCTCCTATCCCTCCTCTGGTAAAAAGAAGTTTTGTCACCAACTCGTAAAAGGTGTCTTTTTTTTTCACGTTCCACCTTAACGCCGTACACGTTCACTTCTTTCTTGTTTTTGAAAATACTCTATGACATAGTTCCTGAGCGAAATGGCGCGACTCAAACACTATGAGAAGACGACCCGCGTGGGAACATGGATATCCTTAGGGAATGAGAATTTAATTCGTCTGCTAGAATTGGATGCGACGCGTTGGTCATTCGAATTCGATCTGTCGAAGTACATGTTTGCGTCCAACGAAGGTGGCGGATTGATAGCGGTGTACGGCAAAGGGATCGCTCGAATGGAGAATAATATATATCTCTTTACAAGCTCTGGAACCCCGCATTCGGCAGCTCCCAAAATACGCCTACCTGATCCTCAGGAAGTGTTATTCATGTGCTGGAATCAGATGCAAGATCACCTTATTGTTGTCCTGAACGATAGGACGGTACGCGTTTTGAATTACAGCGGTGATCCGGTAGCTCTGGAGCTGAAGCTGGATTCCATTCCCTTGGTCTTTGCATCCACAGGTACAGGTTTTGTCGGTGTCACTTCGTTCACGGGTGAGAAGCCGGCGTCCTTGTATTTTGTACACTTTACCGAACGAGAAGGGTACACCCTCCGGGTAGTCGAGTTACCTTCTGTGTTCCAAAAAATTGTTCCCACAACAACTCTGCTGGCGGTGCCCGCCGTACACTCAGAGACTGGGTACCCAGAGGTCTTTATTCCTTGCTCCACAACACCACTCTTTTCCGGTGTGTATCGCTGCGCTTTCTCGCCTGCCCCTAAAATTGTCGACTTGAAGTTGTCCATAGGCGGAGGCGCGATCAAGAAAATGGACATTTCTCCTGCTGGGACGTCTGTTGCTTTTGTCATGGAGGACGGTTCTCTTTACTTTGCAAATCGTTCGCTTGAAGAAGTCATCAAATCTACTGAACAAGTAGAGCTTTGTGGTGACGTCCTCTGGTGTGGGGAGAATTGTGTGGTATGCCATTTCACACCTGACGCTGCCGATTACCGCAGCGAACAGACCTCCACTATCCTCGTGACGAACCCAAATGATCCCAGCTTTTTCGACTACATCTACGATCTTCCAGCAGACCTGAAGTTGTTCCGCGAATGCGACGGACTTCGTTTGCTGAGCAGCGAAAACTTTTACCAGTTTTTGCAGGTCATCCCCCCAGAAGCGAGGCGTGTTTTCTCTGTTGGGTCGCGTGCAACCAGCGCTGTGCTCCTCGCCACCTTCGACGAATTTATGTCCGGTGCAGCAGCTTCAGCTGTCTCTTCTATCCGCGACATGCGAGAAAGGAACGACGAGCTCTCTCGGGCGATTAACGATTGTGTGACCGCGGCGGCAACGGAGTTCGACAGTGCGCAGCAGAAGCGTCTTCTTCGAATTGCAGCCTTCGGCAAATCGTTTTCACCAGCGTACGACACCAATTGTTTTGTGAACACATCGCGACGAATTCGCGCTCGGAATACACTTGGGTCTAGCGGAACCGGTGTTGTCATCACAGAAGAGCAGCTGCAGGCTCTTGGCGAGGCACAATTGTTACGCCGTTTGACGCAAGGTAACCACCACCAACTCGCTCATGCAATCTGCAAGGAGCTGGGACTAAAGTCCGAGGATGTCATGACTGACTGGGCGATGGCCAAACTCACTAGTGGCATGAGAAACCATCCCGGCCATGACCAGGAAAAACTGTATGCCAAAAAAATAGTCACCAAAATCAAAGCACTCGAACCAACCATGCCCTTTGCTGAACTTGCTCGTCTGGCGAATGCACGGGGGTATAAAGTTGCTGCTTTAGTGTTCCTGGAAACGGAGCCGAATGCTTCGCGTCAGGTGCCCATGCTTCTCACGATCGGCGAACCTGAACGCGCTCTTAAGCACGCGGTGGATGCCAACGATGGAGATTTAATATTTACTGTCATTTCACAGTTGTTGGCCAGCAAGGGGACGCAGGCGACATCGATTATTTCCATGTTCCCTGAAGCTCGCTCTTTGTTGTTGGAGTACATGAACGTCAGCGAGTCTCATCGTGATATTATGACAGGATTTTTCAATCAGCAGCCAGAATGCCAGACAGCGCTAGGTTTTCAGACCTATTTCCAAGAGGAGAAGCGCCTGCGTAAAGGGTTTACCTCAGCACGAAGTTTGGGCGAGGTAAACTGGGAGATGCTCCAAGAGTGTAAATCGGCAGCAGCTCAGTCGCTGATTACGTCGGTGCATAAGGAACTGGAAAAGGGTCGAAAAAGCTCAGCTACACCTGCTGGTGTGCCTTTCTCATCTTCTTCTCTGTCAACAGCCCAGACTGCATCAAATGAAAAATTTCTGAGGCAGCATCTCAACGTGTTGCAGGACCAAGCGAGACTCATGCGCGAGCTCGATGATCCCCGTTTCCTCACAGCCAGCGTCGCTGACATGGTGCGCTACACATTGGAGCACGGCCGTGCTTCACTTGCCGCAAAACTCAAATCGGATTACAGTATTCCAGAGAAGGTTTACCAGCGGTGCATGCTCACTGCGTATTCGCAGACAGGACAATGGGATCTCATTGATGACCTTGGTGGGATCTCGTCACGAACTCAGCCTCTGATCGCTGGAGAGGTTTTCGTCACGCTACTTCTTTCCTTTGGAAGACCACAGCAAGCCAGGCAGTACATTCCGCGAATTGATCGCATTGAACTAAGGATGGAATATTACGTCCAATGCGGCGACTGGTACAGTGCTGCTGCGGACTGCCGAAAGCACGGCGAGACTGATTTAGTAACGCAGCTACGTGACCGCGCCAAAGGTGACGCGTCAATTCTAGCACAAATTAGCGACGGCTGGAACAGTCAGCAAGAGGCAACCAACAAGCTGTCGCGACTCTTTGGGTCTGGAGCTTGACACCAGGAGTCACTTTGTCCCCAAAGTGCCTTTTTTCTCTGCATTTTTTCGACCACCGATGCAACAAAACAACGTCACTGACGCGCATGTAGACCTTGAGGCACCTCCAAGGAATGTCAATAGCCACTGTCATCGTGAGAATAGTAAGCGACACGATCCGACTACGTGTACATCCAAGTTCATGGCCTCCGTCTTCACGAACCTCACCCCTTTCTTACCTCTTCTGTTTTTGCCACTGTAGTGTTCATAGCCAGAATTTTTCCTTTCTTTTTTATTATCTATTTTCCTCTGTACATACGCAGCGTTCTTTAGTTTCTCACTTCACTTGTTTTCTCTTTTTTCCTTTTTGGTCTCTTTCTTACAACTGAGCCACTCCAACGCCTGTTTCTCCGTTGCAGATTGGCTGCCTTAGTGACGGGATTCTCCACCACCTATAAGAACCGCTTTCGAACCATTGTTCCTTTCTTTCTCCCTTTCCTTCTTCCTCACACCGTTGAGCCTTGTAGTTATATCACTACTGGCCAACATTGCTCTTTCTTTTTCTTCTCCGACAACTTACTCCAGACCGACCGTTTCGTAGAGCTCCACCCTGCTGCTTCTATCACACACGGAACCGTGGAGTGCCCCCATTCAACGTTTGACCGTTGGTAAACCTTACAGAGCGAAACCGCAAAGCGGCGTCCAAACCGTCATACGTCTTGCGACTGATCGCTAGTATTACGTGGTACGCGCCCGTGACTGTCACGCGACTTCGTTTGTTATTATTTCAGTATAACATTTTCCCCATCTGGGAGTTGTCAGCTTTCCGGATCTTGTGGTGACGTGTTTTCCTTTTCGCACAGGTAACCCAAAGATTCGGTACCAACTGCGAGAATGATCAGTAAGGAAGAGGCTGCAAAATGGAAGCTCTCTGACCTGGAGATGAGGGAAACTATTGGTACTGGCACGTTCGGTCGTGTCCGCCTATGCCGGCACAAGACGACGTCCAAGTACTGCGCGCTCAAAATTTTGAAGAAACAAGAGATCTTGAGGATGAAGCAGGTAGACCACATCTTGGCGGAGGCTAGCATCTTGCAAGAGATTCACCATCCATTTATCGTGAACATGCTGAAAGGCTTTATGGATGCGGACCGTTTGTACATTCTGATGGAGTACGTCGTTGGCGGTGAACTGTTCTCGCATCTCCGCAAGGCGGGTAAGTTTCCCAACGACGTTGCCAAGTTTTACGCGGCTGAAGTGATCCTCGCATTCGAGTACCTCCATAGCAAGGACATCATCTATCGCGATCTAAAACCAGAAAATCTCTTGCTCAACTACGACGGCAACATCAAAATAACGGACTTCGGGTTTGCGAAACGAGTAGAGAACCGTACTTTTACACTCTGCGGGACGCCTGAGTACTTGGCTCCGGAAATCATCCAGACCAAAGGCCACGATAAGGCGGTAGATTGGTGGGCGCTCGGTATCCTCCTCTACGAAATGGTTGTGGGATATCCACCTTTCTTCGATGAGAGCCCATACAAGATTTACGAAAAGATTTTGGAGGGCCGCGTCCAGTTCCCCCGGTGGGTAGACCCGAAGGCGAAAGATTTGATCAAAGGTCTTCTGACGCTGGATCACACCAAGCGTTTGGGTAGTCTGAAGCGTGGCGTTCAGGACATTAAACGACACAAGTACTTCGCTGGAGTCGACTGGGACGTGGTGTTAGCGAAAAAGATCCCTGCTCCGATCCCTGTGCGACTGCATCGCGAAGGAGACACCCACTACTTTGACAAGTACCCTGAAAGTCCACGTAACGCCCTCCGTGCTCTCACCAGCCAGCAGCAGGACTCGTTCGCGAACTTTTGCAATGGCGAGTACACCCAGGAGTAGGACTAGTCGTTTGGGTGGACGAGTGTGACAGAAACGAGTTTCCTAGTTTCCCAGCTTTCTCTTTCTGCCTTTACCTGCTTCCCTGCAGCCTTTGTGGCCTTCTGCCGGCATCGAACGAGGTCCGCACATGCTGTCCTCACATTTACAATTATTGGAATTCTGTCTTTTTTTTCATTTGCTCTCACGTCACTCCCTTTGTTTTCACGTTCAGACCTGCCAAATACCAGGGCATGAGAGCTTGTCTGTCTTCTTTTGCTTATGGTTTTCACGCGTCTCAAAACAGTTGTCGTCAGTTTCAGAACACCTATCAGTCATTTGGGCTATCTGTTTCCCTGGAATGTAGGATACACCAACAATCACCTCAACCACGCACCGTTTGAAGGGAGGCAATGGGGAACAGCGCTACCCAGCTGTGAAGAAACGTGTTGAGCTTCTGAGACTTCGATAGGAATGAAACGTACATCAGCTGTCAGTGAGTCCTTTTTTTTTCTACTGGGATACTGTTGCATAACTTTCTCTAGCTCTTTGTCTTTTCATTTCAGTTGTTGCTTCTCCAACTGCCCAGCTCGCCGCTCTAACTCATTTTGTGTGTTTCAAGGCAAAATCTCTATTCACGCTGCTCCCTTCTGAAAATCAGAAAAAAAAACCCCACTTCTACAGTTCTCAGAATGATGTCCTTCTTATTTTCTCCTTCATGGCTGTTCTTTCGCCTTACCTTGAATCTCCCTAGGATCTGTTGACCTTTCCCACGAACTGTGTCAGGCACTGCTTCTCAGAACACGAGACTCTCTGTGCTAGCCGTGCTAGACTGCTAGGGCGTCTTTTTTCCACAAATTTCGATTCCGTCTTCTGTCTGACTAATTCCATGTAAAACATCACCAGAGAAGCGGGCGGCTGTCGTTTTGTTTGCCGCTTTTTCCCCTTTTAAAGTTGTTCTCCCCAGTCAACTTCTTTTTTCCCCCTTTCCTTCTAGGTGCAAAAACGAGTTTCCCTTCCGTTCACGCCCACTCTCTCACGTACACGTACGCTGCTAAGGTTCCAGCACCCAATGAGATGAAAACTCATCTCTGGGATCACCCTATCTATTGGTTGAACATCTCCCTGAAAAGAGAGGTTGATGGGGTGGTCAACGAAAAACGGCAGTGATCCATGTCGCTCTCCTTTTACGTAAATTCACTGTTAGAGTGAAATAGGGCAAGATGAAGAAAGCTTTCTCTTTTAGTGTACAGTTTTCTTTTTCCATTATACAACGAACCTTTTTTCTTTCTTCCTTTTTGCGTGGCTGCTCGGTTTATCTCGTAATGTTGAAAGCTCCTCTCTTCCCTCCAAGAAAAAAAAAGCGTGTTCCTTCTTCACCTATCTCCCTGAGCCTCAACCCTGTTTTGTTTTTCCCCTTTTTCTCATTCCTGCTCTTTCTCCATTGGATCTATAGCCGGGTTTATGGACCACCATCTGATACGTAGCCGTCCTCTCTTTCTTTTACTGTCCTCAGTGTTAAGGAGCAAACTCTCCCCCATCAACAACGAAAAAATATGAACGAATCACAAGAAGTACAGGGCAATACTTTGATGTCCTCCATCACGCAGAGGTACCACTGCGACAATTGGTGGAGAGGACCAGTAATATCGTTCGTAAGTATGCTCGCAATCAAGAGAGCTAGTGAGAGAGAGAGAGAGAGAACGAGGGAGCGAGAGAGCGAGCACATCACACCTCCCGTTTTTTTTTCTGGGCGCGTGAAGCGAATACCGATGAGCATCTCTCTCGAGAAGACGTGGGGAACAGGATCATAAGTGCACCAGTTTATCATTGCTGTGTGCACAGGTGTGCTTCCCAGCACACCCCAATATGGGATCGCGCCAAGCGGTTGAGGTTTCCCCACGGAGATTGATGAGCGTACTCGACACATACGGGTTGATCTGACCTGTTGTGTCACGTTGAGTTGTCATGTCCTCACCTAGAACGAAACGTGCCTGTTGCCTGAACCCACGTCGTCTTCGCCTACCCTAGCTGTGTGAAAGAAAATAGCTTTTGCGCGCTCTTATTGTTTCCTCTTTTTTCGCGTTTTTTTTTTCGTTAGGAGGGAACTTGGATCATACCCGTACCAACTTCCCGCAAACCTTTATATTACTACTGGTGTAGGTTACTGCAGTGGACGAGAGGAAGACTGTGCCTGCGAAAAATTTCACCCTCACCGTCTCGCAAGGAAGGAGAACTTTGGAGCAAACTCGCCCCCGCCCTCCTGAAAGACATCCCTGCACCGATGCTTTCTGAGCTTCATAAGTTCCCCAGCGTCTTCGCTGTTGGCGATGAGAAGACGACAATCATGTGCTGCATGACAGAGAGCGCTGAGGAACTGGGAGTGTACGCGCACTCAGCCACTACTGGACTGTCCTTCAAGCAGACCTTTGGTGAAGGTCCCTTGACCGCAGTGAAGAGCAGAACAGGAGAATCCCTTAGCTGGGCTCGTTTCTTTGAAATTGTGAACGATGCCTTCCGTCACGAAAGGGTTTCGGTGCGCATTTCTACTCCTTCCGCCGCCGCCCGTAGTCCTAGAGGAGCAGCGTCGGCCGCCAGTGGGGCTGAAGGCGGAGAAATACACGTGGTGTGCTTGCCGTCCAATGGGGGAAAGCCGGTGGTCCTCACGGCCCCATGGACATCGGAAAACACACAAGGCTTCATTCTCAAGAGGATGGTGAAGGTCCAGAACATCATGGCGCACCCGAAGGAGCACCAGCAGAAGCTCATCCGGGTGACAGCGGACGAGGCAGCAGTGATTGCGCAGAAGGAAAGCCTCGAAAAAGAGGCCTTGGCACTCAAGGAAAACCTTGCCCGCAACCGTAGCCAGGAAGAGGCGAGCAATAAGCGCTTGGCTGAGCTGCGTCGGGAGTTCAAGCCGATCCGTTCAGAGCGCGCAGATGATCCGTGGGAGGTGGTCCGCACCAAGCAGGCTCAATCTGAAACTGGGAATGCTCACCGCGTGCTGAACCCTCTGATTGACCGCACGTGCAAGGATTTCGACATCCACCTTATGCGCTTGATCAAGAGCCGTTTTTTGAAACCAGAGGATTGCCAACCGAACTCCCCCGGTCACAGTGTTGTGCTACCTTTCTCACCAGGCGAATTGGCGCGTGCGACACAGAGTTTTGCCTCTCGTCAACACGAAACTGTGTGGCGTGCGCTTGACCAGATTGATGAATGGAATTACAACGTGTTCGATGTGCAGAGTGCCATGGCAGGGGATGACTATGCGTCCTTGCCTTTCCAGCCCAATGGCGGATCGCTCTTTGTGACTTTGTACGCTCTTCTGTGCAAGCACAACTTTTTGGAAAAGTTCGGCATCAAGGAGGAAGTGATGCTCAGCTGGATTAGCGCGATCGAGGCGGGGTATCACGGGAACCCTTACCACAACTCAATGCACGCGGCCGATGTCGTTCAAATCACGCACTTTATCCTGAACAAGGGAGGCCTCATTGAACGTTGCCAGCTGTCCGACTTAGACGTTTTCTCCGCAATCCTAGCTGCCTCAATCCACGACTATGATCACCCTGGCATCAACAACAACTTTCACATCAAGACCGGGAGTCACCTCGCCACGCTGTACAACGACCGGAGCGTCCTCGAGAACTTGCATGTGAGCAGTGTATTTGAGCTGATGAAGAACCCAGTGTTTGATATTTTGGCCAGCTTCACGGAGGAGCAGCGCAAAAAGGTCCGTGAGACCATGGTAGAGATGGTCTTGGCAACGGACATGGGCTTGCACGGCAAGTACGTGGCGCGCATGAAGGGAAAGCTACAGGAGCGTGCCACCTTCCTCAAACGGGAGGATCAGCTGCTCGCGCTCTCCATGGCGTTGAAAATGGCGGACATTTCCAACTGCGGGCGACCCAGGGATATCTATCTGCGCTGGAGTGGCAAGATTTCCGACGAATTCTACCAACAGGGCGATCGGGAGCGCAACCTTGGGATGGCGTGCAGCCCATTCATGGACCGTATGCAGCCTGCCCTGGCCAAGGGTCAGATTTCCTTCATGAACTACATCATCATCCCCTTTTTTGATCAGCTGTCGGAGCTGCTGCCGGACTTGCGTTTCAGTGTTGACCTTGCGGAAGCCAACAAGACGTACTGGGCGCAAAACGACGATTCGGCGGAAAATCAGCAGCAAGGATGATCGCCATATTCCCTCCCCCCTCTCCCCCCGACTGTGGCTAAGCGTGCTGCTCTCACTCCACATTTGCCAGATATTTCTACTTTTGTGGCTACCACGTCCTTCGAGCTGGAGCCTTTATTTTTGTTCCTGTGAACCTGAAAAAATTCTAGCTTCATCTGACACCACCTTCTGTAAACTTTCTTCTCGCTTCACTCGCTTTTCATGTGACTACAAGTGTCGAGGACGTGGTCACGGGAGAATACTTGGAATCTTTTTTCCCCCTCTCTTTCCCTGCCCTCGCTTCGTTGTGACGGCTCTGGCACCTTCGGTTTCAGTCCGAAGGTTGAGCCGAAAATGTATCCAAAGTCTATTTCTGGTTGACTGTTTGAAATAATCCCCCTTCTTATGTGGTGCGATCTCCTCCTCTTCCTCTTTTCCTTTGCTCACCAATGTATATGCCCTTGAACTGCTTTTTCCCATCATCTTACCGTTGACAACGATTCACGGCTGCTTTACCTGTAGTGGTGCTCACACCCCTTTTCACCCCATTTTGTGCCTTTTCCTTCATCTCGTTTTGTCTCTTCATTTTCCCTTCCCCTGCCCCCTCATGAACATTTCCACTTGAATTTATCTTCCTCCCCAACAAAAACACCGAAGTAAGCTTTATTGTTCCGCGAACGTCGTGGCGACGTATTTATAACTCCTCTCGTTGTGACACCCCCTACACCACGTCATGCGAACAGCAACCGAAGTGAGGGTGGAGCTGAGGAAAGGCTCTAGCGCAACATCCAACGCGCAAATGAAATGGAAAACATCTGTGGTTTTCTATCCTTACGATGCGTCAAAAAGAGAACAATTTTGCCCAACGACGTTAACGAGAGCAGGGGTCTTGAAGAAAATGGGAGCTGTCAACTCCACACCGATACACAGACACGAACACTTGTCTTCTCTCTTCCCCAACGCTAACCTAGTCAATTGTTATTGTGCCAATCCGTAGTTCCTCACTGGTGTACCCAGATTCACGTCACGTTTCCTAAGGTGTCAGGCAGAAGGGAGACACAGGTGCGCCCATACACGTAGGACAGCGATATCAGCACCACACCGCGGTCCAAACTCACCATGGGAGATCAGCACCTCTCTGAGCTGTGTCGGGGGAGCGAAATTGAGCCGATTCAGCTGCGGCTCCGACACATCGCGGGTGACCAGACGGTGGACGCGCGTGAGGAGAGTGATGCCACGGCAGCTTACATCAGCGGGATATGGGGTTACCGTGATGACGACGGCCGCACTGCGTTTCATTGGGCCGTTGCATTGCGAAATTTCGACCTTGCACGGAAACTCATGAACACCCCGTGCAATTCACCCGTTCTCACTGAGGATGACGATGGTGTGACCCCATTTGAGACGGCCTGCACCGTTGGGGCACCAGAAGACTTCCTGTCGGAGCTCCTTGAGCGGAGCGTGGCCGTGTATGACGTCTTTCAGCAGTGCCCGTCCCTTCACAGCCGCAAGGGCGAGGCTCCTGGTGTGTCCCCCGTACCACCAGTTCCAACCGCAGCCCCGGCGGTCGCGGATACAAAAGAAGAAACTGCGGGTGACGACGCGGTGAGTGGTGCCGTACCGGCCGAGACTCAAGGTGCCACGGCTGTGCCTGAGTCTAGCACAAAGGAAAATAATGTCCTCAACCACGCAGACGAGCTGGGGAATACTCCGCTCATCCTCGCTGTAAGTCGCGGTCACCGACGCATCGTCAAGTTTCTCCTTGAGAAAGGGGCGGATCTCTGCCACCAGAACGCGCGTGGCCAGACAGCGTTGCACCGAGCGGTCAGCCGGGGTGACCAGGATCTTGTGGAGGAGCTGGTGCGAGCAAGTGAGAAGGCCAACGCAGCATCCAAGGTGGCCCACCGGCGTTGGATGAACCTGCAGGATTACCGCGGCGATTCGGCTCTGTTTTACGCTTCGATGGAAAATAACGAAGAGGTGGGGCGCTACCTGCTGCACCATGGCGCCGACCGGGAGCTGCGGAACAAGGAGGGGAAGCAGTTCTGGGAGGTATGAAGCGAGGGAACGTGTGCAACCTGGTTCCCAGCCGATTTCTAGCAACTACAACGTCGACCAGAACGATTCGTGTCGCTTATTATCCACGTATTACGCTATTCTAACATTTACTATTCCTACGGCAACTCCTGCTGCCCCGCAGTGCGGACTTTCTCAAACCACTCTGTTTTCCTGGGCTCTTCCCACCACACACACGTTCTGTGCGGGAGACCCGGAGGAAAGACGTTTGCTGTTCTTTTCATTATTCGTCGTGCTCTTGCTCACCCATTTGGCACCAGCGTATCAGCGGCCTCCGTTCCACAAGGAGAAATCCATTTCCTTCATGTTTGACCCTTTCAAGGCGGCTGCCATACCGACGTCTGAATAGTCATTCCCTGGTACGGAAAGTTATGTACAGCTGGTCGGCTGTTTGAAAGCAGCAACACTACCGTGGACTCACGCGTGCACGCTAGCCTGGTTCAACGTGGAAAGGAGAGGAAGACGGGAAAACAAGCGTATCCCTGCGTCTAAATGCGTACGTAGAGAGTATCCTTTCGATTATGTACGCGTTATTCGTTCTACCGAATACATCTTCACTCCCTCGAAAAATAAAACTCTTCCCCTTTCCCGCTCCCCAAACCACGATTCTCTTCCACCACAACTCATGTTCTCCCAAGATCCTGAACCCATTTATTCGGAGTACCTCTTTTCCTTGCTCCCGAGGACGCCGAATCGTTGGAGTTTCGTCCCGCTCTTTCCCATCTCTCTTCACTTCTTATCCTTCGCAGGCCACAACAATGAGGCGGCGTGAGGCACGGCGACTACGCGGACGAGAGGACCTGCCCCCAACGCTGGGCGGCCTCGTGAAACTCATTCCCACAGGCGTTGACACACGGAGGTTTCTGCAAGAGACGTATGGAACGATGGCGCCCTTGGCCGGGCAGACAGGTGCAGCCACCGCAACCGATGATGTTGGCGAGCAGGAAGCGATCATTACTGGCGAAGGGCTCGAGAAACTCCTCCAGACATTGGGTGATGCCTGTCCAGAGGGGGCGATGGACCTCGTTCGTGTGGCTCGCCGCGCCCCTCGCAGCCAATCTACGGCAGAGCGAATTCAAATTCCAGAGTTGTGCTTCGCGCTGAGCCAGGTCATGGGGCCCGTTGGTGTCCATGAACGACGCCGCGCTGCAGGCGAGCAAATGACCCCGGTCGATGAGGAAACCCCCCTGTTGCAGTACTACAAAGGCCGGCGGTTCCGTGCCATCATTCACGGCGAGGACCCCTCCTCTCCAGCGGCACGCGCAGAAGCCGCGGAAGCATCCGGCAAACCGGAGGAGGACCCCGTTGCCGCACAGGAATGGACCGCTTTCATGAAGAGCGTGAGTACCCCGCTGCCCATGACGCTGCGAGTGCACAAGACGGAAAAGGTGCCTGAGCAGGTAGCCCTCCGCATGCTAGGAGAACCGCGGATGCGCGAGGTGGTAAAACCAGTCGCCGCGCTCCCTGAGTCCACCCAGGTGTTCTCCTGTACAAACGCCGACTACCACTCCCACCCTACCGTGGAGTACATTTGCCGAACCCTGCACACCGCCAGCGCGGTTTCGTTCCAGGAGGTGGTCTCCACCATCCCTGTCCTGGCACTTGGGGTCGAACCGCAGCACCGCGTTCTCGACATGTGTGCCGCACCGGGGAGTAAGACCCTGCAGGCGCTCGATGAGATGCTGCGCAAGGGTTGGGACGTCCCGGACTTGCGCAAGGGTGTTCTCATCGCCAACGAAAAGGACCGCGTGAAGGCGACGCAGACCCTGCCAGGGCGGCTCAAGCGTTTCCACGCCCCTCATGTCATGTGCACGCGCTGCGACGCCGTTCAGTGGCCTCACCTCTTTGTGACAGAGGGCGGCGCCCTGGGACAGTACAAGAATGACGCAAGCAGCTGCCCCATTGAGCAGCGTTTCGACCGCATCATTTGCGATGTTCCGTGTAGTGGGGATGGCACCATCCGAAAGGAGGCCTCCGTGGCTGCGACGTGGTCGGGAGGCTACGTCAAGTCTCTTGTGCCCACGCAGAAGGCGCTACTCCGTCGAGGTCTGGACCTGCTTGCAGACGATGGCATTCTGGTGTACAGCACGTGCAGCATCAATCCGAAGGAAGATGAGGAGGTGGTGTGCGCCGGCCTTGAGCTTTTCGGCGACGCTGTAGAATTGCTAGATGTGAATGCAATCCTTGCCGAGCGCGGGGCGAGTTTGCATTCTACTGGCGGCATCCTTACCCCCAACGTCGAGAGCCTTCGGCAGCCCGTCGTTCCCTCTGGCTTTGATGGTACCAAGGTACTACGCGTCCTCCCTCACCGAGACGACACAGGCGGTTTCTTCGTTGCCGCGTTCCGCAAGAAGCGGCAGATAGAATCCAGCCTGCCTGCTGTTTTTCGTCAGAAGCTCAATCAATGGACCAAGTGGAAGGTTTGGGCTCCCGTAGCGAAGGATGACCCCGTATGGACAAACATCGCCAGATTTTACGGGTTCGACCACCTTGAGGAGAAGAGTTTTTCTTACTACCCAGATTCATGTGTGAACGAAAAAAATGCGCAAGGCCTCGTGCCTGTGTACCACCTCAATCCACACGGCGGCCCGACCCGTCGCATCGTTCTGGCGACCCCCGCGCTGGCATCCATGATCTTTGGGACCCGGCTGTACAAAGGACCTGGAGTCGAATTGGTGTGCGTTGGCGCCCGCGCGTTTGAAATTTACGACGGGAACTTTCTCCCCAAGGCGGAGTGCCGCTGGCGCTCCGTGATGGAGTCCGCCTCTTTCATCGCGTCACGCGCGTCGAAGCGCAAAATGCGATTTTCCGCGGAAAAGCATCGTCAAATGTTGGAGGAGCTCCTGCGCAACGGCTACGTCTACATGCGCAAGTACTGGCGCGACATCCTGTGCGACCCTGCGGTGTCCGCACTCAACACCAGCACGGAGAGTGTGGCGCCTTACCCGTTTGTCCTGGACGGTTCCTTGCGTGCACTCTTGTCGACCCCACACAGTGCCACACCTGAGGCGGAGACTGAGATCGCTTCAAAGGTGGAGGACTTGTTGTCGTCTGAGCTCCGCGTGGGAGGTATTCTTTTGGGGCTCTCCCGAGGCTCTGACCCAGAGGAGGCCCCGTGGTTCCTCAGCGCGACGCTGAGTGGGTACAAGTTAGAGCTCGCGGTGGATGCGTCGCTGCGCACGTACGCCCTCATGGCCTACCTTGACGTTTTTGAGAACTGCGAGAAGGCGACAAACACGCTGCCACCTCGCCCAGCGAGCGACGCTTCTCCCGCAGATGGAGAGGAGGAAAAGGAGGCACGGGCCTCACCGCTGGGAGAGGGCACGGATGAAGGCACAAAGGAAAAAGAGTTGTAATGCCACCGTGAATACCCGCGTATTGTTTTTTGCGCGGGTTTACTTCTGTTAAATGTTGTGAGCTAATCGCTCAGGAAAAAAAAAGAGAAACCTCTATTGTTCTGATTAATCCCCACGCAGTCTAATCTCCGAGAAGGGGCCCGCGTGCGACACGGGAGGGTGCTCATCCCACTAGTTCTTAAAAAATAAAAAATGACACACACACGCACACTCAACAATAATCTTATAGCAACGCAAAAAACGAGCATAAGCTCATGATCTAATGCATAAGGCGAGCTTGCTGGCGTTTTGGGCTACCTGACTATTGACGCCCAGTCCGGTGAGGGATGTCCGACTAACCGAATGACTTCTCTCTTTATTACCATGTCTGCTTACAACTGTGCTCACCCTCTTCTTTTCTATCACCTCTCATTCTAATCGATCCGAAGCATTTCAATCCACTGCACACACACACACACACACACACACAAATAAAAGAAGAGCAGACAACTTTTCGACTCAGGGACGAGCCTCTGTCTTTCGACGTCAACTCCTATTGTTATTACTGTCACTGTGGCCAACACCAACATCACAGCCGAGCTTCGTACCACCTCCGGTTCTCTTCTCATCCAGCGGCTGTCCAAAGTTCGCTGTCTTTTCCTCCTCTCTTTTCTGTTATTACCCCTATATATTTTTCACTGATCACTCCGATCAATTTGTTTTTCTGTTGCATCTGTGCAAAAGCTTTTATTTATTTTCAGCCTATATAGTAACTGTCGTTGCACCGCTCGGAGCATGCAGGTTGGCGTCAACGACGATAATCAAGATGTGTGTCAGCTCGAGGGGTGCACAAACATTGACCTGCTCGCGGCCCGCTGCACTAATTGCGGCAAACTCTTCTGCGGCCACCACATCAGCAGCAGTGCGCACCACTGCACTGGCATCAAGGATGCCGTCGTCTTGACGTGCCCCCTATGTAACCGTGTGGTTCCCAAGGAGTTTCCGACGCAGGCCCCTGATGAGGCGGTGTCTCGGCACATGGACAGAGGCTGTAAAGACCTCCCGCGATCGGCGTTTCAGACGAAGCAAACCACACAATGGCCACAACGGCCGACCGCTGGTGCTGGCCACCGCCTGGGGAATGGGGGTGGGTCCCCCATGACACCGGGGGGTACCAAGTCATGGTGCGCTGTGCCCGGGTGCCACAACGCGCATTCAAAGGAAAAGCAGGTCATCTGCGATCGTTGTCGGAAGGGGTTCTGCATTGAGCACCGCAGCCCTGCGCAGCACAAGTGCCAAGGGAAGCCGGAAACTAAGACGACTGTCGTGACGAGCACGGAGCAGCGGGGCGTGGGGAGCACCTCACCGAAGCCGTCATTGGCCAACGACCCTGTGGAGTTTAACGCAATCCTGCGGACGGTCACGAATACCCCGAGCAGCGCCATTGGCAAGGCGACGGAGCGTGCGGAGGACATGGTAGTGCCACTCGTTTGCTTTGCCATCCCCGCCACAGCACCAGGAAGCAGCACGACGACATTCCAGCCAGTTCCGTCCTTCTTCATGAACGTTGCCAAGAGCGTCGTCGTCGGGCGAGTGGTTGACACGGCTGTGTCGGAAGCGTCAAATAAAAGCGGGTCTGTGTTTCGTCCCCCCAGCGGGGTGCGGTGGTGTGCCCATGCGGTTCCCGTGGGATTGAGTCGCAACGCAGACGTGACATCTGCCATGTTCCCAGCACTACCACTCTCCAAGTTCGTTCGGGACACCCCGCTTGGGGGCTCGCCTAGCGGAGCTCCCAGGAACGGCATGGTGGTCGTCATTTCTCCATCCCCGCAGCTACCAGAGGAAGTCCTCAAGGCAATCTTCGACGCCCCTTCCAAGCCAGCGAACTCCAAGGATAAGGACAACTGTCGCCTAATGTAAGGCGAACTGGAGAAGTTCTTCACGAGGAGTTGCTAGTGTGTCCCAGAAAAGGCATCTCTGTCCTTCGTCGCGCGTGCGCGCGTTATTTACTTAGTTATTCAAAGTAAAGCTGAATTATTTCCCTCGCTTTCTCTTTACCTTCGTTGCTCCCTTCACGACTTTCTTTGTGTCCAACAACGTGAGAAGCATGGCGCAAAAACAAAATCCTAAACTGCAAAAAATGGCACCAGCGCAAAAGAAAGGAAAAGGTAAAAAAAAATCCAAACAAACGAGGAAACACACATACACCCAATCGTGCTTGGCTGATTCGCGCAGGAAAGAGATATACATTTGTGATCCGCTTGCTAATGTAACTTTGATGCAGCAACCTCACATGTTGTCCCTCACACTACTTCCCGTTCACGTTTGTGTCTCTTGTGGGCATCGTGCATAGCAGTCACACCTCCGAAGCGCATTGCTTTCGAGAACACTATCATCAAGAAGAGTAGATATTTTTCTTTTGTGAACTTGTGAGTGAGTTCTTCGCTCTCATTATACACGTGAACCTTGGTGACACTGACTGTCTTTCTCTCACCTTTGGTTTCTTCACGCGTTACTCGTGATCATGTCTATCCCGCAGCCCCGCGTCGTCGATGCGGCCACGGCGAAAGTCGTCCTGCTAGGCGAGTCCGCGGTTGGCAAGAGCTCCGTCGCCTTGCGCTTCGCCAGGGATGAGTTTCTCATCAATCAGGAAACCACTGTTGGCGCAGCGTTTTTGTCGAGGACGGTGACTGTTCCTCCTGCGGGTGGGGCGGCAGGCGCCCCCAGCCGTTCACTCAAGTTCGAGATTTGGGACACAGCAGGTCAGGAGCGGTACCGCTCCTTGGCTCCTATTTACTACCGCGGCGCCTGCGGTGCTCTCGTGGTGTACGACATCACCAGCAGCGAAAGCCTCAAGCGCGCGCAGACCTGGATCAAGGAGTTGCGCGCCAATGCAGATCCCACGTTGATTATCATTCTCGTGGGGAACAAGAAGGACTTGGAATCGCTCCGCCAGGTGAGCTACGAGGACGGACGGGCGCTCGCTGCGGAGGAGGATGTCACCGGCTTCTTCGAGACATCCGCGAAGGATAACCACAACATTCAGGAAGTGTTCGCCGACTTGGCCTCCAAGTTACTTGATCATGGCCTTGCAAATAGTAGCAATGTGGCTAGCTCACGTGCTGGTGCGCGTCGTCTTGCACCAGCTCCAGAGAATCCACCACCAGAACCTGCTGGTGGCTGCTGCTAAGTGCTAAGCCCAGGAGCCTCCTTTACATTGAGGTAGGACTTGAGAAAAGGAAGAGGAAGAAAAACACAATGAGGATCTGAGAAAAGCAGATGAGGTTGTGGTCGCCCATTCTCCCTGAGCGCGTGCGTCGAGCAAGACTGAGACTTTCCGTTCCCTCTTGCTGCTTTTCTCATCTGCACCGCTGCGTAGATATGTGGAAAGGGAATTGAAGCAAATTCCTTCCCACATTGGAAAAGAGATCGCTCTAGAATACTTGTTTCAATTGCTACCCTCACGGTGCTGCCAAACTAATTTTTTTTCTTCAAAAAACTGCCTTTTGCCCTGTTTTGTATGCGCTTGCTTTCTCACGAACCTGAATTCAACGTGCACGTACGTTGCTTTCTGCTGTGATCACCTTCCTTGTACTCATTTTCTTCCTTCGTTTTTCCTCCGCAGGACTTCCCTGAGATGGACCATTGTTCCTTTCTCCACTCTTTGAGCTTTGCTTCCTTCCTGCCTGCGCGTTGCTCTCCACACTGCCTTGACGTCTGTTCGAGTGGCTTTGTCTGCCACTTTCCTTGCTACACTCCTTTACGCAGAATCGAAACTGTATTTGGCCTCGTGACCACAACACAGAAAGGATTTCGAACCTATTTATACACGGTACTTCATTTGAATGAGAGGAAAGTACGGAGGTGAGAGGTGTAACACGCCAACGGAATTAAGGCAGCTTGACGAATAGACCGCGGATGCGGTTTTAAAAACAGCGAGAGGATCTTGTAGCACACGTGGTGCCATGTCCCTGGCGAGTCCTTTCTAAGCTCGTGATAGAAATGGAAGATGAAGGTAAGAAGAGGAACTTTGTCAGCCTTGCTACAGATGGGAGGCGGTGCTGATGGCTGATGACCGTTGCAGTGAAGCCGGTTGGTCTTTAGCTTGCGTGCGGACGGTCGAATACATGTCATGAGTGTTGCCAATACTGATTCTCCCAACCTTGTCTTTTCGCTTGTTAGAACAACACTTCACGTTATAGAACTAGAGGTGTCAGCAAAGCGTGCATCCACACGGACGCATCCTGACACGACTTTTTTCTTAAATAAAGAAAACCACCTTTTTGTGATAGTCTTCAATAGTTCTTTCTTTCCATCACCGAGACAGTCTGTTTTTCTCTCTCTCTCTCTTCTGTTTTGTACACCCTCTCCTCACAGAGGATAACATCTGCGGTGACGCATAGATGGATTCAAGCGGACTACCGAGCAGTAGCCCGATTAAAGCGGGTGGCTCACAGTACATCCCTTCCCTATTCGCTACCAACGCGCAATCTGGCATTGATATTAGTGGTAGCAGCCGCCACGCCAGCCGGAGCAAACACATCGACGTTGGGGGCTACTCCCACGGCTCTGGGATGCAACTCGAGCGAACCACGGCGGAAGGCCGTGCAAGGGACGATGCCGCCTACCCGCCCATTCCTCCTGTGAGTGGGAGCACCATGGGTGGTCGGACAGTAGTTGCACCCGCAGTGACGGGAGCTCCTCCACCTGCAGCCGCCCTTGGCACCGGCAGTTATGTGCACCCAGGGACGGCCCAGCAGCGCGGCAGCACGCCATCGCCCGTGTCGACGATAGACTACGCGGACATTGAACAAAAACAAACGGAGCTTCGAAGTGCTGTGGAGTACCGTATTCACTCCCTCGAAAGTACGCTCACGATGCGCGACGAGGAAATTGTGCGTCTTCGCGCGCAGCTCCGAAAAATGGAGGAGGACTACCAATTCAACTACAATCTGATTGGTGAGCGGGATGCGGCGCTCGAGGAAGCAGCGCAACAGCTCCAGCGTTTGTACCGGGAGATGAAGCGGGTGACCAACGAGGCGGGTTTGCTGGAGAAGCGGCTCCAGGCCGCAGAGTCGGAGCAGGCGGAGCTGAAAAAACGGGTGCGCGACGCTGAGGCCACCCGGGAGGCAACCGTGACTCAGGTCAAGAAGGAGTACGCCATCAAGGAGGAACATCTAGCGCAAACCGTCAAGGCAAAAGAGTCTGCGCTCGAGGAGGAGCGCCAACGGTCACACGAGGAGTACATGAAGATGATGAAGGAGCTTGAGGAAACCAAGGCTGAGACAGAAGGACGTACGGCGAGTGTGTCCTCCCAGCTCGAGCAGCGACACAAGCAAGTGGTGCAACGTTTGGAGAACGAGCTGGAGCGACTGCAGAAACGTCTGCAGACCTGCGAGGCGGACAAAACGGCTGCGGAAGCGCAACGCAGCCAACTGAAGGAACGCTGTGAAAGTTTGCAACACCAAATGGAGCTGGCGGCCCAGCGAAACGCCACCGCTGTGGAGGAGATGAAGGAGGCTAATCAAAAGCTGGAAGCCCAAGTTGCGCAAACCACGTCGCTGCTCAACAAGAGCCTAGCAACGGCTGAGGATGCCATCCGGGAAGAAACCCAAAAAAGTAGCCGCCTTGAACTAGAGAACACCGGTCTCCAATCACGTCTTGCAGAGACCAAGGCCCAACTCCAGGAGGCGCAAACAAAACAAATAGAGGACACACGAAGCTTTGCGGAGGAGCGGAGGGCCATGCAGGCCAATTACCAGTCCGCATTGTCTGCGATGGAGGAGACGGAGAAGAAGTGGCGTGACGGCGAGCGTGCTTTGCAGAGCGCCTTGGCAGAAAAAACCGATGAGGTTTCCCGTCTGTTACGAAAACTTCAGGAGGCGCAGCAGGCGTGTGAAGCGGAGCGAGGAGCCAAGGCGGAAGCAAAGGAGTCGGTCGCAAGGCTTCAGCAAGAGGTGGACAAGGCAGCGGCAGACGCCCAACGCTGGAAGGATGAAGAGGCGAAGACGGCGGCTGGCGCGCGCCACGAAAAAGCGCTGGCAGAGGAGAAGCACCTGGCGCTTGAGCGGGCGGCCCAGGAGGCGCGTGATGAGAATGAGCGGCAGCGGCGGAAAATGTTTGACCTGCAGGAGCGCAGCCAGACCGAAGTGGCGCGGCTGACAAGAGAGCTGCACGCCAGCGAGGCCGCGCGCCGCGCACTGGAGGACCAGTTCCACCTCACACAGGACCGCAACGGGCAGAACGCGCTGATCAACGGCCTTCGCTACGAGAAGGAGGTGCTGGAGAAGCGCGTCATGGAGCTGGAGCGGACCAACGGGGAGATTCGCGAACAGGTAGCGAACTTCACACTCGAACTGCAAAACGATCCGGTCGTCAAGTCGGCGAAGGAGTCCCAGCGCAAGGTGCAGGAGCTGCAGCAGGAGCTCCTTACCACACGTGATGAGCTGCAGCGGGTGCGAGACACCCTTACTGAAAAGGACGAGGAAGTGGCACGCTACCAGGTGGATATTCTCCGCGCACAGATGCTCTTGGGAACCTCTGGCAGCCCCGATGCTGACCTCGATCCACTGTCCGCTCTGGGACGCGCCAGGAAACCAGCGACCAACACCTTGAGTGAAGCCGCCGCAACGATGCTGCGAAAGCAGCAGGAGCAACTCAGAGGTGAATGGGCGACCATGCGAGAACAACTGGAGAAGGAGATGCGAGGTGGCGCTGGGAAGCGCAAACAGAAAGTTCGGCGTCAACGCTCAGCTTCATCGTCGAGCTCGTCAATCTCGACATCGTCTTCATCGTCCTCTTCTTCCTCCTCTTCCGCATCTTCCTCACCGCCCTTTCGTGTGAGTAGGCACACCCGAAAGCACTCGCACAGGCGCAAGCACCACCGTGACAAACCTGTTATCCTGAACGTGCCTGCAAGCCCCGAGGTACCGCCGGGTATCTCAGTGCCGCCCCCGCTGCCTGGCACCGCCGAAGATCCGGGCCAGGGTGTGCGCCATAGCTACCTTTTGCAGGAGTCGGAAGTGTGGCGACAAAAGAGCCTGCAACTCGAACAACACCTTCGCACGGTACTGCGTGAGCGAGACCAGCTGCGGCGGGAGCTGGGTGTTGCCAAGCAGGACATCAGCGCTCTCACCAACGAGAAGCAATCCCTGCTGGACCTGAACTCACTGCTGAAGGCGCAGCTGCGGGAGGCGTATCGCTCATCTTATGAACGCGAGGCGCACCCCCCTGTTTCGGGCGTGTCGAAAGAGCATGTTTACCAACATCCAGAGGGCAGCCGAGCGGCTGCGGCCGGGTGGGAGGACGCTCCTCTGGGAAACCGATCAGAGCCCCAGCAGACGCAGCGCCCCCCACGCGCTCCTCATACAGGGAGTCCCACGCCTGCCTTGTCCTCTCGTAGTTCCCACCCTTCGCGGGATGCAAGTGATGGAAGACACACCACCACGCGAGGCACCCACTCACAGGCAGCGCCTCGGGCAAATGCAGGTCTCAACTCCAGCTCCGCGTCCAGTCATCAGCAGCACCGCAGCGGGACACCACGCTCGCCGTCAGTGCAACAGTACGAGAGCCAACAGCAGCGTTTGGCGGAACTAGAAGAAGAAATTCGCAACGTCCGAGGGCAGATTGCCACGACGACGGCAGCTGCAGCGAAGAGGCAAGCAAGCGCTCAGTCGCAGAGCGCACCAGTCTTTCGAAAAGGCGGGGCAGCGGTTCGCCACTACGGCTTCCATCAGTGATCTCCTGTGACCTTCATATTTTGCTGTGCCCATTTCTTTATGGGTTGCCCTTCTCATGATGCCACATCACCACGGCGCGTGCTATCTTTACTCGTAAATGGGAGGAAGAGGAGGAAAGAGGCACCGGTGCCGTGCAAGTAAGTGGGCTTCGCAACTGTGGCAGTCTCCTGCATTCTCCACCCACTAGACACATAGACAAAGCGTACATTGCTTTTTTGCGTTTCATTTTCTTCTTGCTTCTTCCATTCAGCCATCAATAGACTCAAGCGAGGAAACCAACAAAACGACACAACAAATGCAAAAAAAATGTGTATATGAAAGAGGGAGCTTCCGTAGAGACCGCGAGGGGCGGTGCAAAAGACAAGAGAGAGGATGCGACCATCGACAAAGTTTCACTTTTCAGTGGTGTACAACGTTAGGCTTTCCGATGTAACTGGTACCATCCCTGGCAATTGTAGCGCAAATGTTAAATACAGTGACTGCTTTCGTTGCCCAATCTTGTTTTCATCGCTCCCCTAAAGGAAAACGTGAACCTAGTTCTCTGTTTTTGTTTCGTATATCTTCGGACTACATTCGTTCTGTAGTTTTTTTTTTTGTACTTTGGCGTACTGTTCCCACTTTTTAGTCCCTCTTTTCTCCTGACTTATTCACCATTCATCCTTCTGTACACTAAACTGTAAGTGTACCCCAGCCAGTGCGCAAAAAGGAACGTGTTATCACATCCTTTCTCTTAGGAGAGCTGCTCGCATCCTCGCCAGACACCTTTCTTCCACAGCCTCTCTGCGTGTTTCCCTCCCCACCGCTCTTGCTCCTTCCCCTTCTGTCCACCTTCCTTCTTAACTTTTACTTCTCGCTCGAGTATAACGGTTGCAGAGGCCGAAATAGGTCTCTCCCTCCCCTTACAAGAACATTATCTACGTACGTACGCGCGCACACACACACACAATCATAATAATACGCAGTCACAGCAAAGCCTGTAAGTCGTTGCTTGCTCCACGTGATTGTAACAAGAGGTCGCCGTGTTGAAAAACACAACAGCAACACAAGTTGAAGGAAAGTCATTGGTTACTGCTCCTTCGACCTTGCATCCCTCCCCACACGCGTTGATTCATCGGCAGAAAACAAAAAAAGACACAGTCCAAGGAAACACAAAATGGGTAACAAGCATTCCTCGCAAAACCCATCGGAGGCCCCTGGCCGCAGTCAGCAGCCACGCCCCGCACAACGCCAGGGTGGGCGCTCCACCAATAATGCTGGGGGCAATAGCGGCGCTGGGGCCCCGTCTGACATGCCACCACACCTAGCTAACCAGTATAGTAACAACACGCGCCAGCAGCGCAGCGGCAACCAGGCACCCCCTCCCCAGCCACAGCAGCAACAGCCTCCACGCCAGCAGCCGCCGCCCCAGCAGCAGCAACCTCAGCAGCAGCAGCAACAGCAGCAGCAAGGGAATGAGCGTGGTGGCGTGCAGGAAGGCCAGATGGTGAAGATGCTGGCGACGATCGAGGCATCCACGGTGAACTACAATCCGGCCACCAAGCTCCTCACCTTCTACATCACGAGCATTTGCCCGTCGCTCACGTACGAAATCCACACGGGTGTCAAGGAGTTCGTTGAGGATGGGTGCGTGTACTACATGCCTAACAGGCCCAAGATGGAGCCCACCCGCACCGCCATTGAGGGCCCACAGGAGAACCGCAAGATCACGGTGAAGATGGACCTCAGCCGCCTCGATGACAAGGAGCTTGTCTTCAACAAGCATTACCCCAAGCAGATGCCGTGTGTGATCATCATCCGCTACCGTACAACGGAGCTCCGCCGCAAGGACGGTGGCAACAATGGTGAGTCCAACAACGATCCGGGAGAGGAGGTTGTCGTGGAGCATACCGAGCACACCGCGGTGGACCTCAGCGAGAAGCCGCGTCGTCGCGTCATTAGCCAGATTGTGACCGCGGGCGGCAACGCCTACGTGGTGGAGAACTTGTACGGTGCGGACAATGAGGGTGGCGCAGGTGGTGGTGAGGGCACGGAGGTTATGGTAGGCTCCACCATCGCCCCGCACGACGGCGAGGAGGATGAGGATGGCCTCTGCGTCATTTGCCTTACGAACCCGAAGGATACGGCTGTGATGCCGTGCCGTCACATGTGCATGTGCAAGGAATGCGGCGAGCAGCTCCTCAAGCACAAGCCCGTGTGCCCCGTGTGCCGCGCACCCATTTCTACACTGCTCCACATGCCGCGCAAGTAATGCGAAAGCGCAGAGGAGCGCATCCTATCCGCTACACCAAAGGGAAAACGCGAGTTGTGCAGAATTTCTACGTACACCACGTTTCCACCTTTTCCTTACCAAGTACTGTGCCGGAGGTTGTAAGACGTAGAGCCTCCTCTTCTCCTTGTCAGGGTGCTATCCCTTTTGCAGAGGAGCACACCCGCGGGCAAAGCACCACGACTTTCCCGCCCCAGTCTTGTCCCAGCTCTCTTTCTGTGCTGTGGTTCGATGAAGAACTGAAAGCGAGTTCGAGAGCTGGCACTTGGGGAACACAGCTTCATCTTCCGCTCTTCTTCTTTCTTTTCTTGTTCATTCCTTGCTCTCATCAAACCCAAACTGTTTGCTTCCTTTGATTTCTCTCTACCCCAACCTTTCTTTTTTTCATCAGCTGTGCGCGCGTATGCATTCGTTATAAGCATGTTTCCTCTCAGGTTTGTCTCCGTTTACCCCTCCAAGCAGGAAGGACGGGCTGTAGGTCGCTCGTTTGTCCCAGGTTCCTGTTCCCTCCTTGTCTGCGCCTCTTTCCCTCCGATCTACCTTTTTCACTTCTTGCACCACTTGACTTGGTTTTTGTTTGCTTTCCCCGTTCTTCCTTTGTTTCACCTTTCTTCTTGCTGTTATCGCCCTTCGAAGGAGGAGGGCGTCCCCCTCTCATGCATTCCGTCCCTCGCGACTGCGGGGCACATTCTTTGGTGCCTCTCTCCATTTACGGTACGTCTCCTCGACGGTGCCAGTCGCGATGAAGAGACTTGGGGGAGGGTGAGGTTGGCAGGAAAAGCACCAGACAAAACAAACAACTATATATATGGGAAGGGCACACGCGGGGAAACGATTTGACTCGCGCTATCTTTCCACATAGCTGGAGTTCTCGCCCGAACACCACTCCGCATACGCTTTTCCTTTTCTTTTTTTTCTTCGACAACACGTGTCGTTTTGTTTCATTGCCCTTAGCGCCTTCGTTGTTTTCGTTCCACTCCAATGATAACGGCGCCGCAATTCTTTTCTCCTGTCCGTTTTTATGCACTTTGCTTGTAAGGATATTTTCCGTTCGGATGCTTTCGCGAATCCTCACTTGACTTTTCGATATTAAGCTTCTCTTTTGCTGCGACTCCGATTATGGTGACTCTTTCAATGTCAAAAAAAACAACAACAAAAACCGAGCAAAGAATGTATATGATCAGAGGCAAGAGCGTGCATGAAAAGCACAAGATGAAGGGAGCAGCGATCCATGCAGCTGAGTCCGCCATCTGGTAGAGAGCGATTCTGAAAAGACTAGCACTTACCTGCTCGCTTTCGCAGAGGCGCACAGAGCAAGAGTGATGCCCTGTGGCCTCAGTTTTGTCAACATCATCACCAACAGCACTTCTGATAGCCAAGCGCCTCGTGCCGCTTTACTCGGAAGACACTGATGCTGTCTCGCAATCGCATGGCGGCGTTGCTTGTGGCTGTGCAACAGCTCACAGGCATACCGATGAGCTGGAGAATGGGTGCCGCAGTTGGCAAACAACAAGTTGTCATGTGCAGCCAATTAGACACAGGGAGGATGTATTCCTTTCGCCGTCTCAATTCTTTTGTCTTGTGTACCTTCTTCTTCTCGCCTTTAGTAAAGTAACTCCTTGGTTCGTAGTCTCCAGCCGTCTGCTTCTTTTTTTCTTTTTTATTTCACACGATCCCAAATAGTCGTGTGCACTCCTTATCGAATTTCCCCCGCGACTTTCGCCTTCCCGGTTCTCAACGAAGGAGCGATCCCACATCTGTTGCCAACTCAAGAAGGACTGACGGAAACCCGGCTTCATCCTTCTCTCAGGTAGACGATTGGTTGCCAAACGTTGCGCAGCAGTGTTACGGAACAGGGTTGTCGCGCACGCGCTCCTTTAGCAGTAGAGAGGTAAAGAAAAAGTAAGAGGAAAAAATGAGTGACGCTTGTGCGACGTGCTGTGCGGTGTTCTCCCTCTTAGGCATCGTGCACCTGGTCCTGTTCGGACAGATGTTCGGGCGTGGCGCCATTTCCTTTGCCATCGAGTCGGTGGAGGCTGGCTGGGACATGTCCGAGAAGGCGAAGGCGTGCTACAACGGTGCCATTATCTACACCGTTACCTTTTTCATTTCCGTCCTCGCACGAGTGTACCTGCGCCGTAACGAGGCCGCCAAAGATGTCATCCGCCATGCGCAGCACCTTGAGGAGGTGGAGGCACTGCTGGGTGGTCGTAATGAGGGTGCCACGTCTTCGCGTTAAGCCTTCGGGTCTCTTGACGTACAGACGGAACAGAATTTTTTTACTGGTTGTGCGCCAACGCGGACTGCGGGCACTTGGTCATTTCCAGAAGAATGCGGAACCCCTGAGTTATCGGTCGCCGTTTACTGTGAAACGAGAGTACTGGGGTGCTCCGTGCGGCCAGTGGCGGGCCACGCCTCGACTGCCATCCGCAGCTGTGTTGCATTGGTACGTCCAGGTCTTCATCTACCGTTGTTGTTTACGTTTGCACCCTAATTTTTCGTTCTCTTTGCGTCCCCACGGCTTTTATCTCTCCATACGCTGGAGAAGAGGGATTGCTCTTTCCTGTTCGCCCGCTTCTTCCCTTGAAAAACGATCAGGCGCGTCCCGTTTGCTCTCCGTGTGTCCTGTTGGTGTTGTCCCTATGTTTGTGTTTGGCCCTCTTTACCCCCACCGTTTGCCTTTCGAAAGACTTCATAAAAAAATATTCAACGCCATGTTTCGAAACCGTAGCTCTCTCTCAGGGACCTTGGTTTTATCCAGTGATGCGTCCAGTGATGTTCACCTGACCTGCGGCACCCTCTCGTAGGGCAGCTGCGCGCTTGGCAAACGCAGAGGCAAGAAGGTGGTCTCATCGTTGCGTGCGGTGTCCCAAATCGTTTCACAAACGGGAAGGTGGTTTCATCACACTCGTCAAAGCCATGTGCTGTAGATGCTGAACGTGCTCGTCTTTCGACACCTCCATTTGCTTCTTGCTGGTTTCTCCGCTTCAGCGCGCGTTCCTGATAGCTTCGAAAGGTAGGTAGGCACTGTTTGGTTCAGGCCTGGTGTTTTTGGGCTCGCCTCGGCTGGTGTCCCTCCTTCGGGTTCGAGGGAAGGGGCGGGGGTGGGCGTTTCTGCCAGGGGCTGGCCAGCGCTCCTCCTTCGGGGAGGAGGGGGTGGGGTGGAGGGGGGGGGGGGATGGGTGGGCTGTTGGCTCCTTCTCGATGCCGGGGGGTGTTCTTCGTTGGGCCCTCGGGGTCTCGCGGGGCGCTGGGGGTTTCGGTAACCCCCCCGCCCCCCGCCTCGCGTGGGGCGGGGTTGCGGCGCGCAGCTGCGAACCGGCGGGCCTAGCCCCACCGACCAACGGCCGGCGGCGCGCCTGCAAGTTTAAGTGGCCGCACGGCGTGAGGGTACCCCGGCGAAGCTTTTCAAGACTCCTGCGTTTGTGTCTTCGCGGGTGCGACGGAGGAAATTGTTTCATCGTCGTGTGTTTTTAAGGACACTTGGCCGTTGAAGGCAATGGGCCAGTGAATTGGTGATTCACACTGTGCATGGCTTTTTATTTTATTGCGCGGAAGCCAATGAGAAAAGTACCAAGGGTCTACCACACAACCACCGTTTGTCTTTTCAATTCCACTGTCGCCACCACCACCTTTTCTTTTCTTTCCACTTCCAAGCCTGTTTGTAGACGTTAGTACTGTAACCTTGCCGTTATTTCAAAATACGGAAGTGTTCGCTTTATTGTAGGGAAGAACAGAAATCCTGTAAATACACTGTTGTAGCGAAAGGAATACATCCATAGCAGCTATCGCACGTGATTCAATCAGCGTTACGAAATCAGACCACGTACACACACCTTTTAGCAGTCATGGACCAATTCGAGCAACCTCTCGAGGGCATTTTCCGTGACGGTATTCCCGCTCCCGTTCTCCGCGCGTTCGCCCCTCTGTACCAGGCGCTGCCTTCCCTGCAAGAAAAGGTCAACAATGCTCGTGACTGCTACTACTGGCGCGCCAACCCTGCCAAGTGCGTTGACGAAGACGTGGACAACGTGACGGCCTTTATGCAGGCGTCTGAGGCTTCATTTCGTCTTTGCCCGCAACAGTCTGCCACTCTTCTCAAGTGCCACATGACTGAGCCCGCACGTGCCGTGTACTTCTGTCGTGATGAGGAATGGGAGTGGCGCAGCTGCCTGATGGATCAAACCGGTGTTCGCTTTTGGCCTTACGCTAACGCCCCCATCGGCGCGCAGTGGTCAAATGGTGGTCAAACGGAGGACTTTCACCTTGAAGATCGCTTCTTTTACGAGAACTTCGCGTGGTGGAGGAGAAAGGCCGCTGTTATGGCTATCCGCCGCCGTGAGCTCGAAGTGCAGTCTCAGCGCAAACACTGGCTCGAAGAGGAGGCCAACGGTGGTAACGCTCTCGATTATCCGAAGCCCACGCTTGCTCCGATCGGCATCAACAACCGCGTTAATTGAATGCTATGGTCGCATCTTCGCAGCACGAGTGCTCCGGCAATCGTGCCAGTAGGCTGACTCTCATCCCACTTTTTTTGGTCGTCAGAAGCAACCTTCGCAGCGTTCTCAACAGTTTGCCGGTCAGTGTCTCACGTAGCAGCACTCTCTGTGCAAACCGCGGCACTTTGGTTCAATTATGTAGGATTTGCAACGCTTTGCGCTGCGAGAAACGGGGAATATCTGTATAGTATCGTATAGTATTTTCGCTCCCCCTCCCTTGTATCGTTGGAGTAGTTGCGGTGATCATTTGCAGATTGCCAAATTACTTGCGTTGACAACTTCTTTTTGCTTTCGGGCGATATTTCTTTTCTTTTAGCAGTTTCCCCAATTCGGTGAGCGTGATTATTTTGCCGGACCTTCCCCATCGTGTCAACGGGAGCACGTTCTTCTTGTACCTCTGTGACCTTTGCGACCCTTACACTTTTACATCTCAAGTTGAAGCTGTACACGTCAGAAATTGCTGTGCGATGGGTCGACTTTTCGTCAAATACGAAGGGCTCAAATGCTTGGCGCCTGTGTCCCTACCTCACCGGTTTCTCGGCGCAAAAATGAGTCGATTGAGGGGAAACAGAGGAGAGAGGGAAAAGCGCTTATGTGTGACAGTAAGAGTGACGTCAGGGCACGCCATCATATTTGCGCTCTCTGATCAGCTGACTGAGAATGCAAAAATACACAAATATCACTACCCCTTGCTCTCTTCCACTTGACTTCCTTATCATCCTTTTCTAGAAAAAGCTGCACGCAGACAAGCTGAGTAACTCAGTTGCGTTATCACTATTTCGCGCTTTTACACCGACATTTTTTTTTTCTCTCTCACACGACTGCGTTTTCCGATTATATCTTGCACGTATTTGAGGTCTTCTTTCCTGCCAACCTCCGTTTTCGTGTCATTTGGCACATTGTTTTTCTAGATCTTTTTTTACCTTTTTCCCTCTCTTTTCAACTTGTGTATTTACAGGAGCACGCTAGAGTTTCCTTGCTTTCTGAAGCCGTTGTTGGCTTCCCGATTTCATCGTTCCAGTCTCTCCGTTAAGCACAAAGTCAGTAATTAATCAAAAAAAAAAAATAGTAATACACGAATCTGACGTTTTTTGACGAACGAGGATAGATTTGCTTTACGCATATATATTTTTTTTCTCCGGCAGGCGCACTCAGGGAGCTTCGAAGCACAAGTCACGTCGTAGCCTACAGCTCAGCCACATGTCTGAGCGCGAAGGCCTTCGCCGTACCAGTTGGACTTCGTCCGGTAGTTCAACGGACAGTTTGACAACGGTGATGAAGACACCAACGTCGCCACCCGCCCGTTTCGGGACCGGATATCCAGTCAAGGCTGACAATGACAGGACTGCCCGGAGTGAGCCCAGGATTTCACGGCTGTGGATGACGGCACCCGATTCTGATGCGATTGTGAACAACGGCCATTCTACAGACTCGGAAGGGCATTTAAAGCATACCGACACTTCGGAAGCTCGTGACCATAACAAGGAGCACATGTGGCTACGCATTCGCTCGGTCGAGAGGAAGTTCTTTGGTGATGTCGACGCACCCGGTATTTTAGATGTAAATAAAACCAACTTTTCTGTTCCGTCTGTTGGAGGTTCCGAATTTAGCAGCACAAGCGTCACAACAGATGACAGCCGTACCAACGAGGAAGGACAAATTCCCGACAGGTCGTGGAGAGTGCGAGCGGAGCTCGCACGTGCCACCAAGGCTATGCCGTCAGACAGGCGCAGGTTTTCCTCCCATTTAGCATCGCGCATCGGAAAAAGCACCTTGGACGCGTGCAATCCCTCAGGGAGGGAAATTGAAGCGGAAAAGTCGACGTGGCGCAGTTTCCGCAGCTTTCAAAAATTACATATGCAACCAACCACTCGGTCTCAGTGGATGTTCGATGGTGCTGCGCGACACAGCAAAAGAGACGAAAACAATGACGCCGGTGCTACCACTGACTCACCAGGAAGGGTACCCAAACTCCCCGAAACGAATGATTTTGTTGCCTGCAAAGAATATCGGGCTATCGACGGAAAGAAAAGTTTCGTCCCGTTCATTGTGTACTCATCCCGGACGGTCAAGCCTCTGAGCCCCGACCACACATTGGAAAAGAGCGAGAGCCCTCATGCAGACAGTAGTGCGCTCCGGCAGCGGTGTCTCGATTTGGAAGCGACTGTCGAAGAACTGCAAAGGGAGCTTTTGAAAGCGAAGTCGTCGGCGGCCAACCAACGGAAAAGCCCTACTGAGCCCGTGGTGGTGTGGAGGCGCACCGAGAACTCCATTGAGCGTGCTCCTGACAGTCCATCCAGAATGCTGTTGCCTGAGCTCTCTTCCAAAGGAAGCAATGTGAAGAGCCCCAGTATTGTCCGTGACGAATCCGCTGTGAAAAAAGTCACGAAGCGAGAGGAAGCACCGCGTGCCGCATCGGCCAGTGTGGCTTTTCGCAGCGTGTCTCCTCAGTCTCCAAAGGGTGTGAATGCATCCGTGTCGCTAGGCTCAATTGATGAACTGCGGTTGACTTCGAACGGACGAGCCCCATCAAGTTTCTCCCCGGAGCGCCAGTGCGTGCATGACCGTGGCGCTTACTTCCACGCGAAGCACCGTTCGGGTGTTCCTCCCCCTGACAACGGCGCTGGAGACTGCGACGATGATGTTGTTTGTGCGGCAGAGTTGAATGTGGATGTCGATCGTGCTCCGGATGCGAAGCTGGACGTGCCCTCTGAAACAAAGAGCGGCAAAGATGGCGAGAAAACAGAATCAGGTGACGAACTTCTTGAGTACGAAATGAACGACGAGTCTGTTGAAGCGGTAATGACTGCTGGAAATCATACTGCTACAGACGATGACAATCTTCAGCTGGTTCTGGCTGAGCGCCAGGTTCGGGAATTCAAGAAAAGCTTCGAACGTGCGCAGGAGGATGCCAATGCGCTGCGTGTGGAGCTGGAAAAGCACCGCCTCCGTCGAGATGAACTAGAGACCCAAGTGCTCGCTCAGGAGGAGCAAATCTTGTCCCAGAAAGACAAGGCAGACCAGCAAATTCATGATCTTCGAGAGGAGGTTGCTAAATTACGCAGCCAGTCCACTCCGGAGGTTCCAGCGACGGCCATCCCTGCCGCAGAAAAATTACTCGCGCTATTGCAAGACCTTGCGAGCTTTTTCTTGTCCGAGGAAGTCACAGAAGAAAACAAGGACATTGCATGCATGAAAATTGAGGCTATGGCTGGCATTCTCCAAAGCACCTCCGATGCTTCGGCTGACGCCAGCGCAGAAACCGCCAAATCACTAGAGACAGAAGATTCCACTTGCGCAAACAAGTTTGCCACCGAACTGCGCGGGATTGCTGTCCGTTTAGCCTCTCTTGTAGGTCCAGGCAACGCCAAAGAGGAGCTTCTGGCAGGTATCACAGGCGGCCAAGCTTCCACCACGGAAGTCTTCGCTGCTGTCTCAGCGTTCACGGGCCTCGTTCAAGAAACGGCTGAGACTCAAGCCGTGCAGCTTGCAGAGTTGCGGGAAGAGCTTGAGGTTGTCCGGAAGGACAGAAACGAGCTCATTGGCCAGCAAAGCGAGCAAGTGAGGGCGCTGCAGGAAGCGTTGCTGGAGAAAGACACGGAGCAGCTGCAGTTGATGGAGCGAGGAGAGGCGATGCGCCAAGAGCTGGAAGCCCTGCTCGCAGAGAAGGAGACCCTGTCCGCGCAGCACCCGTCTTCCGTTGCAGCTACCACGGGTGAAGGTTTCGATCGCGACGAATGGGAGCGTGCTTTGCGCGCTAAGTTTGAAGAAGAGAAGCGGGTTCTGGTGGCCGAATGGGAAACCAGGCTGAAGGAGCAGAAGGCTAAGGCGGAGGCTGCCCGACGTGCTCAACACAGCGTCTTTGCAGAACGACTGTCCACGGTGCAGTCGCAGCTGAGGAACGTCCGTGTGGTCAACGACGAGGAGCGCGACAAGTATGCCAGGGAAGCGACCCTGCTGCGCACCGAGCTGGAGGCCACAAAGGCTGCGCTGGAAGCCAAGGAAATCGCCCTTAGCATCGCCTTACGCGACGATATTGTGCGGGCGGGAAGCACCAAAGGGAGCGAGAATCAATCCACCAGTGTCCGCGGCCGCTCGCTTTCGCTGTCCTCGCATGGCGTGTCTGGGGGCGAGTCGACCACTGTCACTCGTCGTGCAGATGTCAACGATGCTTCTCAGCCGAACTCTACAAACGCTGACGGGACCACCGCTTCGACGGTGACCTCAGTGACGATGCCTCCTGGAGTTCCTGCGAGTCTCGCCGAGCTCCTGCGTGCTGGCTCCGCGGAGTCCTCTGGCGATCGAGCGCAGGGTTCGGTCAACAACTCCCCTTCTCCCCTTTCGCTTTCCCCAGAGCACCTGGAACGGCTTGTAGCATCCGTGTCACACGCTGCGGCGGCCACCACGTCCACCGCGTGGGATTCGCGGAGCCCGCCCTCCTTTTCCGCCCCCACGTCCACAGCCCCTATGGTTGCCAACGACCGCGACACGGAAAAGCAGACGGCCACACCCCCGCCGCAGCCCACGCAAGGCCCTCGCCGTCCAGCACCAGTGCCCACCCTCACGCCGTCCCCATCCAAGTCCCCGCTGCCGCCTCGCAGTGCAGACAGCAGCAGCGTGCCTCGCAAGGTCACCTTCGCTGGTGTCTCTCCGTCCTCGTCCGCTCCCACGCCTTCGCCAAAGGCCTCGCACCGCAAGCCAGAAGGCCCTTCCCCAACGGGTGCCACTGACGCCACCCCTGCCCGCGCACCCCGCGCGGTGTCCCGCTCCCTCTCGACCTCTTTTGCACCCTCGCCCACGAACGCAGGCTTCCTCCGTGACGCCAGCGCCACCGTGGAAGGTGAGGAGATCCCACCGTTGCCGAAACTTTCGCTCAGCCGCTCCCTTTCCCCCATTCCCATTCCCATGACGCAGGATGTGCTTGAGGGGACCCCCAGCCCGCTGGCCCCAGCACCGAAGCTGCGCACGCCTACCTCCATGTCCCTTCGTCAGCGCTCTGTGAGCGAGGCGAACACCGTAGGCGATGGCGACGGAGGCAGCGCGAGCAAGACACGCAGGTTTGTCAAGATGGGCTCGCTCCAGCGGGTGCGCGAGGTATGGTCTAAGCAGGAGAACATGATGCTTGGCACTTCACCCGGATCGACGGAGAAGGCGCGTTCTCCCTCCACACGCTGATTTCATTTTTTAAAAAACCTTTCTTTCTGACTCCAGCAACTGTGGAGGAGGAATCGATGCGCACACGTCTCACAATCACCAATACAGAAATCACAACAATACATTGCTTGAGAGCGTTTCACGTTCTTTGAGAACCAATACACTCTTTTCCTCGTTTTTTTTTTTGCCTTCATCTTGCCGTGGTGTCCCATTCACGTCGTCCATATATTTCTTTTCATTACACATGTTTTCTTATTTTAAATGCACCTGTTTTGATTCTTATTTCTACTGCTTTGTCTATAGAGACTCTACTGCCTCGAAAGAGTTCAGCTTCATCACAACTTCCACCCATAGATGATTTGCCTCACAAACACTTGCTACCACAGGCACAGAACCAGCCACGGTACTCAAACCAATTAACAATCCACGCGTTCACTCACTTCTCTTGTCTACTACCCAACCCATAAAAAACATCCAGAGAGCAACAAAAGCCATGTGCAGGAGACGTGCAACTTACATGAAAGACAATACTGAGCTGTACGCCGAACCTATAAGCTCACTTCTTTGTCGCTAAAGTACACGGTGTGGGAGAGGAAAGAATGGACGAAACAAGGTGGCGGCGAAACCAGGATACACGTGTGAAAAAAAAAGGTGTCTCTAAGGTTGTCGCCGTCGCGTCTGGTGCAGCGAACGTCCAACCGTCGTATTTCCGTGCTTTGTCTTCACCCTTAACTGTTGTTTCCAAGAGAGGAGGAAGCCACACAGACACATACACACACACACACACAAGAAGACGAGTCAAAGCAAACATAAAACACGCGCACATATCCATCGAACTGTGAACTGCTGTTGCTCGGCAGCTGAAGGATGAGACCTTTGACAAGGTCAGCTCAGCGTGAGGTGGCTGCATGTGTGTTGCGCGGCACACCCCTGGCAACGTCCAGGTCACCAGCGTGCAGCTTCCACAGCGCCGTGGCACCGTCACGTCCCTTACGATGCTCGCCACCCTCGTCATCGTCCTCTGAACCTTCCCAAAAGAAGAGAAGTTCTCGCAATCGCGGCGCACGCGCCAATTTAAATCCCTTCTCACAAGAAGTGCGGCGCTTGCTGACGAGTTCGTCGACGGCGCTTCCGCAGTCTGGCTGCGCGGCGGCTTGTGAGCAGCAGGAGGCGGCTATTCTCTCAGCTCTCAGCGCCCAGCCGCTCGCCTGTGCAGCGGACGCGCACATTCATGCGGCATGTGTGGGTACCTCTTCCATGCTGCACCCACTGCTGTGCATCCGAATCCTCCAGTGCCTAGGCTTCCCTCTCCTCCCTGCGGACTCCGCGGCCGGAAAAGGCTGGCTGGTGCGACACCGCAGCACCACACTGGCCCATGAGGAAGCCGTGCAGCGTGTCCTTGCACACGTCCTGTGCCCTCTGCAGCCGCTGCTCGGCGCTGCACCGTCCGGCCCTGACGAAGCCGGCCGTACCGATGCGGCCATGCACCCGCAGCTGCAGCCTGTACTTCCGCTGGCCCTCGCTTGGTGGTGTCTGTGGCGGCAGGACGTGGGTGTTACGGAGGGGAGGCTCTCCTCCGAGGTGTGGGTGCCGCATCTGTTGGGTTTCTACCGAAACTATCTGGACAGGAACCGCCAGTGCGCGAAGCCTCCCGTCGCCACAACCACATCTCAGGAAGAGGAGGGCTCGCCGGCTGTGGCGCCCCTTCCCTTATCATTTTTGCTTCCTTTCTTCCTTCCAAAGTTCACCCATGTGGGCACCTCGGAGCAGCCTGAGGCCCTCTCTGAGGCACTGGCCCTGTGCCTCCAAGAGGATACCGCGTCTAGCACCCCCTCCCTTCCGATAGTATTTTCCTCCCCTGGGTATCTCGCAGACTCCCTCTTCTGGTCGACCTCGATCCCACTGCTCGCCCACCCTGTCCTTCAGTCCAGCTTGCACCGCGCCGCAGAACGAGCTACTGCCGCCGCGGTTGATGCGGCCGACAGAGGCGATGGCAAGGAGAGCACCAAGGGCTACCTCATCGTCCGCATTGCCATTGACAACGATAAAACCTTCCGGCGCTTCCTTCTTCGGCTGACGTCACTGCTAGAGCACCAGCGTCAACACCAGCAGCGAGGGACCGGTACACAGCGCGAAGCCGCCTCGAACGCGTGGCCGCCCATTTACATTGAACCGTTTGTTTCCATGAAGCATGCGCTGTCACCTGATGGAGGTGGTGGGAGTGAGCATGCAGAGGCGGTAGAGGACAACGTCTTGCGCTGGATAAACCCCCTGCACGACTTCATTTCAACCGTGTACGCTGACCGGGCGGATGGTAAGGAAACTCACAGACAAACGGCAGAAATGGTGGAGCTAAGCTTCACGGGCCTCTTGAATGTGCTGACCGCCATCTTGGATCGTTTGCAGACGCTGCGAAAGCAAAGCTCGTGTGATGTGGGGCCACAAAAATCCGAAGGCGATCCCATGCCTTCAGAGACGCAATCTTTTCCTCTGCTGGCACACAAACCCCGCGTGCACACGATAAAGCGAGTCTGCGAAATTCTTTTACACCATTGCCGCCGGGTCCTTGCAACGCAGGAGGGGGTCAACGCGGGCGGGGTGTCTCGCAACGAGGGAGTGGTGTGGTTTCATGATGTGGCGGTGCCGCAGCAGGAGGCGGTGCTTCGTCGTTTGTGCGGGGTGTCCCGGGCGCTGGTGCGCGTGGCGATGGAGGAAAAGCGTGTCAGTCTGCTCACCGAGGGCCCCGAGGGGTCAGCGCTCACCGCCGGTGGCGCTGTCGGTGGCTCCCAGCCGCTGCACAGCAGGGACACACGAGGCAGCACTCCTGTCGCCGAGGGGAAGGAAGGGACTGGCAGCGAACCGTCGGGTTCTGCATCCATTGTGCCGCACCCGTCCTCGTCCCTGTCAGCCTCCTTGACGGCTGTAAGCCAAGCGCTGCGCAACACGGCGTTTCGTGTACTAGAACCGGATTTGTGGCGCTATTACCAGGTTGACGCGGAGGCCGCCGCGACTCCTTCACCCTTGGGCGTTACCCCGTCCCTTTCGGTCCTGCTCCGCGTGGCTCCCCTCCATCTCCTTTCCAAGGAGGTGGTGTTGGCAAGTGATTTCGCCTCAGGAGAGACCCACAGCGTTGGGGAGGACGCTAGGGACGTGCAGGGATGGGTGATGGAGGGACAGGCAGCGGTGAGGCAGGTCTACCGCGACGTTGGCGGTGCCGGGGCGGCTAGCACAGCCTTGGCGCTGCTGCGGCACCCATTGCAGCAGCCAGCCGCTGCTGTTATGGAGGGTGTACGGTTGCTCGCCCTGCACGTGCTCCTCTTCTCTCAACCTCTGGTGTCATACGCGAAAGAAAACGGCGACTGCTGCACCCCCCTTGAGCATGCAGCACCACGTCTGGTGGACCGCCTGGAGCTGGCGGTGCAGAGCGTGTGGGATGCCTGCGGGGAGGACACGAAGGTCGAGGCGGCGGCAGAGGCAGAGGACGCGAGCAAAAGCAGTGCGGGTCTGGTGCGTGGGACGGAACTGCAGGTGCGTCTCGCCCTCCTCTCTTTAGTGGTTCTCGTTCGAGCTGGTGTGGCAGCGCTGGAAAGGGGTTCCACAGGCTCCGTCGGCACTCCTGCCCACGAGGGGGAGGGCTACCCCGCCAACGCAGACCAACTTCTCACAACGTGCCAGGCGTTGATCCAAGCCGCGACCAAGGGCGGTGAGCCTGGCGCAGAATGGGGGCTGGTTGGGCTGGACACCTTGTTGCCAGGGACGGAGGCGGCGGCTGTGTACGTCGGTCCAAGCAGCACCACCAGCCGATGGGAGCTCGTGGAAAGCTTGCGCGACGCCTCTGCGGGAGAGGAAGGGTCGGAAGCTGTGTGGGAGTGGCTTGGCTCCCCACCTGCGCTGGTGCGCGCGGCAAGGGAGGTCCACGAGCAGCGCGACCACGCACACAAGCCACCGCGGCTGCCACATTACCTAGTCCCGTGGACAACCTTGGCGGAAAGCCGGCAGCCTCTTCGGCTGTATGACGAAAGCAGGCAGTCCGCTGGTGAAGCCGCTGATTTCTTTGATCACCACCTGCAAATGCTGCTGCAGTGCGCCTGCCCTAATAGCGCTGCTGGTGCGGACGCAGACCCGGTAGTGGTGGTTCGCTTTGTCAGCCTTCACGAGGAGCTCACCTTTTTTGCGCCATTGGCCTGCAGGGCGCCCGTGCTACGACTCACACCAGACATTGTGGTGGAGAACCCAGAGCTGAAGGCCGCCCTATCCATGCACAAGTCTCTGTTGGCTGCTGTGGCTACCACGCAACGTAATGAGCATTCTCCACGAGGTCCGCGCGAAGGAAGTGCTAGCGCGGGCCCATTCGACGCGAACGATGAGGAAGACGACTACTACGACGGCTTGGATTAGCCACACCATCCATGGCACGCTTTACTTCTTTTCCATGTTGAAAAGTACGCGCGTGCCACTCACAGATTGCAGTCACACACATACACAAACACATACACGACAACAGCAACGTCAGCGGCGAAGACAGAAGCTAACGTGAACACAAAAGAAAGCGTACCATGCACACGAAGTGGGAAAAACACTTTCCGTGGGGCCGTGAGAACCCTCCCGTAATCATCACGACAGCACGATTTTGAAGCCATGGACACCGGACACGCGTGCCCGCCAACGGAAACTGCACGTGCGGGGATGAGATGACCATGCTTCGCGCATCATCAGTCGGCATTTCTGCAATTTCTCTTCCAACATTGGTTCTCCTTCCGCAGTCGTTCACGTATTTCGTTTTTTTTTTTTCGCAGCGGCCGGACAGATATTCCTTCCGCCCATTCTTTTCCTGTTAGTCTCTTTCAGTCGCCCCATGCTACGACAGGTGCATCTTGTCCTAGGCCCACGCCGCAAGGGCAAGATACCCGGGTTTGCCTCAGACACCCTGGCGCGCGTGTACCAGGATGCCATTCACGGAAAACCAGCTGCGGCTGCGGCTGCAGGTGACGCCACGTCCGGTGCTGTAGAGCGTCCCTCTGCAACGCTGCGGTATACCCCGTGGCGAAATGAGCGCGAAGTGACCAATCACGTGGGCGAGATTGGCGTCATGAGCCGACTCGCATACGAACTGCGGGAGCGTGACAAGGCCATGTCGGCGGAAAGAGCATCGCACGCAGATGTCGCCCACGACCACGACCACGGCCACGGCCACGGCCACGGCCACGATCACGGCCACGATCACGGCCACAGTCACGGTCACGGACACGGACATGAGCATGGGCAGCAGCGTCATCATGCGATCCGTCGGGGAGCGGCGGATCCGTCGCCTGCCTCTGGCTCGAAGGAAACCCTCTTTGGCACACCCGCGGCGGCAGAGGGAGGGGCGGCCATGATGCCGGATGGCGTCATCTCGTCTCTAGAGGAGTACCACGCGCGGCTGCACGGCAGAGGGCCAGCACCGCAGCGGCAGCGCCAGGGGCAGGCTCGTGGGGGTGTACGACACAGCGGTGTGCAGCTGGAAATTCTGGGTCTCTACCGGCAAATGCTGCGCGAGGTGAATCGCATGCAGGATGCTGAAACGAGGAAGAGCCTGCAGGAGTACATTCGTAGCGAATACGACAAGAACGTCGATCTCCCTCGCAAACACATTGCGAAGGTTGAATGGTGCATGAACACCGCCAAGAGAAAGCTTGAGGACTTACAGAGAATGAGTCCGTCAACAAAGTTTTCGATGCGTTAACGCAGAGCGATTACCTATTCCAGACCCTTGGTCGCGTTCAACTCGTTCTCGGCCCATGGCTCACAGAAAAGTTTTTTTTTCTTTTTGTTTATCCAGATTCGACGTTGCTCTATCTCCACGTTTGCTAGTTTCGTTGCTCCGTTCGCTTTTGCGTCTGTCGTTTAGGCAGAGCGCTAACACGCACGCTGAACTTACGCTGACCGCGAGGAGGACAACATAAACGTACCGTCCCCGTGTATTCATGATAAAAGGGAGGGAAAAAGAAGGAAGAGTCTGACAGAAGGGTGCTTGGACGAAGAAGAACTGCATCGCAAGGTGCACGCGGATGCCGGTGCACAGCGTGTCGGGGCTTTCTGGTGCTTCCTTGTAAGTTTTTGCTGTCAGAGCGGCGCCGCTGTAATTGAGGACAGACTTGACCGTTCACTTGAAAGAAAATTCCCCGCCTCTGTTACGATTTTCTTTCAACTTCGATTTCCCCTTTCTACTTCACAGTTTTGCCTTAAGAAAAAATATTGCTGTCAAACCTCTTCTGAGAGACGCAAGAAAGTGTAGCCACGCGAAAAAAAGAAAAACAAACAAACGAAGAGACGTGCGCAGATTCGCTTGACAGTGAGGTGTGAAAGCATCAGCGTTTCCCTATTTGTGTGCGCGTGTGTGTGTGTCCGGGCCCTTTGGTGAGAGAGGCTAAGTAGAGTGTTGTGGGAGGAAGATTCAAAGGCGGAAAAAAGGGGGAGATCAACGCACTGCAGGGAGGAGAGAGAGAGAGCAGCTCAAACTACGAAAGACAAAGGATCGTTCACAAGGGGAGGTGGATCGGGAAAGAAAACCTAATCAGGCACTGCCATTTTTTTTCCCCTGCTCGGTTCTCGTCTTGCTGAGTCACGCCCGCTAAATCACCAGAACGTGTGCGCGTTGACGGTCGTCAGGTGCTATCGTGACGTCAACGATATTCCACCAGCGTCCGTGCGCAAGCCGTGGTGAACTCATCGCCGCATGGCACTTCGCAGCCGCGTTGCGCTGACGGCTCTGCCACAGCAAAGCATGCGAGGCGCACCTGCCTTCGCAACTGCCTGTGACCGCGTCTTCCTCCGTCCCCGCCGGCTCTGCCAGCTAACGAAGGCACGGGCGTTGTATCTGCCCACCTGTGCAGCCCCGACGCGGTCCTTGCACACCTCCGGCAGTGGCGGTAGCAGCAAGGCCACGTCATCGGATTCGGTTTCCTCTCCCGCTCTTCCCTCCTCCCCACACGCCAGTCATTCGACCACCGCCGAACCATCGCACTGCACGAGGCCCCCGCAGGCAGAGGCCCCCGTGTCTTCCCCATTCCCATCTTCCTCCTCTTCTCCTTGTTTCTCCCCGTCTGGCACCACCGCCGCCACAAGCAAACCATCAAAGGATAGTAAGCCATCTGTTAACATACCCAACAAAACCCCACCGCACACTTCGTCTCGCACACCCGCTGCTATGTCTCTGGCGGATTGCAAGGGCGAGGACCAGCTCCTCGAGGTGCTCAAGAGTCTGGGCATCGAGCTGCCCACGATTGAGCACGAGCAGAAGGCCACCGTCGAGGAGGCTAACAAGGAGCTGGACCGCTTCGGCTGCCCCTGCACTGGCACCAAGAATATGTTCCTCAAAGGTAAAAAGGGTGAGCTCGTGCTGGTGACGGCCCTGCACACCACCCCGACGGACATCAAGTTCATCCAGAAGGAGGCGGGCACCAAGGACCTGCGCTTCGCGCCCGCGGATACGCTTGAGGAGAACCTGCACGTCATTAAGGGCTCCGTTACCCCTTTCGCTCTTGTCAACAACCTGGACAAGCGCAACATCACGGTGCTGCTGGACAAGCAGCTGGTTGACACGCCTCACCCCTTTGTGCTCCACCCGTGCCGCAACGATAAGAGCTGCCTCATCACCTTTGAGCAGCTCAAGGCGTTCCTGGACAAGATTGAGTACCCCTTCAAGGTGGTGGACTTCGACGCCGCTCCTGCCGCTCCTGCTGCCCCTGCTGGCTCCTCCGGCAAGCCGGCGGAGAAGGCGAAGAAGCCCCAGAAGGCCGCTGCCCCGCAGGCCGCCGCTGGCGAGACGAAGCTCGGCATCATGGCGAAGAAGGAGGACAACTTCCCGTCATGGTACACGGAGGTCATCACCAAGGCAGAGATGATTGAGTACTATGACGTGTCGGGCTGCTACATTATTCGGCCATGGGCCTACTACATTTGGAAGTGCGTGCAACGCTTCTTGGGCAACCGTATCGAGACCATGGGCATTGAGGACTGCTACTTCCCCATGTTCGTGTCCAAGAGCTGCCTGGAGCGCGAGAAGGAGCACGTCGAGGGCTTCGCCCCTGAGGTGGCCTGGGTGACCAAGGCGGGAGAGTCTGACCTGGAGGTCCCGGTTGCCATCCGCCCGACCAGCGAGACGGTCATGTACCCGTACTACGCCAAGTGGATCCGCAGCTACCGCGACCTTCCGGTGCGGCTGAACATGTGGAACAACGTGATTCGGTGGGAGTTCTCGCACCCTACCCCGTTCATCCGCACGCGTGAGTTTCTCTGGCAGGAGGGCCACTGCGCCTGGCCTACCCAGGAGGAGTGCCAACGCGAGGTTCTGCAGATCTTGGACAACTACGCGGCCGTGTACGAGGAGCTGCTGGCCGTCCCGGTCGTCAAGGGTCGCAAGACGGAGAAGGAGAAGTTCGCTGGTGGCTACATCACGACCACCGTGGAGACGTACATTGAGGCTGTGGGGCGTGGCTGCCAGGGTGCGACGAGCCACAACCTCGGACAGAACTTTGGTAAGATGTTCGACATCCGCTTCCAAGACCCAGAGAAGAATGACGGCTCCACGCTTATCCCGTGGCAGAACAGCTGGGGTCTCACCACGCGTGTGATTGGCGTCATGATTATGGTGCACGCTGACAACCAGGGTATGGTGCTGCCCCCGCGTGTGGCGCAGGTGCAGGCCGTCATCATTCCCGTGGGGATCACCAAGGATACCTCGGACGAGGCCCGCAAGGCGATTGTGGACAGCGCCAAGGCCTTGGAGAGCGAGCTCATCGCTGGTGGCATCCGCGCAAAGAGCGACCTTCGCGACAACTACAGCCCTGGCTGGCGCTTCAACCATTGGGAGGTGAAGGGCGTTCCCGTTCGCATTGAGCTGGGCCCGAAGGAGATTTCCTCCAAGGAGCTCGCGCTGGTTCTGCGCTACAATGGCGAGAAGCGCAAGCTGGCCTGGGACGCCCAGACCGCGGCGAACCTCTCTGCCATCCTCGAGGACATCCATCGGAGCATGCTCGCCAAGGCGACGGAGTCCCGCAAGGCGCACACGGTCCAGGTGACCGAGTGGAGCCAGTTCGTGCCTGCGCTCAACAACAAGTGCGTGCTGCTCTCCCCGTGGTGCGGGGACATGGCCTGCGAGGACCAGGTGAAAAAGGATAGCGCAGAGGAGTCCAAGGCCCTGCAGGCCGATGCCACCGATGACGCCCGCGCACCGAGCATGGGAGCCAAGACGCTCTGCATCCCGTTCGAGCAGCCGGGCCCGGTCGACGGTCTCACGTGCATCTGCAAGGACTGCAAGAAGCCTGCCACCACCTGGGTTCTCTTTGGCCGCAGCTACTAGGCCAGTTTTTTTTTTTTGAAAAAAACAAAAACATTTTTGTGTGTCGCTTTCGTTTTCACTCCCCCAACGTTCTCTCAGAGGGTGCCTCTTTTTTCCCCGCACGCATTGGAAAAGAGACGTGCTCGCTGGAGGGTTCGACACGGAGGCCGCGGCGCCGCCGCTCGCAACACAGCACAGCGGCAAAGTCCCCCCCCCCCCTGGTACGGGAACGTGAAGATAAGAAAGACGACTGGAAGGAGGAGGGACGTCGCCGTGAGGGAGTATGCGGAGATCGCCCACGTATCGTCTTCACGCCCTCCTTTTTGTTTCATGACTTGACGCTCTTTCGTCTCCTCTCCTCCCCCCACTTTACTGGATGGTGGACTGTCTAACGCACTGTGATCGATGCTTCGGTGATTTTCTTTTTTTTTCTTTCTTTCGCATTTTTCACCTCTCTTTTTTCCTCCTTTGTGATCTTAAACTCCTCGTGTTGTGCTGTTTCCTTGGAAGGTGTTGTGTGTAGTATGTGTGAGTGAGGGTGGCAATGGATGGGGCGCTGCGTGGATGGGTGTCGGCGTGTGCGGTGGTGTCGCAGCCCTTTTCCGAGTTGTGTTGTGTTTCTTGTTACGTGGACATCCTCGCGCACTTCCCCACTCTGCAGAGACATCACAGACCCACGCATGCAGATGCTCTCTCTCTCTCTCTCTCTTTCGACCTGGAGGGTTCAGTGCTTGTGGTCTTCTTTGGTATTTGTCTGTCTCTCTTTCTCCACCACCCTTTCCTTCCCATTTTTCTGTCGGACACTTTTGTCACCTGCCCATACCTGCGTATGTGTGCCAGGGAGGATCCACGCTCTTTTCTTTTCTCAAAACGAGTACAACATGATTAAAGGACTAAACCCTTAGCTGGTGGCTATTAATTTGTTCAAGTCTGTCAACAAACATGCAGAAAAAAAACGAAAGAAAAACTGGCAACGCCAGCCTTCAAGGCAAGGTGATCCTATTCTATATAGGTGGAAGCGAGTAAACGGCAAACGTCACCCACCGTTGGGAGAAAAAAAGATGCAGCGCTTCTCCTTGGATATGCGAGCAGCTTCGCGGACGGCACGTGTTGGTCCGCTTCCGCGGGCGGGTGAGTCCAGCGTTGGCGGTCGCGCTTCTTCCTGCCTTTCTTTTTGTGGCCATGCAACGGTTACCCTACCGTCGAGCGATGAGAAAGGGTACCCCCCTTGTGTGGAAGAAATGAAGGTGAGTCACGATGAAATGTGACAGAAGAACGCTTGGAAGCTTGAGCACTCACCACGATGGGTCTTGGCTGAAACCACGGGAGTCTTTGCGGGACGAATCATCATTATAACAACTACTTGGCCTTTCTTTTTCCGTCTCCCCTCGCGTTGTCTCCCCGTCGACTCCGGCGGTCATTTACAAAACAAACAAACAAAATTGTTCACCTCTGCTGTCAAATCACAAAGTTACTGTCATTTACAAACTTGGCGGGAAGAAAACCATTAGTGTATCCTATTTTTTTCTCCCTCTCTTTGCCGCCCTGTTTCTCCTACTCCTGTGTGCATAAGGAGCACGGAGAGAGCGAAACGATTGCGTGTTTGAGCAAAGAAGAAGCCTATTGTTTATTTTTTCTTCTAATAAGAAAGACTCGTTGAGACTCCCAGTGTTTTTTTTTTTCTTTTGGCTTTACTCTCCTCTCGTCACTTTCTTTCACATTGCTCGGCCTCCTTCCTCTAGTGTGAGGGTTGCGTGTGTACAAACTACTTGTCTTTCACTCACATTTATCATTTCTACCGTGCTTTCCCCGACGTTTTTTTTTTTTTTTTTCGTTGACAACGCAATCCACGTAGGTGCTTCTCCAGTACAGTTGTCCTTCTGTTTGGATCGCGGGCTTTACACTCGATCTTCCTTTTTTCTTTCTCCCTCCTTCGTATTCACGTTTCTCTCTTCTTCATCTGTCAGGTCTTCTGCTTCACTTCCCCGTTACGTTTGACCACCACTCAAAGGACGTGAGGCGGACCGTTCATTGGTTCCTTTGCTTCCCTTTTCATTGTCCTACCCTGCTCCTCACATTTCGTCAGGTTTCGATTTCAGCTGTTATCCCTACTTGGCCGTTGTCTCACCTTCGGGTAACAGAGACACCATTTTCCCTTTTCCAACCTCCCCAGGTAGTAGAAGACGGTAAACAACCACAACCACAACCACAACCACAGCAGCAGTCGTACACCCCCCGAACCACCGCCAACATGAGTATCGCCGCAAACCTCTCGGACCCCCGCCTGCAGGACCGCATTGCGGAGCGCTACCGTCAGCTCCGCAGCCGCGTCGACCGCGCCAGGCCCACCTACGATCAGTACAAGCGCGGCGAGCTCACCAGCTTCAACGCAGAACAGAAGAAGATTGTCGATGAGTTCCCTCACTGGCTGGAGGACCTGGAGGAACTGCGCCAAGGTCGCATGCCCGCCCCTCGTCCCAGCGCAGCCGCCAACGGTGGCTCCAGCGGTGCGGCAGCGGCGGCCGGCACTGTGGATCTGGCGGCGGCGGCGGCCATCCCCGGACTTGCGCCCCTTGTGTCCAAGGGCAAGAAGCACGGCCGGAAAGGTGGCGCACCCGCTCCCCAGCCAGGCAACGGTCATGCCAGGCCCCACCACGGCGAGGACGACCGCGGAGATGAAGCAGAGGAGGAGGAGGCTCCCACCACCGCGGCCCACAATGGCCACGGTAAGAAAAAGAAGGGCGGCCGCCCTCAAGCACCGTCTGAGGAATCAGAAGAGGACTTCGATGGTGTTCATGGAGACGAAGAGGACGAAGTGGATGGGGAGGAGATCACCACAGAGGAGGATCTCGTGGCCACACTGCACGCTGTCCGCGTCCGTGATGTTCAGGAGGAGCTCATCCACGCCTACGTGGACCGCTTCATGGCTCACCAGTCCACCGCACAGAAGGAGCTCGCAGAGACGGAGAAGAAGCTCTCGAGTGCGGAGGGGCTCAAGAAAAAGATCATCTCTGGCGCTGTGCGGACCCCTTCGAAGGCGCAGCTTTCCATGATTGAGCAACTGCCTGCTTTGCGCAAGCAGGTTACGGCGGCGCGGAAGAAGGTGAAGAAGGAGGACCAGCAGCTAAGACAAGACCTCCTGGCAAAACTGGACGACATGAGCGGCGCTTCCGCCGATGAGGCCGATGAAGAGGGAGAGGAGCTGGATGACGCGGCTGACGGGGCGAGTGAGAAAGGAGACCAGCCTGCATCCGAGGAAACAAAGCATCCGGAGGCAGAAAAGGTCAAGGCAGCGCTGGCTGACGACGACATGCCCCCCATCACCCCCGAAGAGGATAACCCATGGGCGGCGGCTCCCTCTGCGGCGACCCACCTCGCCACGGATGCTGCCGCTGAAGAAGTGCCTGCCGAAGCGCCTGAGAAGGACAGCGCAGCGCCGCCCGCGGAGCCTGAACCAGAAGCGGTGGAAACACCCATTGCACCCGACCACGGCATGGCCAAGCCCACTGGGAAGCCCGCGCCGGCTCCTGCACCAGAGCCCGAAGAGGAGGCGCCAGAGGAGCCGCGCGACCCTACACCGCCGCCGCCACCACCGCCGCCTCAGATCAACATTACGTTTACACCGGGCTCGGACTGGGGAAAGCTGACGTACAGCAAGACAGCAGCCGACGCGTATACCTTGGATCATTTCGTGGAACTTGCGGGCCCGGCGTGCAAGCGGGATATCGAGGCGGCTGCCGCGGCGGCTGCCGAGCGCGCTGCACGGGCACCGCACGACGCGGATGAAGCCGCGCCTGAGGGCCCCGACGCAGGCACCACCGTGCGCTCGTTTGCGCTCGACAACGACGCGCGATATGTGCGACTGCATCTGCCCATCGGTGCCTGTGCGCCAAGTGAGGTCGCGCCGCAAGGCAGCCCATCCCTCGAAGAGGAGGCGGCGGCGACGGGATTGCCGGTGTCGTGGCTGGGTCGCCTGCAGCGGGAGCTGCAGGAGCTCCACCGGCACCCCATTCCCCGCCTTGCCGTCCACAAGGTGCCCGTCCCGAAGTCCACGACCGCTGGCGAGGACGACAGCGCTGCGGGCGAGCGCAAGTGGCTTGGTGCGAGGCCAGCGACGGAGGTGCAGTGGCACGTGGATGTGGCCCCCACTGATGGCCCTCTCGCTGGCCAGCAGGTGCACCTCACCGTGACGTTCCCGCCCTCCTATCCCTTTGTGCCGCCCACCGTGCACTGCCCTGTCGCCCTACCACACAAGGATTTCATGGTCTCCCAGACCGGTCAGGCGAATACCCTCTTCATCACATACCGCGAGCCGCACCACGCGCGCTCGCACGCGAACCCATCCAAGGCCGCAAAGCAGCGCGCCACGGCCACGTCAGCCGCAGCGGCCATCACAACGGGAGGCTGGCTGCCCGACATGGGTGCACGCGTTGTGCTGGAGGCGTTGCAGGGCTTCTTCAGTGCGGAAAAGTTCGCCCCCACCGCGAGCGCGCTAGGCCCCGATGCCTTTGCGCAGGAGATGGCCAAGGCACGGGTGGCGCTGGGCCTCAACCGGTCCCGCTGCACCGCTTGCACGGCACACACAGTCGGCAGCGCAACCTGCGTGAATGGGCCGTTTCTGGTGGCACCTGCAGGCGCTGTCGAGGCCGCGCCAGAGAGCGGCGACAGCAACGGCAGCGACGAGGAGGAGGAGGAAGGCGGCGATGATGCCGCTGCGGCCAGCGGCGCTGTCGCGGCGGAGGAGGCACCCAAGCCACCTCACCGCGGTCGCGGCGGCCGCGGCAAAAAGGCGAAGAGGGCAGCGTACGCTTCCCCAGCCGTCCAAGGCGCCATCCCGGGTCCTTTCCTTGGCTGCTGGGCAAACCTTCTTCTCACGACAGAGGGGGCCACCGGGGGCGACAGCACCACGCCGCGCATAGGGCGGCTGCATCTTGTCTGCTCCTCCACCGGCAGCAGTGGCGCCGCATCGGCACCACCGAATGTGGAGGTGTACAAGGCGCCGGGCAGTCTCCTCACCTCACCGGCCGCGACGCCAAACGGGAAGCGGGGCGGCGGGAGGGCTAGTGCGAGCAACAGTCTGGCGGCGTGGGCTGGCACGCTGCTGGCGGGGGTGGCGGGCGGAAGCCGCGCGGCAGACACCTCAGCATCCCCTGTATGGTCTCTGCCGGCCTCTGCGTGGAAGCCCACGACACAGAGCACCGCCACATCGACTTGCACGATTGCGTTCACGACGGAACAGGAGGGCACACCGGCTCCACAGTCAAACTCTCCGGACACCATCGTTGCCGCCTTGCCCACGACGGCAGAGCCCACCGCCTACGCCATTCTTGTCCGTGTCCCAGGCAAGGAGCAGGCCCTCACGGCGACCTTTACCGCCAGCGCTCTGTCCCCGATCGATTCCCAGGCAACCGAGACGGATGCTTCGGCCGAGTCCTTCTCCCTGTGGCCTGGTGCCGAGGCGCTGCTGCAGGGTGCTCCCGTCAGCGACAGTGGTATCTTTGTGAGCGTCCCATTTGGCTTGGGCGGGCCCAGCGGCGCCATGGACTACCTGGCAAACCTTGGAGCCGGCGGCGAGGATGACCCTGTCGCGACGGGTGCGCGGCAGGAAGGCTACTACATCCCACGCCGGGTGACGTTTCATCTCCAGGAAGGCCGGTGCCCTGTTGTGGAGAGCGAGGCTAGCTTCCAGCACTACCGAACGCTTCTCACCAACGGGCGACGTCGTCGTGGTGGTGGACGTGGTGGTGCTGCTGATGGCGATGCAGGTGCCGCCACGTATCTGGCCATGGCGCCAGAGGAGGTGCTGCGGCGCCACATTCTCGGGGAGAACGGAAACGGAAAGGGAGCCACCGCCGCGAAGGGCAAGCTGTCTGTGGGCGGCGGAACTCTCACCTCGACCTCAGCCGTTGCCGCGCTCTCTGACTTCTTCCTCGGCCTGCGCACCTTGTTCATTCCCTGTGCTCCGTGCAGCACAGAGGCGCTGTCCCACTTCAAGAATGCTGTCATGCAGCTCTATCGCAACCCGCAGGCTAGCACGCGGTACCGGCCTCCCTTCAACCCGCTGTGTGCCTTGCACCTGCTTTCCTTGGTACTGGGACACGCTGTCGAGGCCGCCGAGGACACGGAGGCACCCGCGCAACAGCAGCAACTCGCGGCGGCCGTTGTGCACCAAATCCTTGCCTTGGCTCACCAGCTTGCCGCCGCAGACGCAGCTTTCCAGCAGCTATGCGCATCCCTCGCGAAGGTTATCACAGAGGACACCTCCAATAAGGAAAAGTTGTTTCTCTTCCAAACCTCTCCATTCCTCCCACTCTATGTCTTTGAGCGCGCCCCACAAAACGGTACCCACTCGGTCCGCGCCAAGGCGCTGCGGGACTTGGGCTATGCCATCGGGGCCGCCTCGGACACGGAGGTGTCGGCGTACGAAGGGGAGCTTGAGGTGCTGGCGCGTGTCGTGAGCGCCAGCGCCACCGGTCAGGCACCCCCTTTTGACACCGTCGTCACGGCTGCCTCCGCGGCCGTCGGCCTGCCAGCCAAGAGGATAAAGACCTTGGCTCAGACGTGCAACGCAGCAGTGGCGAGTGCGTAGGCGAACGTGAGCGCCTGTGTGTGTGTGTGTGTGTGTGTGTGTGTGTGTGTGAGCGCATTATCGAAAGAAAGAAGAAGGAAACCAACTGTGTTGGTATCGGATGTCTCCTTTCTTTGCTCGTACTCTTCATTCTCCCTTTTCTGTTTCACAAAAATGCCCTTGCGGTCTTGTCTCGTGTCGCCGTCCTCTAGGCGAAGGTCTGAGCACCTTTTCCCATCCATTGAGCCTTTTTTTTTTTGGCTTTGGCCCATCAGCATTGAGGAAACAAGCAAAGAAAACGAAAAAAACAACAACACTCAATCGGTGGAGGATCATAGAGGTGGAACAACAGGGAATGGCGAAGACAATCATTGGGAGGTGGATGGCTGCCGGGTCTGTGCTGTGGCACTATGTGCGTGGAGGTTCACGCCGGTGCCCCCCCCATTCACCAACGGATAAGGAGTAGCGTCTTGGACGGACCCATTCCCCCCGCCTTTCTGAAAGTTCTAAGTTCCTTTTCCTTTTCCTGTTGCCTTCGTTTTCCATGGATGTCTTGGAAAATCCACCGAAGCGAGACGACAAAAGAGACGCTGTGCTGTGGTGCAGCGTGCCAAGCTCCTCTTCACTCCATCTTGACCTATTTGGAACACCTTTCTCGTCGCAACAAGAAGAAGCATTTTTTTTGGAACAATCAACATTGCCAGTGAGAACAGCTGGCTTCGTCTCTTGCCTATTTTCTCTTCTAGGGGTTCCATTTCCGATCTATTTCGTCACCCGAATGCAGCGATGGAGGGTGTTTGGTAGCCCCTTCCTCGCCGCAGAACGGACTGGCCGTCCGTCATGGTGGCAGCACCGGTCGACTTCCTCCTCAGCGTCCACTGACCTCACCTCTGACGCCGCATCCTCTTCTTCAGTGCTCTTGCCACACATTCACTGCTCAGTGCCGACGGCGGCACGACTGTGCAGGGAGCAGACAGAGCAAGCACGGCAGGTCCGTCAGTCTGGCAGCCCTGCGTCCGCACGAAGGTCTGTGGCACCAATAGCAACTCCCGTGGTGATTCCCGAGAAGGACCCTGAGACGCCTGAAGAAGGGGAGGCTGTGGTGGAGGCCTTCTGCGCGGGCCTTGGCATGGGACTGCCCGCTATGCGGCAATGGCGGACGCAGCTGAAGAAGGCGTCAGCGCGGCGCTGGGGTCCAACGATCAGCTCGCAGGGACGGGCACCGCCGCCGACGTGCGCGGGCCCCGAGTGCGTGGAGGCACGGGTGAGTCTCACGGAGGTCGTGCTGGGCGGCGAGGCTGCTGGCAAGGACCTTGTTGGACAGCCAAAAGGCCACCAATACTTTCACCCCCGCGCTCAGGACGTGACCTTTGTACAGAGCTCCCTTCGTGACCTTCGCGTGGTGCTATCCCCCCTTGTCACGTTGAGCCCGCCTCCCGCCTCGAGCGCGGCAGAGGCTGTGCAGCGTGCCACCGGTGCCTCGGCCAGGCCACGCTCGTACAAGGACAGCAGCAGCCTTTACGCCACCCGCTTTATTCCAGCAGGCGTGTTCATCGCCAGTGTGCCTGCGGACGCCGTGCTGTTCGCGGAGCCGCCCCACTCCTCGGACCTCATCTTGTCCTATTTTCTGCACATTGAGGATTTGGTGGGACAGCTGGTGGCGGCGGAAGAGGAGGGCGACATGGCCCTGGGGCAGCAGGGGCCGCCAGCACAGCGCACGACGTCAGGGGTATCGGACGGGGAAGCGGTCTTGCCTCCGCATTACGGTTACGTGCGCTACCTAAAAGAGAGCATCGTGCCAGCACGCAACCTGCCTTTTCTCGCACGCAAGGACATCGAAGCGCTCGTGGGCCCCTGCCCCGCTGAGGACGCGGGTGGCAAATGTGAGGCCGCCGGCAGCACTGCAGCGTCGAGTCCTGCATGGGCCTTGTGGAGCTTCTTCCATGATGAGATGAAGGGTGAGCCGCTGAGTGCCTTCTTGCGCGAGCGATTGACGAGGGAGGAGTACGCGTGGTGGGTGAGCGCGGTGCTGTCGCGGCGTGAAGGCGCTTCCATGCTCATTCCCTTTGTCGACAAGCTGAACCACAGTGTGCTGCCCAACTGCTACTACACCATGAGCTCCGCCCAATCCTTTTGCTGTCTGGACGTCCTTGATAACATGATGGCCGGCGTCGATGCGGAGCTGATGTATCAGCCCTACGTGCACGTCTGCACCCTCCGCGATGTGCAGCCCGGCGAGGAGCTGACCCTGTGCTACAGCTCGCCCGCGGACGGGCTCTACCGTAAGGCAAGCGGAAACGCCCCAGAGCCGGCGCGGCCAGCTTTTTTGAACGCACCACCGCATGCGGCCGCACTGCGGCGCCCCCGCCCGGGCAGCGACGGCCCTGCGGCGGGGGAGGCACCGGCAGGCTGGCAAGGGACATGGCAGTCGCTTTTCTCCTCCTCCTCGTTGCACACCTCGGAGCGGACAGACCTGACACCCACTCCGACAGTTAACGGTGGCGGCAGCAGGCCATCCCTCGCGGGCCTTCTCCACCCTGGCAAGCAGCATGTCGACACCCCTGAGGGGCGTGCGAGCTGGACGCTGCAGTGGGGCTTCACGCCATCCTCGGATGCCATTTTCAGTGAGAGCGACCTGCGCGAGATGGCTGCCCTAGTGGCAGAGAAGCGCGTTAATTCCCGTCGCGAACTCTTTCCTCCCTCTACGGGGCGTTGACGGCAGCCTTCGGGGGACAGAAGAACGTTGCTGATGATTAGGATGAGGTGTCCGCCACTGTCTTTACATGGAATCCTGTCCCACCATCCCATCTTTCCTTATCTCCTCTTCCCATTGCGTCAGAGGTGTACACTTCACACAGACACACAGACACGCAGACACACAACACGATAAGTTAGAACACACACGCACCATGCAAAGACTCTCAGAGGACGTTTCCTTCTTCCAAAAAATGACCAACGACATTCCCATCATTCGCTCAGGTAGGATGTCGTCTGCTTATCTGCTCCCTATGCTCCATGTATCACACGCGCGTTTCTTTGACATATCCTTTGCCTCCTTGTCTTCCTCTCGTCCTGCGACAGTGCCTCCGTGCTCTACCAACAACCTTTCCAGCTACCATCCTCCCCCACAGCACTTCGTTTTATCCTTCTCTCGCTCTCTCTCCTTCTCTCTCTCTCTTTCTCTCTCTGTCTTCCACTTCTCACACTCCACCCCAAACCCCTCACGGCTTGCCTACCAAGAGCAATGCCTGGTCCTCAGGGTGGCGAAGGGAAGGGTCCTGCGAAGGGTCCGGGTGGCCCTGGTGAGCACGGCGGTAAGGGCCCCGGCGGCCCCGGCGGTCATGGCGAGCATGGCGGCAAGGGTCCTGGCGGCCGCGGTGGTGGTGGCGGCCGTGGCGGCCGTGGCGGTCGCGGCGGCCAGTAACATGAGCGCCCCCTGCGCGCCCGTAGACAAGAAACACATGCACCATGATGCGTGCTTGTGTCTTGGTGTGTGTGTGTGTGTGTGGACTATCCTGCGTAGCGGGCAGACAGGCTTACACAGTGCCTCTGCAGAGCGGCATGCGCATTCGATGCGTCACACACCACCACTATCGTCACGGCACTCCCCTGATGCTACATGCTTCTGCAAGTCCCACGTTCTTTGATTTCTACATCCCTCCTTTCCCTGTCCTTCGCGTTAGCCGGTGCGTTCCTTTTTCCTGAAGGCACATGCGCCAGCCAACGTGAGACACATGCTGCAAATTTCTTCATTTCTTCATCTTTCTTCCACCCTCGCGTGTGTGTATCTTATCATCCTTTTCTAACTATATCTACTTTGCGCCAGTGCTCACGACGTCTTTCACCGCGCTGCCCTGGACGGGCTGCCAAGGCCACCGTGTCCTGCGCGGCTGCGGTATGTACTCGCGGGCACTTCGCACCACCTTCCCTCAATATACCATGAGCCACAAAAGAAAAACAAACAAACAAACAAACAAACAAACGAAAAGCAAAAAGAACAGAAAACAGCAACGTCAAGGGTCACCACATTTGTGAAGTAGGTTTCCTCGAAGCACTTTTGCTTGTGAGGGGAAGTCAGAGCAAGAGAATTTTAGAGGACACGTGGCTTCAGGCAAGTTGAAAGGACGTGTAGGGTCGTGACTCACCGCGGTCTCTCATCCGGCGAACTTGATGGCCTATTGAATCGAGTTGTCAGGAAGTGCGCTTACTCTTCCTTTGCTGCCTCTCTCTCCCGCTTGCTTTGATGCCTTGCTGCATCTCCCCACGACGGACCGTTTCTATAGAGCCGTTCCCATACTTCTCCCGGCGCAAAGCATTACCAGAGCTCCTTCATAGCTTACTGAAACGGCGAGGAGACTCTGTAGGTATATTTTCCCTTTCTTCTTAAAAATAGCGGATAGAGAACGTAAAGATTGCCTGGGGGACAGGCAACGCATTCTTTCCTCACTCCACTCGGGTGAGAGGCTTCTCTGTCTCTCTCTCTCTCTCTCTCGTTTATCCATCTCTTCTATCTGGTTTGTGCTTCTCCTGTTCTTCCCTATTTTGATATAAAGCATCGAGACTCCTTTTTTTTTTTCGCCGCAAGGTAGCTCCACCCAAGCACGTGTGTGGTTTATATAATCCCGCATCTGCGAAAGAGTTCCCACCCCCGTTTCCTCGCTCTGTTTTTTTTTTTCTTCTTCCTTCACTGCTCCATTTACAATTACTGGGTCGCTTCTGTTGCTCCTCCCTTGGTCTCTGCTGCTCCTCGAACTTCAACCCATTTCCGCTCCTTCCCTCGATAGGGTTGAGATCTGTTACTTCCCTTTTACTCGTTTTGGAACCACTTTTATTCTATTCTTGCCGATTGTTGGCGTTATTTTTTTCTTCTTCCCTGTCTATACCTTTCTAGAGAATTTGTTTTTTCCCTTTGAGCTCCATACAGTTGGTTCGCAGGCTTTCGTTCCGTTTCACGAACATACATATCGTCTATAACCTCTCTCTCTCCTCCCTCCTGACAATACACTGCCGCCTTGGTCTGCTGATTAAAAAAACAACAACACACGGCGCAGCCTTCTCGTTTTTTTTTCTTTTCAATTTTTATTTACGCCTTCTTTGTTGATTTTTTTTGCTCATTTCTTCCTCTCCTGTGATTAAGACATCTTCTTATCTCGCTCCAACTCCTTTATTGAGGCCAGGAGTGAGAAAAGGAGCTCTTTTTCTTTTTCCATCAGGCACCCTCGAACCGTTGCCGCCCTTCTCCAGAGGAACCTACATCCCCCCCTCCTCGCTGCGTTTGTCTTACTCTGCGGGCTGTTGATATATGCATCTGTTCGTTCCCTGGTTAAAATTTTTCTATTGCACAGTGTTCTTTTGTTTGGCTTATATCTTTACTGAGTATACCGTTGCCGTTACTTTTATTTTTTCTCGCTCTTCTCTCGCAACATAACTTTCTCGCGACACACACGGTGAAGCAGGAGCCAAGGACTCGCTTGCAGACAGTGAACTTGTGTGCAGTAGATACACAGGGCTTCGCGTTGTAACGAGGCTTCTGTCAGCTCTGACTTTTCCACCGACTCTCCTTTTTTGTTTTGTTTTCACGTACAGCACTTGAAACTTTCAGAGCTTTCTGTTTCGTTTTTCTTCTTCGGTGCTTCTTCTTCGTTTCTCACGCGTCATTGTATCCATACGTTTACTTTCACCACCTTCATCGGAATCCCCAGATGGAGGAGTGCTGTAGGACACTACTCGAGCAGGCCGCCTCATGGCCTGCGGTGGTGTACTCCCCAGAAACCCAAAGGCAAGCGGAGGCCGACGGCACCTTGGGCGTCTTTGACGACAAAGGGAGCCGTGTCATTTATTTCGCGGGCTCCGCTACAGAGGACACTTCTTTAGCAGACACGTATACCATTGCAACCGACATGAACCATCGGGTCTCACAAGAGGCCACACCGGAAGCGGAAGGGGATGAAGAGAAAGAGGACGCGAAGGGCGACGACGAGGAGCAGCCCTCCCCCTCGCGAGGTCCTTCGCCGCGCGCAAAGCAGGTGCATTTCTACATGGGTCACCACTTGCAGATTCGCGTGCCCACCGTCTTCACCTGCGCCACGTATGCCCCCAAACCAGCCATGGACGAACCTGCCTCGGCTCCCGTCACGCCTCCTCGGGCCTTTGTCGTTAATTTTGACCAGGCCATGACCATCCACGCAGAGGCTCCCGTTGTTTTTATCGGCGTGCACTTCCGCGCTCCCATTCGTGTGATGGGGCCCGGTCCCGTGAGCTTTCTGGAGTGCTGCTTCTGCGAGATGCCGCTCATCACACGCTGCCAAGTGTTCCTCAAGGCGTGCCCCGACGACGCTGGCTGTCACGCCGCCCCTGAATACGACGTTCGTTACAAGCAACTCAAGGAAGATGGCGAGGCACAGCAATGGGATACACTGGGGGCGGCCGCGGTCGAGGTGGTGGGTGACAGCACCCGGGCCTTCTTTAGCGACTGCGACTTTTGCGCTTCGTTGGGCGGCCGCGGTCTGTCAGGCAGTGACAAGAGCGACATCCTTGTGATGAACTCCTCCTTTCTCGGCGCCGCGTTCCGCTGGGCCGCTGTCGAGACAGAGGGGGCGTGCTCTCTGACCATGCGGGACACCAGCTTGAGTGACCTTCTGAGCTGTGGCGTGGTGGCGCTCGACACCTCCACGGTTCGCATTTACTTCTGCAACATTGTCCGGTGCGGCCTGGTCGGGGTGTTTGCGGGGAATACTGCCACTGTCGAGATGGTGAACACCGCCGTCTTGATGACGGCCAGCGGCACGAATATTGTGGCGAGTTGCAGCTCCACGGTGACCCTCGACGCGACGACGGTGACGGCGTTGCTCCCCGCCCCGGATATTGAGGAGATAGAGGAAATTGACGCCCTTCTAGAAGCCGCGCGGGCCTCCCCAGAGGCACACGCAGAGGCGCTGAGAGCCCTCTTCACGATGGAACACGGCCTCTTACGCGGCATCGCCAAGCGTCTTACGCAGTCCCCCAGCCCCAGCCCGTCTTCACACCGTGAAGAGGAGGACGACCCAGAACGCGTCGTGGGAAAGATGCCACTGAGCTCCCAATCGGTGCTTGTGGTGGGGCGGGCCTCCTTGGTGGCCACGCGCAGCGAGTTCTCCTGCGAAGTGAGTGACTATATCATCGCCGCTCCCAAGGACGGCGAGGGGGAATACCTCATTTCCAGTGCATGCGAGGATCTCTTCTACACCACGACCAGGGACCCAGTGAAGGATGCCGGCACAGGCACGGATGCGACACGCAGCTTCGCGCAGGTGTCTGGTGTACTTCCCGACATTCCAAGCGTGGCGCGTGCAATCGCACAGCAGCAAATTCGCAGCCGCGTCGTGAAGGGTACGTACTACAACGAAATCTGCCACGCGAGTGCCATCGCCTTAATTTGTGCCTCGGGGTTTCCCGAGCTCGTGGGGAACGAGCCGCCTCGGCCCACCGTGAACATGACCAAGGCGGAACTTCGCCGGGACTGCGCGGCACGTCTGCCGGGGCAAATCGCGGAGATTAGGGCACGGCTGCCGCATGGTGGCAGCTCGGATGAGGGCCAGACCCTGTATGCGAGCAGCGATCTCCTCTTTCCCCTGCACGCCCCACCTCTGCCGTCAGGGGTGGTGAATGCACCGGCCAACCCCGTCGCGATCGCCCCCGTGACACTGGATGAGGCGGTGCCCGCGCTGCTTAGCAGCGTTATCGCACTCGGCGCGCACCCCGCGCTGACGAGCAAGGGCACGTATCACATTGTGGCCCGCATGCGTGCGAGGGTGGAGCTGCACGATAACCTCTTCTCCTTGGTCAGCACCTACGACCAAGGCTCAACGATCACCACCGAGCAGCACGTTGGCTCGGGGACCAAGCACAGGACGGCAGCGGCTGCAAAGACGGCCCGCGACGGCGGAAGCAAGGGGAACACCAGTCCCCAGAACGCCCCTTCCATCATCAACTTCTCCTTTGCGCATGGCTCGGTGACGGAGAACTGCTTTGGCACGAGCGTGGCAGGTCGCTCCGTGTCCAGGCTGTCGTCGCATGCGATGGCACGGGCAGGCGCACGGGCGAACGGCGAGGGCGTGTGTGTTGATGGCGCAGACGGGTCGGTGTCCACGCCCTCCACTGCTGGGGTGTCTACGTACGCGGTTGAGGTTTGCGAGCGCGCGTACCCCTGTGCCGCCGTTGTGGTGGATTTGATGCCTCTCCGCACGCTACAGATGGTTTGTAGCCCTGGCCCTACGCCTTCCTTGCTGGCGGTGCCGGCAGGCAGCCCTCCTTTGTCCCCGACAGAGTTAGAAGAACGGCGGATCGCTGCCGCACAACTGCTGGGGGTGCCACCGTACGGCGCATCGCTCATCACGGAACGCAACACCCTCCGCTACGAGCCCCCAGATGCCCCGGAGGAGGAGGGTGCTGCGGCTGGTCTGGCCCCCAAAGAGGGAGGGAGCCACGTATATCGCGCACCCCACACCGTCAATAAATCAGCCTTTGGCTTGGTTGTGGTGACGCCCTCGCCTCTTCTCACGCCAAACTTGTTTTCATCCTCTCTGCCAGGGGTTGATGACAAGGACACCACCGCCACCGACGGCGCCGCGCCGCCCCTGTGGTGGCGCCACAACCTAGCCACCGCCATCGACACCGCAGCGCAGAAGATTGAGCAGGACTGGTGCCGAGGCGCGGGGCTTGACGCGTTAATGGATGCCTCACCGCTCAGTCCACCCGCCTCGCCCTCCTCTGGGTTGCAGCCAGCGTCAGGAGCGGAAGACAACGCCGTGGATTCCAACGCGACCACACACAATGGCGAGAGCAACCCGCTTCACGCACTCGCCTCCAGTTCCCCCGTTGACTCGGCGATAGGCAGCGAGGGCAGCCCACACACCTCCCAGGCGGAGGCCAACTGCTTCATCAATGTTCACGACCCGGCTGTCATACTGACCAAGGTCGTGCCTCAGCACGTCGCCACTCGCCTCACCCTGTTCGCCGCGATGAACGGCTTCTTGCCAGCTGCGCAGGCTGTCTACGGGGCCGTCACCATCTCCGCCGAGGACTACAAGGAGCTCCTTCCCAAAAGCCCTGAGCTCGTAGAGGGTCCACCGCTCGTACCGGCGGCGACGACGAATGCCTCGCCCATCCCCGCGGACGTGATGAATAGCAGCGATGCACCGCCCGTGCTGCGCGCCTTGTCTACGACACCCCTCACTAAGAACAGTGACCCAGCGGTAACTGTGCCCGGATCGGCTGGATTGCTTTCCGGGGACGGCTCGCTGATTGGCGACGAGGACGCTCCTCCTGGGGTTCGTCAGACCATGCTGAGTGGCACGGGCAGCGGCAGCAGCAGCTTCAACCGCAGCGCAGACAAGCGCAAGGATGATCCTGTCGTCTCTGGGGAAGTGTCCTCGCTCGCGCAGCACGTTCTCGCTGGGATGTTGGCACATGGATTTGCTGGCTTTGGCCAAGCCTGCCCACCCCCGTCCTCGCGTGACAGCCACATTAGTCACAACAGCAACGCTGATCATAAGAAGAGCGAAAGTGTGACCACCACCAGCCGCGAAGACACAGGCGGCACCAACGCACGGGACACCGGGGACCGAAGTCCGGACTTCCTCGCCGCCACAGCACCAGAGCAGGAAGAGCGGGAACATCGGGGGGAGCTGCAGTCCTTCAAGGGTGAAGAGGAAGAGCAGCAGCTTGTGCAGATGTACACCGCGCCAGGAGGGAAGCCACTGGAGCCAGGACAAGAGCTCCCCAGCGCCTCGTTTAACGAAGACGAGGAGTGGGAGATGGTGGAGTCCCCTGGCTCTTCCTCCACCATGCTCGGCGCCAAGGACCTCACCCACCACTCCTTCTCCCCGTCTGCCATCGCACGGCTCGTGCGTGACGCGACCGGCGGCGAGCGTAGCCCTCGCGAGCGGACAAGTGATGCCAACCGTAGCGTAACCGATGCGGCACGAGATCAGCTCCTCGCCGCCCTCGCCGCCCATTCGTCTTCGTTCCGGGGGATACGGCAGGGGGTCACAGAGCACGTTGCCAGCGTGGCGTCGCAATCCGCCACAGCCGCTGCCACTAATGCCGAAGCGACCACCGTCGCCACGACGACGACGACGACCACCACCATCACCACCACGTTGCCGTTGTCTCCCGGTCCCCCTGACCCCATTCATACAACCGTGCCAGTTCCCACCGCTCCCTCAGCAGAGCCCAAGGAAGAGAAGCCATCCTTGCGAGAAGACACTCCGTTGGCCTTCAACGTATCAGGGCGCGGTGTCCTGTGGGACGGTACCACCTCTGAGATGATCGTGCCATCACCACCCGAATCTACTCGTGCCCCGCTGCACGCATCCGGCTACAGTTCACCGCTCGCGGAGGCGTCCTATGAGGATGGGCTTGTAGACCACGCCTCAAGCGAGGACGTAGCCTGTGCGTCCTCCGCCAACGTAGAGGAGGATGAGGAGCCTGCACCACCTCCAACACGCAGCGAGACAGAAGCCCTCCCCGTGTCTCCAACCGTTCCGCGACCCCTCACGAACGAAGAGGAGGCCGCCGAGCGGCACGGCTTTACTGACACGCCCCTCTTCACCACGCCTTTCAAACCGCAGACGGACGGTACATGTCTGAGCAGCGGCACGCGCGGGCCGGCGACGGCGGACACGGTGGTGGCCACTCCTATGCATGACACGCAGGCCATGATGCTTATGCTACGGCAAGAGCTCCTCGACCTGAAGCGTGTTGTGGTGGAACAGCAACAGCAACAGCAAGTGCAAATGCAAGTGCAAACGCAACTGCAATCCGCCGCCGCCACCGCCACCACCGCCACAAGTGCTGCGGCGTCACCAGACATGGCGCAGCGTGCTGAGGTGCGTCAAGCAGCTACCGTGGCCCTTGCCCACACGCAGAGACCCAGCCAGAAGCGCCTTCACCCCACTGTGACCTCCAGCCTGGAGGCGAGCGCAGACGGTGTCGGCCGCCGGCTGCGCCTCGACGCGGTCGAGGGGTCCGCACCGCGACCGACGGGCGCCCACCCTGACTCCCAGGACTCCCCCCTCCCTTCCTCCCCTGCAGAGATGCCCTCCTCGATTCACAGCCGCAGCACCAGCAGCGAGCTCGAAAACACTGACGGAGAAGGGCCCCCATATGCGGGAGGTAAACGTGACAGCGCGGCCCTTCCCAACACAGCGGCCGGCAAGCTCTTCCTGGCCCGTACTCGGCACGCGCAGCGCCGTACCACGAGCAAGCCACCCGAGCCCACGGTGCCGAAGAGCCCATTTTCTGCTGGGACACCGCCTCGCCGCCGCCGCCGCAGCGTGGACGCCCACACGCAGACCGCAGGGGGAACCATTCGCCCTCGCGCTCCATCGCAGAGCGGAGGCAGCACACGTCCTGCGACCACGGCGTCTGGCAGCAATGACGTGGTGAACCGCTTGTACCCATCGACCACCCTGCACGCCATGTTCGGCGCCGCGGCTCGGGCATCCCGCCCTGCCTCGGCTGACCCTGTCGTTGTGGGGCCAGTCCCCACCCCGGTCATCCACCCCCTGTTCTACGAGGCGCTTCTGGCGGAGCAGGAGGCGGAGCGCGCGGCGAACGCGGCGGCCCGGCGTTGGCATCTGTGCGTGATGCGAGACCTGCTGCGGGCCAACCTTGGCTCCCTCCCCTCCGGCGTAGAACGGGCGTGGGCACAGGACCACGCCGTAGCGCCGCGGGGCGGTCCGAAGCCCCGTGCTGGCAGTGCAGCCTCAGCGCCCGCCTCATCTGTGCCTGTGAGCAGTCGTGTGCCGTACCTGTACAGCCCATACCGCCCTCACTCGCCGTCGGGAGGGTTAGGCACACCGTCAGGCCACCGCCCGCGTCGGCAGAGTCGTCCGCCGTCTACCAGGGCGACCAGTCCAGAGGTGCGACCGGTTCCTCCCGCGGAGCCGATGCCGTACAACCCCAACAAGTTCTTGCACCCAGAGCCGTCTGGCACCGCAGCCGTCTGGGGAGAAGAAGCGGATATGCCGACACCCACGTTCGACGACGAACCCCGTGCGATGCGAGGAGGAGGACTTCCGTTTCCGCGAGGGTCAGCGCTCCCTTCGCACCCCTCGGGCATGCATAGTCTGGCGTCGTCGTCGTCAGCGATGCCGGCACCTCCTGTAGAGACGACAGCGCCGCCCCGTGGAGGCGGACCTCGCGATGAGGCGGAGGTTCCTCTCTCGGACTGGGATTGGCAACGGCTGTCAGAGTGGCAGGCGCTTCAAGGCGCGGAGTGCGGCCCACGTCGTCAGCGTCGTGGCCGGCAGGGCAATAAGCAGACACGCGTCTCGTCGCAGTCTTCGGCGATGACAGGCGCCACGCACGCCCGCACCGGCTGGGATGACATTGTCTCGCAGGAGCGGGAGCGAGCACAGCACCAACCACGGCTTTCCCCCCACCGTCTCAATGCACAGGTTCACCGTCTGTACACCCAGCCCATGCTGGCCCACATCCATCGCGAGCTCACCGCGCCGCAGCGGGAGCAGCAGGAGCTGCGGGAGCTCAAGGGATGTACCTTCCACCCGAACATCAACCCACCAAAGCCACCCCCACGTCGGCGCTCGACACGCTCCCGCTCAACCTCTGCCGGGCGCCCAACCCCAACGCTCTCTCGGCCCAAGACCGTCGGCCCCAAGAGCAATCGGACGCGTGCGCAAAGCATGAATTACCCGACGGTGCCGAGGCTTCCTCTGGAGACCCTAACGACTCGTGCAGGCGGCCGAGGTGGGGACAAGCAGCGGAGCAAGTCGGCGGCAAAGACGCTGACCGCGCAACCCGCGGTGGGCCGCTGGACACCGCGTGGCCCCGCTGAGGCTTACCCGAACGGCGGCTCCATCGAACAGGAGAACAGCGATCATGCGCCGAATGGGAAGCGAATCGATAGCCCCTCGCTTCTACCTACCGACATCACGGAGGAACGGAGCAACCGCAGCAGCATCGTGTCGGACAAGAGAGCTCCGACAGCTGTCTTTCCTTCCGATAAGCCAGACACTTTGCCGAAGCACGTGACGGGCCCCAATGTGTGGGATACCAACGGCACCGCCGTCTCACACCCACCAAAGCTGTCCGTGAACATGCTTCGCACCGCGGCTGCACGGACGGCGGCGGCGTCAGGGGAACGCAGTGGTGCGGGCGCGGCAAACGCCACGCGCCGGCGCCTGGTGCTGTCTCGCCAAACAGAGGAGTAAGTGCCTCCAGCCGGTGCTGGCTCCTCTTGTGTGTTTCTCTTTCCCGTTGCCTCTTTTAAGCGTTGTATAACCCATCTCATTTGTCGTGCACACACGACCCTTTCCTCCCCCCTCTTTAGAGAGCGAATACATCTATACCGCTGTTTCTTTTTTTTTTTTTTCCAAACCCCTCACTTCGGGCTTCGTTATTACGCTCCCCTTCTCCACCCCCCTCCGACTTTCCACTTCCTTCATGTGTATTGATGGCGCATGCCTTCATGATTCCCCATTTGACCGCCTTTCTTCTATCCTCCCCTCTTTCAGAATCACAAAAAAGAATATCTTTGTTTGTATTTGCGTCTTGCGATCTGTGCGTGTGCACGGTAAAGGTCCACATCCCCACCTCACACAACACCAACAGCGACAAGACAGAGACGAACCACACAGCACGAAAAAGGAAAGATAAGACCCTCCGTGTCGTTCTTTCAGAAAGCTCGAAAGCACAGCGGCGTTATTGGTGCTGTCGGAGGCGGCGCTGCCGAGAAAAGGAAAATGATAGAAGCGTCGTGAAAGTAAAAAAGAAAAGAAAAAGGAAGAGAAAATGGGCGAGCGGTACGGGTGTTGAGTTTGTCTTCTCTTTTGCCATTGGCACGCACCCATTTCTCATGCGATTATACCTGTACGATGATCATCTAATACTGGCTGCTTATTCTCATATCTTCCCTCACCCCAATCCTCGACGTTGGCTTTTTCTTGTTGTCTGCATGCGATGCGGAGTACCCCCTTTGAAGAGAGTCAAACGTTAATCCCTGGTAAAGGAAAAGGAAATAGGAAAACGCATTATACAGATATCAGCGTACGTACAGAGGGAATCCTATCCATTCGCAAGGCGACTTCAAACATTTTATATTGAGCGTGGTCAACCAAAAGCTGTAAAAAAGAAGAGAAAAAAAAAGGGTGCAGCACACACCGCACTGCCACACACACTCACACCAGAGCTGCCCATCTCCGCTGAGCGATAACATGCCATTGGAGGCGGTTCATTTGGGGCCCACTCCCCCGCAGAAGACACCCGCCGCTGGTGGCAGTGGCAGTTCAGGAGACAAGGCATTCCAGCCCACACGAGAGGAGCTGCAGTCCATTCAGGAGAAGATGAAGGACCCCAAGTTCGTGGAGCTCCTTCACGAGTACATGCAATCTCTCCAGGATCCAGAGACACGGCGGGAGGAGGAGGAATACCTTGCCCAGGCGGAACGAGAGGCCAAGGAAGGCGGCGACTTCAGCTTTGAGTTCATCTTTCCCCGCGCAGAGTTTGTTGTTGAGCTGGTGAACCCCACTACACGACGCATTCCCGCTGGCGAAGTCCGCAAGGTGCTGGGTGGTGGTGGTGGTGGGACCCCCGCGGGCGGCAGCGATGGCGACGTCAAGGACGCCCTGACGTTTGTGAATATGTGCTCGAGCGAAAAAGTGGAGCAGCATAGTGAGGAGCGGGTGGGCAACAGTCGGGATAGCAACTGGCGCGTTCCCGTGTCCGTTTCGGCCAAGCGGCTGGAGGTGCTGCCGGCGGCGTCCTCGTCGTCGTCTGGCGAAGTCACTGCTACCAGCGGTCACGATGACCATGCAGAGAAGGGCGGTGGTGGCGGTCGTCTCTGCTACGTATACGACGCTGTCTTCCATCCCACCACGCTTTCCCTGGCCAACCGTAGCGATAAGTTCTTGTGCTTCCTGGTTGAAATCGCCGTGGAGCACATTAACGCAGGGTATAAGGAATCCAATGGCTTTGAGTTCCGCCGTCTCCCCGCCGCTGTGAAGTCGGTGGGGGTCCCCAAGAACCAAACCGTTCGCAAGAGCGGCGGAAATGGCAGTCCCTTTACGGCGACAAAGGCCGACGACCCGGTGCTAGCCAAGCCGACGAAGCACCTCTACCCCGAGGCGACCCCCAGTTGCGATGCCGCCGTAGATGGTGGGCAAAGGCAACTTACTCGTGCACCGCAGGAAAGGAAAACAACAGATGCCGCTGCTCTTACAGGGTCGCGACTGCCACCGCACACCATCGCTCATCGCGGCCGGATCGACATGACGGATGCCTGGCAGTGGAAATTCAGCGATCGCCGCGTCGGCGTTCCTGAGGAGCTCGTCGTGAAGCTCACGTTTGCTGGTGTCAGCAAGGCGGTCGCGCTTGACGTTGACATCACTGAGGATGGTAGCGCCATTCGCATCGAAAAGACGGAGTTACAGCGGGACTACGAGGGTCTGCTGGTGCTGCCCTTTTCTGTGGAACTGACGCCACGCAAGGCTGCCTTGGACAAAACAAGCGGCACCCTGACGCTCACTCTGAAGGTGGTGCCGCCACAGCTCAAGGCAGAAGACGAAGCGGTTGCGGCGGAGCTGCGCGAGCGGCTGCTGGGCGGCGCGATCGAGCCTCTCTCCCAGCCCACCACGGCTCCAGCAACCGAGGATGCCACGGAGGCGACGGGCAGGACCGCAGAGGAAAGGGAAAGAGAGAAGACCACAACAGAAGAAGGGGAGCCGGCCAAGGAGGAGCGTCGTGGTGACTCGGTCACCACGGCAACCCCCGCGCCTATCGCAGAGGAGATGCCCACCGCCACCGCCACCACCACTGCCACTACCTCCATCGCTGCTGAGAGGGCTGCTCCTCCACCCCCACCACCCTCTGCCGAAGCCTATACGAGTGACACCGATCGCGCCCGTCTGATGATGGAGAAGGTGATGGAAGCACGCAAGGCCCGAGAGGCTGCCGCTGCTGCTGCCGCCGCTGCTTCCGTGGAAGTACCGGAGGAGACGGCGGCGGAGCCTGCTCCACAGCCTGCCGAGACGGTAATGACGGCGACAGCGGCAACTGCAGAGCTTTCTGCACCTCCGCACGAGGCGGCTGCTGTGACCGCAGCACCTCTGCCAGAGCCCAGCGCTGCCGACGGAGGGGAGGCAGCCGAGGCGATTCCGTTTCTGCAGAAGCGCGACCCCACCCGTGAGGCGGAGGAGCGTGCGCTGCAGGAGCGCCAGCAGGCCTGGGCGGCGATGGTAAAGGAGCAGATGGACTCCATGGCCGCCAAGGAGGAGGCCGAGGCACAGCGGCTGGCAGAGGCAGAAAAGGCCAAGGCTGCTAAGAAGCTGGCGGCGCTCAAGGCGGCTGAGGCCGCGGAGGCACGGGTGAAGGCAAAGATGGCAGCCGTTCCTCTGTCCAACAAATACATCTTCGCCATTGACTAAGAAGAATATGACTTTTTTTTTTGCCTTTCCCAATCCGTTCGGCCTCTTCTCCGCGCCGATGCCTGCTGCATGGCCTGGCCTCAGCCCATGCGACGAGGCTTTGTGAGAAGAGGAAAGACGGCTGATCGGCCTTGATGCTTTTGCTTTCCTTTTCTTCCCTCCTCCCATATTTCACACACGTGAGCTTCGTGACAGGCTCACGGAGGGGTGCTTTATAACCGACCGGCAGCCTCCTTGGTGGCTTCTCCGACCGAGGCTGTCGGCACTCCCACTTGTCTGTTCCTGCACCCCGGCGGTGCATTGTGGGCGAACTGATGTACATATCACAACCGTCACTATTCTGAGTGAAAACCAAAGAACACAGAGACGAACGAAGAAATAAACGAGAGGGCCGCAGCGTTCACTTGCATGGGAATCAAGTGTTGTAGCGAAAACGGCGTGGCAACGAGGGGATGAAAGCTCTGCTACGCTGACATGAGGCAGATGTTATGGTCACATGATTCTGCTCGTCCAATCTCCTCTTATGATTTCCTTATGCCGTTTCTTGTCCCTGTTCACGATTCACGGCTCGGTATTCCGTCCATCCTGCCTTGCGGTGCTATTTCTACCCAAGCGGATTCTACTGTTGTCGTCGTTCTGTTTTTTTTTTTTTTTTGGTTGCCACGCCGAAACAAATATCTGCTATCCTTTGATACACATTTCATTGTTGCACGGGTATCATTGTCTTCCTTTCCTCTTTTTTTTTTTAGATTTTGTTACCCCAGTGCTCCCCCTCTTTCCTCGTTTTTACCTTCTCGTCCACATACAAAGAAACGCGGGCCATAGACTACATAAACCTTGCGCTTTTTTCAAAATCCATACATCAGAGGAGGAAAACATAGTAACAATAGAGCGTGTGCAGACAGGAGGTTCCTCCCCCCTTGCCGTTTTCACTCTTTCGCAACGACATACACACGCACGCACGAAGGCACAATCGTCTTTGCGCCGTTACACACGCTATCGCGGCGTAGACAGGGCGGCTCGCCATGCCCCCCACCACTGTACGAAGAGCGGGATCCCCACTTTCTCCCGCTCCCGCCTCTCAACAGCACGACAAAGGCGAGGAGCGCAAGGCAGAGGCGCTACCCTCGCCCGCGTCCACGTCCACTGCCACGCCGGCGGACGTCTTTTACTTTGACGCGCTCCATCGCATCTTGCTCAGCCACATTCGACGCGGCAATGCACAGGCTGTCATGACGGTGCTGGCGCAGCCGCAGGTGCATCAGAGCCCGTTGTTTTGGCGTACGTGCAGCTACCCGACGGGTCTCGTGGCGGCTGTTCTATCCGCATCGGCAGAGGCCACAGAGAAGGACCCAGCCTCCGTGGGACGCCAAGGCCTGCTGAGCTTGACCATCCCAGATCCCCAAGAGAAGGAGGCGAAGGAGGAGGGAGGGAAAGAGGAGGCTGTGAGCTCGGTCATGACACTACCCGAGCTGTACATGCTGCTGCAGTGGTGCCTCAAGCAGCGGGAGAGCCTCCGTGGCGCGGCAGAGCTCACAGAACAGGGGGACAGAGGCCTTCCCGACGCACCAGAGCCGGACTACCTCTTTCCCCCAAGCACGCAAACCCAAGAACCGTGGGAAATGCTCGACGGTGCACTGGAAAGTTCCTCCGACAGTGAGAGACAAGACGAGGAAGCCGACGATCACAGTGATGACGATGCTGTCCACAAGGACGGCGACTCGTTCGCAACGGTTCCAGCCCGCGCGCGCCGGAAGCGGACGCGCGGAGGCAACCCAGTAGACCTCGCCGAGGCGCGCCTGGCGCAGCGCAGCAGCACCGCAGCTGCCGCGGACCTCGCGGTTGACATGACATTGCGCCGCCTGATTGCACAGATGGAGGCACCTCCGTCCGAAGAAGAGGTGACGACGGCGCAGAAGAAGAAGGAGGATGCCATGGTACTGGGCGACGAGCAGGACGAGGAGGGCGATGAGGAGGATAAGCAAGCAGACGCGACCCTTTCCGCTTCGTCAGACACCATTGACGTCGCAGCTCTCTGCCAGCTCCTGTACTCCCAGTGCCGGTACCTGGAGCACGTGAATCCGTTAGCTAGCGAGGCTCTAGAGGCCGCTGCTGCTGCTGCTTCAGAAACTGTAGAGCCTGCTCCTCCTCCGCCCGTCCGTGGCTCTCTGTCGCAGGAAAGACTTGTACCCGCCCCCAGTGGACCCGAGCCCTCGGTAGGCGATCCATTCTCTCCGCCTCCCTTACCACAAGCACCACCTCCCGCCAGCAGTCCAGGGCACGCAGTGGTCACGCTAACCCCCGCCCCTGAGGATATTATCGTAGCTCCTCGACAATCTGTCCCCGGACGCGCACCACCTACCTCTGGGACCACACCAGCACCACCCACGCCACTCTCGCCATCGATGCCGCACGCTGCCGCCGCGCTGCCGCTCGCGCAGACCTCTACCTCTACCCCGCCTGCCTCCACAGACTCTATCCGTCTCCTGCAGAGCATTCAGCCGCTACCCGGGTCGCAGCGTGTGGTGGCCAGCTTTGACGACCTTGCGGTGACGGCACCGGTCCGTCAGGGTACTGGTGCGGAGGAGGAGGAGGGGGAAGAGGGGGAGGAGGTTGATGAGACAGCTACCGTGGACTCCCTTGTCGAGGAGAACCCCGGACCACAGCCGCACGCTCAGAATCAGCAGAGTGTGCGGGAAGTTGAGGCCCCTACGGAGGCTAGGCATCCTGTTGTGGACCCCGTGCGTGTCTTTGACGCCTTCAACGCCGAGGTGGCGCGCAACGAGATGCTGGCCCGTGTGCCAGGGGCAGCCGGCGTCCACGGGCGCGGTGCTGCCTCCGGCCCCAAGCGTCGCTACCGCTTCACCGCAGAGGAGGATGCGGCCATCATTCGTGGTGTTGCACGGTACGGGCAGAGCGCCAGCGCCTTCTCTATTATTCACCGTGCCTTTCTCGGTGCGTGGCGGCCGAATCGCACCCCGACGCACCTCTACGATCACTGGCGCGACGCCCTCAAGGCACGCGCTATGGACCAGCTGCAGAGAGAGATGCTCCTGCAGCAGGAGCAGCAGCAGCAAGCGCACGCGCAGGGAAACCCGCCGGTGTACGAGAGAAGTGGGGTGGCTGCCGCGGCAGGGGAGGGGGGGATGGACCCACTGGCAGTGGCACCGGTGCATGCGCCGCCTATCCGGGCACCGCCTCCTGCTCCTCTTCCGTTGGCTACGGATCCCAGGAACAGAAGAGGACGACTCGGCGAGGGCGGGAAGGCGCCGGGGAGTGCGGCGGATGTGGCTGCCCTGCGAACGTTACCTCGAGGCATCCGACCTGCCACCGCACCACCCGCGCCACAGCAGCAGCAGCTGAGCAGCGACATCGAGGACACATCTCAGTAGAAGACGCTTACTGGTGCGCGGGCACTCCTGCACGGTTAATCTCCCTTTTTTGTTTTACGTCTGCCCATTTCGCTTGCTCGACTGGCGAAGCACCACCGTCCTTTCCCTCCTTTTTCCTGTAAGTGCGTTGTCTAGCCCATCGTTCCATGACGTGTGGCACTTCTGAGAAGAAGGACAGTGCGTGCAGGAAGAAACCCAGCCTCTTTGGGGAGGGCACATGAGAGCAATTTGCAGCTGAGTGACAACTGCATTTGCTTTCTATCAGCCATTTCATATCCGTTCGTTTCCTGTGACACCTCCAAGGAGGAGCCCAAAGGGCCATTTCTGTCATTCCTTTCCTCTCTCTCTCGCTTTGCGGCAACATAAAGACAATAATATACGGGAAATGAAGTTGGAAGAAACACCTTGGGTGTTTGATCCCCCTATCGGTTGGTGGGTTCCTAGTATTGTGCGAACGAAAGCGCTGAAGAGGCCAGCCTCACCGAGCCGGCAGACACGATGTACGCTCCCATGGACCCCTTCATGTTTTTCACTCATTTTGCCTTGTCTCTCTTTCTCCCTGTTCTCACTACCTCTGGGTTCGCGCTCCACTCTGACTGGCCGCGCGTCTCCACATGGGCCCCACGCCACAACAACCAACAACCACTACTGCAAAGCATCCCTAAGTCCTTCTCTCTTTCTCTGTCACACACATTGTTCTCGCTCCTTGGCGTCAATACCTATTCTTTCTGTTTCTCTCTTCTTCTACTGGTCTGCTCCTTCTTCTTAAACCCTTTTCGTCACTCCAAGACACACAAAAACAAACAAACACAAAAAGTAACCACAAGGAATCATGTCCGCTGACGGCCAGCAGAAGACCATCAAGGCGAGCCAGATCCCTGTGGCGCGCTGGCAGACCCTCTCCATGTCCTGTGGCGCTGGCCTCTTCGCCTGGTGCTTCGCGCACCCCTTTGAAATGTGGAAGAACACCGTCATGATGGCCCCCAAGGGCACCAGTCAGATGGAGTCCTTCAAGAACACCGCCAAGAAGGGCTTCTACACGGGCCTTAGCAGCGGCCTGGCCCGCCAGGTGGTCTACACCACGGCGCGTCTCGGCTGCTACCCCATTTTCCGCGACGCCCTGCTGCAGGGTGAGGTGGCGCTTGGCCTCAAGACCACCGCGGACCCCACCAAGGCGAACATGCTGGACCGCGCGACGGCCGGTGGTGCGGCGGGCATCTTCGCCTCTTTCCTTTCCTCCCCGGTGGAGGTGTGTCTGGTGCTGCAGACCACGAGCAAGGAAAAGCTTTCCCTGATTGGCGCGGCTAAAGGAGTGCTGGGCTCCAACGGCCTTGGCGGTTTCTGGCGCGGTTTCGGCGCCCTTGGTGCGCGTGCCGCCCTCGTGGGCGTGTCGCAGGTGGCGGTGCACGACCAGGTGCTGACAAACCTGCGCGCCCGTAACGTGCAGCGCCCGGCCCCGCTGAACGACAACCTTGTCGTCAACATCGCCAGCGTCATCACGGCCTTCATCTACGGTGTCATCACGATGCCCGTGGAGTGCGCGCGAGTGCGTATGAGCTCCGAGGCGAAGCTGGGCCCTGGGGTGGAGAAGCGCTACACTGGCGTGCTGCAGTGCATGGCACGTGTGACGAAGGAGGAGGGCTTCCTGGCCATGTACGACGCGTTCCTGCCGTACTTCTCGCGCTGCGCCATGCACACCGTGATTTGCTTCTTCACGATTGAGTACGTCACGCGCATGATCAAGACGCGCAAGGCCGCCGCACAGGGCCTCACGCTTGTGGAGTGAAGCAACAAGACTTAGCGCACGGATGAGGTGTGCTTCCTCGCAACACATTGCTTTCGCAAGAGTATGTTCTTTTCCCCTTGGCTTTCATCGCCCCGCCAATGTTTCGAAACGGGGATTCGTTTTTTTTTTCAAAGTGTCCTTCCTTTGTTGTCTTTTCCCCGCAGCGCCGTGTCAAAGGGCTGCGGTTATCGCTCTCTGGGTGAAGATACCGTCTTCTGAGAAGAAAGGAACTCTTTCCTTTTTTTTTTTTGACCCCGTTCTTCGTGACCGTGCATGCCGGGCAGTCATCACGTGTCGGCTGTTTTTTTTTCTTCTTTGGCTCTCTCTCCCTCTCTCTGCTGTCTGCTCTTCTTCTCCCTTCTCTATCCACCGCCTCCACGCTTTGCTTTCATGTTCGCTTCTGCTTAGTGAATAGGATTCGGCCACGGAGACACGAAGGTCAGCACAGCTGAAGAGAGAGAGAGAGAGAAAAGAAAGAAGTAAGGGACGGCACAAAAAATCAATTTGTCGTGTATTTTATGAAGCGTATATACATCGTGATTGTTTCGCGAAAACTTTTTTTAAAACCCTCGTTAAACCTGACATCGCATTTTCCTCTTTTTTCCCCCTTTTCTTCCCCACTTTGTCGATTTCACTCGTGTATGATAAGTGTCCGTAGGTTTCTCAGAGCACCACCACAACGCAATGGAGGAGACGCGGAAAAAGAAGCAAGGCGAAACAACAAAAAAAAGGGGAAGGGGAAAGTTCCGACCATCAAAAAATAATAATTACAACAATTACCAACCTAATCCGACATTCATCCGTGTCTCCTTTCCCTTTCACCCCCCTCTTTCTTCCTTTCTTCTATTCCGTCTGCCGTCTCCTCCTCCTGCTCAGATGAAGAGACATAAGAGAGGGAACGGATAAGAAGCAGAAACAGTATCCGTGAAAAAAATGATATTTCTGTCCGCACTTCGCTGGGGGTACTGCCAGATTTCCTTGTTTTTTCCTTCTTCTTCTTGTCACAGCACTTTGCTGCTTCGGTAGTCGAACCAATGTCTTAATCCTCGTCGAGAGAGGAGTGAGAAAGCGAATCGAAAAGATGAAAGGATTTCAACGCAGAAATGCGAAGTTTCTCTACTGTTTCTTCTTGGTTTCGTTTGGCATTACGCTCTCCACCATGCGCATGGTCACTTTCACGCTTGTTGCTCTGCTTTGTTGTCGCTACATGTTTTTACCTGTTTCTGCTTCTTCTCCGTTATCCCAGTCTTATTCGTTTTCTCCCCCCTTTTCGCTCCAACACTCCGCTTTGGTGGTCTCCGGCGCTACCCCTCATTCCGTTCCTCTCCGCTTTTTCCCTCCCATATCGCGTTATCTTTTGCTTTTGTTTCTCAAGCGAGCAACGGCGCGGAGGCGTGCCTCGCTAAGGAGGAAAAATGAAAGAGATGTACATGAGAAGGAGGGAACAGCAACGACACCAGCTGGAGGGAGGCGCACGCTAGACGCTCCTCCCCCTTGTTTCTGCACCCCGCTTTCAGACACACACAGCGCTGCAGTGTTCTTTCTGCTCATCCGCAACTGTCCTTTCCCTTGTCCCGTGCTCGAGGATGGTAGCGCAGGGATGAATCAAGAATGCGATACTCACACACCGTGAGACACCACAGCAGCGGCGGCCACCACGTGACGAACCCCCACCCTCCTCTTCCTAGCCCACATGCAACAACAACGAAAAAGAGGAAAAAACGCGCTCATGGTACCACACACAAAAAATAATAATAATAGACAACGCCATAAAGCACGGTTCGCTTGCACTTTCTTTTGGGAAGCGGAAAAGGTGTTGGAAAGATTCATAACGGGAGAGAAGGTGTCTGCATACACGTGCTCTCTTGCTTTCTCCCTAAAGCACTGTTCCTCAGATCGCCACCAAAGTACACCTCTGCATTTTTGGCACGAACTACACGCGCCGTACGTAACCTCGAAAACGAGATCGGCGACACCACCACCTTTACTCTAAGCACATGTCTACCGTGTCGTACTCACACACACGCGCGCGCGTATCACTTGCTCCGTGCGTGACCCCTCTGGCCGGACTCTCTCGTTCCCTCAACGAATACAGGCTGAAATCGTACTCTCAAATGCACACGCATGCATCACGCCCCCTCACCTCTCTGCTCCTTCACCTACCCCTCTGTTTTTTTTTTTAAATTTAAATGACGCAATGTGATTTCTGTTGACAGATCAAAATATTGTTGAAGAAACGAGTCACTTTCAACCCCCGGTTAATCAAGCAAGAAGAAAGAGAGAGAGCAAACGTAATCACTCCGTCATCACGGACAAGACAACGAACATTATTGATCCATCATTAGTGTCGCTATTCTGCAAAACTTAAAAAAGTAAAGGAGAAAAAATACACACACACATACACATACATAACCAGCTCGCTTTCACTTTCCCCCAAACTCCACCAGAACGGTTCCGTCTTGCATCAGGGCACGCCCAACCCTCCCTTTCGTGCATTGCGTTGGTCTCCTGCGTGAACGTGCCAGAGCTCTGCTCTCCAACACCTTCTTGTAAGAATACGACGAGGCAGGAATGCTGGAGAACACCCCATGGCCTTCAAAGCGCGTGGAGTTGTCTAGTAAGCATCGAAAGAAGAGTGGTAAACAAGCAACAGGCGCGGCGGCCCCGGCAACACCCTCCGCGAGCGGGGACAGCGCATGCGCCGAAGCCTTCCCTGTGGAGCTGCGCTGGGGTGTGCAGCCAGCGGACTTGCGGGCGCTCTGGGCGCTGCATGAGAAGTGCTTTCCTGTCGCGTACGACCTGGCGTACTACCGCTTCCTCCTGGAACCCCAGTGTCTGAGTCTCACGGCCTACACCACCCCAGCAGCGCTGGAGCGACTGCAGGCCAAGGCCAGCGCACCTGGGGGTGCGGAAGCTGTGGAAGGGGCTGCGAAGGAGAGCGACGCGGAGAGCGAGTCCTCCGTGCAGGAGGTGTCTGCAACCATCGCGGCTGCCGAGGCGCGGATGCGGGGCGACCACCTGCTATCAGGCACCGGCACGCTGGAACAGGACACGCGAACGATGGCGGAGGTTGACCAGTTCATCACAGAGGTGGAGTATCAGGCACTGCGCGATGCGTCCAAGGCGAAGGCGACTGCGGAGACGTCTGCAGCCCCAAGCGACTGCACCGAGGTGGTGGGCTTCATTTGTGGTAACATTGCCTTTGCACGGAACAGGCACGATAGCCTCTTCACCAATCCCACGGGCTACATTGGTAGCGTGGCCGTCCTGCCAGCCGCACGCCGCCTCGGGGTCGGCGCGCAGCTCCTCGACGCGTTGCTAGAGTACCTCACGACGCAACTGCCGCTGCACGCGAGCTACTACCTGCACTACGAGGAGAGAGAGATGCGTGACATGGCGTGGCGCCTCGTGCGCAAGGAGCAGGAGAAAAAGAAGCAGCAACTGGAGGCCGACGCGGTGGCAGCGCAGCGCAAGCAGGATGCACAGAATGAGACGCTCAGTGAGGCGGAGAAGGAGGAACGCGCCAAGGCGGCGGCGGCGGCGGTGCGCCAGCAGCACGCGGCAGCAAAGGAGGCGGAGCTCAAGCAGCGGGAGTACTCCTTCTGGGAGACCATGGCGCAATTTTTCTTTCCCGAGCTCATCACATGGATGGAGCGGCGGCAGGTGCGCAAGCAACTGCTGGACAGCGGCATGACGCCAGACGAGGTCGACGACGAGATTGCGCGCCGTGTGCAGGAGGCGGACAGTAAGACGGCGGATGAGCTGGCCGAAGACGAGTACTTCACCACCATGCCGGTTGAGAGGCGGAAATCCCTCCTTGACCCGGTGGTCCAGATGGGCGTCCGCGAGGTGTGGCTGCACTGCCTGGCCGACGACGTGCCGCTGCAGCGCTTCTACAAGAACAAGGGCTTCTCGGTGGCGATGGAACGGGTGCCGGCGTACTATGATTTCAACGGGAGCAGCCATGACGCGTCGGTGCTGCTCTATGTCAAGGGTCGCGGCGTGGAGGCAGCAGCCGTGGCAGAGATGGAGGCTGCACGTGCCATGGACGCCGCCAAGGGCATCGCCACAGGGGTCCCTGTCACACCAGAGGGAGTGATGGAGGACCTCGCACAGGTGGCAGAGCGCCGCCGACAGGAAATGCTCGCGCGGCGTGAGAGCATGCGTGCCAAGCAGGCACAACTAGCAGCGAAAGAGGCTAGCCAGCTGCAGGAGGAGAAGGAAGGCTCCAAGGACGCACCAACGCTGCGTCGCCGGCACACGAGCAAGCCAGAGAATACCGCAACACCACCACCCCAACCTCCCACAGACGAGAAGAAGAAAGGCGACGACGGTGGTTCCGCAGCATCTGAGGGGACGAGCGCGGGAGCGGAAAAGCTTGACGCGACCGCCCACAGCTCGCAGTGGCTTTCCCACGCCACCTACGCAGATGTCACGGCGATTGAGGTGTCCTCGGTGAGTGCGGCCCGTCGGGAGTGGGACGCGAAGTGGGGCCCTCAGCGTGCGCGGCTGCGTGCGCGGCGAATGCAAGAGCGGCCCGCCTCATGGAAGGACCACATCAAGGAGATGCTCTTCACCTTGAATGCACTGCTGGCCCTGTGCGCGGTGGTGTACATGTGGTACAACTACGGTGCACAGTGACCTGACAAGGAGAGAGAGAGGAACAGAATCCTTGGCATGGCTGCATCACCTCCACACACACAAGAATACCCCTTTTTCCTTTACTATTATTAGTATCCCCTCCTTGCCTTTGGCAGTTTCGTTTGACTATCACACGCGCTTCCACCACCCGCCCCACCCGCACGCACGCACATTCCTCTTCGACGTTTTGTTTCTGGAACAGTAGCAGCAATGATCATGGACGTCTTTTCTTTACCCTTACTCTCCCGCTCTCCCTCTTTCTCACGCACGTTGCCCCTCCCCCACTGCTGACGCGAAACCCACCGGGGAAATGGAAAAGAAAAAAAAAGCAGCAGCACAACTGAAGGAGGAGGAAGAGAAATAGAGAGAGAGAGCACAAGGTCGTAAAAACCGATATTCTATGAGTAGTGCTTACAGATTGAGTCTAAGGAACGGAGAAGCGGGTTTGAATGCGACGGCATGAGTCTCCCTCACGGTAACATAAAAAAGAAAAAAAAAGAGAGAGAGAAGGAAAAGGAAAATGAGGATGGAGCAGTCTGTCCCGCAGTGGTGGAAGGGCCCTCTCTTTCTTTTTCATGCACTGGCCTCTCGTGTGCGTGACTGCCGTGTACGTGTTTGAGGAAAGCCTCTGCGTTCCACACACACAGCTTTTCGACGATTTTTCGCCGTTGATGAATCCGGCGCCGTACGCTACCATTCATCTTTACTTTCTCTCCTTCTCTCTTTTTCTGTCCTTCCTCCGATTTCTTCGGTGCTATGTCTAACGGCATCTCTTAGGTTCAAAAAAAAAAACAATAGCAACAAGAATAGAGGATCTAAGGGGTAGAAAGAGGTCCAAGTAAGAAAAAAAGAAAAGAATAGCTCAAGAAAGCGAACACAGAAGACGTTGCAGCATCACTGAGCAAAGTCACTGGTTGCCCATTCGCACCGACGCGCTTCCCCCCTTCTCCTTCTCTCTCTCTCTCTCTCTCTGACCTTTCCCTTTCCTACTTGACCGTTCTCAGGCTTGGCCCTCTGTTCTTCCTCGATTTTTTGTACATAGACCCTATTTCCCGCAGCGCCTGTCTGTCGTTTACCTTCGAGAGAGAGATTTTGTCTCGCTTCATTTTTTCTTAAAGGCAGTACTTGAGCGTTAGTTGACAGCCCTCACCTTCTCTTACCTCTCTCTCTCTCTTTTTTTTTTTTTTTTTTGCACTCTTCGTTTCAGAGGCAGCTTCCGGAAACGATTGAATCCTTCCCTTCACGTGCCTCTGTTTACTGCTGAACGCCTTGTGATTTTTTTTTTGTCTATACACTGAAGGAAATTTTTGGAATCCTTGGCTTTCCGTCTTCCTCCCTCGCCCTCACTTGCTGGTCTTTTTTTTTTTTCCTTTTCCCCCATCGTGAAAGAAGCAAACCTTTCCTCCCCTTTGTATAAACAGCTTTTCCCCTCACGACCTCCTCTCCTGTCACTACTCTCTCTCTCTCTGTCGCCCTTTTCACCTGTTGTGTGCATTATACGATTGACACCGTCCACCAGCTCCCGTCTCCTACCCTTTCCGTTCTTTGTCTTTTGCAACGGCAACGGCAATTCCCTTCTTCCTCCCTCCTTCTGTGTTGCGTGCTGTGCGCTCTTTACCACGAGAGAGAACACTTTCCGTAACAAGAAAAAAAAAAAAAAGAGTGTAGCAGTGCTTCCTCAGCGACCAAGTAAAGCACCTGTCTGCTCCACCGCTCTCTTCAGTTTTTCCCGTCTGGGTGCTGACGTTATCCAACAACCGTTAGGATTTATTCTTTTTTTTTTTGTTGTTGTTACCCTCTTTCTCCTACCTCGCTTTACGCTCACACGTGCACACCACAGCTCCCATGTCCTACAGCTTCAACCCGACTGCGGCGAAGACCACGCCCCCGACAGGCACCCGGCCTGGTAGCAACGGAGCGGCCGTCTTTCCGCCCTCAGAGCCGATGCCCACGGAGCCCATGAAACGCATGCCTCCCCGCGTCATTCTCCACCCGAACGGACGGCCCCAGACGAGCTCCCTGCCCAGCACCAACGGCGCCACCGCCGGGCCGCCACCGCACAGGAAGCTCGCCCCCACTACCACGTCCACCGCCGCCCCCATGGTCCATCGCAGCAATGGTGCGGCTCTGTCCTCTGGAAACTCCCCGACGTCTGCCTCTGTCACTCCCCCTGGTGCCGCCGCTGCCTTGCACGTCATGCAGAACAGCAACAACCGCAACGCCTTTGTCTCCTCCATGCCCGCGGTCATGTCCGGCAGCTACAACGGCAACGGCAGTGGTGCCGCCCCTGTGGGCAGCACCGCCGACGAGGCGCTACGCCGGACCGAGGAGCAGGTGCAGGAGCTGCGCCGCAAGCTCTCCGCCATGCACGCGGATATTCGCCGCCTCACCCCCTCCGCGACGACGCCCCCGCAGGCCTTGGTGGTCACCACCGCCAACAGCAGCACCACGAGCCCCCCGGGCAAGGTGCCCGGCACTCGCGCGGCCACGGGCGTGCACAGTGGTGGGGCGCATCGCGGCCAGGCGCACCATCTTTCGCCGCTTCCTGCGGCGACAACAACCGTCGTGCCAAAGCCGGCCGCGCCTCCCAAGTCCGCGGCCAAGTCCCCTGCCGCGCCGGCGGTGACAAAGCCGGATGGGAAGGCGACGATCGTAGACGGGCGGAAGCTCTCTCTCGATGATCAGGACTTCCTGGACAGCCCCAACGGCTCCAGCAGCGACGAGGACGAGAGCAACTCTAGCAGCAGCAGCAGCAGCAGCAGCAGTGACGACGACCAAGCTGCCACCACCACCGCCGCAACGGCAGCGGCGAAAGGTCCCACGGCGCCAGCGAAGCCAAAGGCAGGATCGCCCACGCGCAATGGTGCTGCTCCGGCGCGGCAGGGCTTCGGTTTCAAGCGCCCAGAGAAGCCGGCGACGGCGACCTCGCCCTCGTCGGGGAAGGTCCGTGGCGCCAACCTCTTCACCAACGACCCTGCTGCGGAAAATAGGGAGGCGGACAAGACCACTGCTGCTGCGGCAGGGGCGAAGCCCAGCAGTGCGCTCGCACCGACCTCCACCGTGCCTCTGGGCCGTGCCGCGGGCAAGCGCAACTCGGATGAGAGCCGTCGTGGAAACTTCTTTTCTTCGCTCCCGGGCAGCGAAGTCACCGCGCACGACAACGCGCAGGCCGTGGATGGCCTTGACGTGAACAGCCGCCGCCGCGCGCAGGCGGTGAAGACGCTCCGTGAGCAGTTCTTCGCGCCGGTGCCACGTCAAGATGAGGTACTCGGGCCCAAGGCGACCGACCACGACGCCCTGGTCGCCATCTACTTGCCCGGCACTCCGTGCTCCTGGCTGTGCTGCATCTCGCTCGCCATCTCCTTTGTCACGGGCGTCCCCACCTCGATTGAGAAGCTCCTCAAGACAAACCACCTGGGCGTCCACTACCTCAGCCTCTCCGTCATCACCCTGGCGGAAATGTACGACTTCACCAATGACTACATCCACTCCCGCTTTCACCGCCACACCTCCTACAACGCGAGCTGCGCCGAGGATGAGTTCGACGACGACGAAGAGGCCGAGCAGGTGCTGACCGAGGAGGAGAAGCGGCTGCTGCCGCACGTGCACTGCGAGATGGCCACGCTAGACTCTGAGGTGATTGACCCTGTGGAGGAGTCCGAGGCCAGCTACGGCATGGGCGAGCACGCCCCTGTCACTTCCTTGGCGCAGTTCCGCAAGGAGCTGGTCGCCCACAACGAGGACGAGCGGTCCCTTTTTGTTTTCCACTACGACCCTTACATTATCGAGGAGCACGAGACAAGGCTGCGCGCGAACATGGCGGAGACGGAGGAAGAGGAAGCGGCTATCTGGGATAGCATGCTATACAAGAAGGGGCAGAGCCGTGGTGCCTATGGCCTGCTCGTTTCGTTTAACGCGGTCAAGGCGACGGTGACCATTGTGTCTCCTCACCTCACCAAGGAGCAATTTCCGATGCGCGATGCGGGAAATAAGGACGCCACGGACGGCGGCAGCGCGCTGAGCGAGGAGACGAAGCGCAAGTTCGCCCGCTTCACGCCCATTCTGGAGAAGCTCGTGCTGGAGGAGCACACCATCAGCGTGCAGACGCTCTACGAGGCGACGCGGCAGCGGGATGCGTACACGCAGCTCTCCCGCGGCTTCGTGCGCGTATTTATAAACGAGGAGTTCGCCCCCAAGGTGCCTTCCATCTTTCCCCTCTTTGTCCTGGACGGCAGCAGCTCCGCTGGCCTCATGACCTCCACCCTGGACGTCTCTGTTGCCCCGCACGTGCTCGGACTCGCCATGATGCATCACCTGAGTATCACATTTCTTCTCAGCGACAACGCACGACGCAAGCAAAGCAGCCGCAACCTGCTCAACAAGGCAAACGTCTGCGACGTCAAGCTGCGTGGCATCCCGCTCACCAAGATTATCCAGCAGCTGCGCCTGCCTGTCTCAATGATGGTGGCCCCGAGCGATAAGGACTCCATCGCGCTGGCCTTTGCCTGGTACCACGCCTTCTTGCAGCAGCTGCAGGTGTCTTCGGATGTCCGCCTCGGTCTGGTGCGACCCACGCGCCGCGGGGGCGCTGAGGATGGGCAGCCCAGCATTGACGAGGAGGAATTCCTTGCCCACCTGCGCACGGCCGTCAGCACTCAGAGCGTGCTGCTCATCAGCTTTGACGTGAACGTTGCCCTGAATGTGCGCATTAGCACAAGCCCAGAGCCTGCCCACTTTGCTATCGTCATTGGGCTGGACGAGGAGCGCGGCATCGTGCGTCTGGCCGACGTGAACGTGAAACGCTTCCGCAAGACGTGGCACATTCCCTTCTACCGCCTCTACAATGCGGTGATGGGCTACGGCTACATGATGGCGGCCAAGGAGAAGAAAACCATCAAGGCGCTGAACGGGAAGAAGACGCAGGAAGAGGTGCTCAAATGCGGCCGCTACGCGCTACCACCGGTCCCCAACAACAACTCTGTCGTCCGCTTCGAATACCCGCGGAAGGCCTACGCCCTCACGGTGCTTGCCGATGCGATGAACCGCCTTGGCTTCCCGTCCGACGTTGAGCGCTTCCTTAATTTTTCCGGCTTCCACATTTCGTACTTTCTGTCGAAGCACCTGCCCCTCGAAGGGGCGGCGATGGTGGTGCAGAACTTCTCGCACTACGCCCTGGACGATGCGGTGTCGGTGGTAACCAAGCACTATGACTACACCGCGACGAGTGCCCCGCCCGTCGCCTCCAAGGCCGCGGACGATAACGCCTCCGCGCCAGCTTCTTCCTCTTCCTCGCCTGTGGAGCACCACATCTACACAGAGCAGGAACTGCTCGAGGACATCCAGTTCGCCCTCGCCAGCCCGCAGACGCGCCAGCTGATTGCCAAGTACGATCCTCTCGTGATTGCCGAGGATACGCAGGTCTTTAACGGCAGCACCAAGGGCGGCTGCTACGCCATTGTGGCCGACTACGACAGCTTCTCCCGCTGCGTGATTCTGAACAATGCGGACCCTGTGTCGTACTACCGTGCCTTTGCGGTGCCCCTGCCGCTCTTCTTCAAGGCCGTTTCCGCCTGGGACCCCGAGGACCTCCGCGCGCTCGGGACGCTGCTCATGACGAAGGAGCACAATCAGGAAGGTCTGCACGACAACACCAAGGGGTACGACTTTGCCCACGCCCTCGTGCACCACCCCTTCCGCCCTGTCTTCTCCGCCGCCTGTTCGTGCCTGGCCCTGGCGGCGACGGAGCTGATGATCAACATTGCCGGTCCGACGATGCTTGGCGGCGCCCCACTCGCCGTCGAGGAGGAAGAGAAGCGCAAGTACAAGCGGTACAATAACATCTTCTCCGCCGAGGACATCCTCTACGCCCTTCCCTCCTTCTCGGTCCATGAATGGCAGAACGCGGGCATGCAGCTTGGGTCCATGGATGTGGCCACCATGGCCAACACCGCCTTCAAGCAGCTGCGGCTTCCTCTCATCGCTATTGACGTCACGCACGGCGAGGCGGACGGCAGTGACTCGGACGCGCTGACCAATCCGGAGACGTTCCTGAAGGTGTGCAATGGTGTGAGCGGGCTGCTGACCATCACCCTGCTCGCCTTCGACACGGACAAGGTGTACGGCGTGCCAGGGTCCTCGATGGGTTTGATCAATCGCGTAGAAATCTTTGACGAGGAAGACGACGACGACACCGACGCGATGGGTGAGGGCCCCGCGCAGCGCAAGGCCGCCGCCGCTGCGGGCTCCAAGGGATGCGTGCAGCTGCTCGAGGGTGAGCCGTGCCGGTGGGGCGCTGTCTGCGAGCGCAGTGCGGAGGCGCTGATGCCATGTGTCACAGCTATTCTCCGTGTCATGGAGGTGGCGGCGGAAGAAAGTGACGACAACTAGGCCGCACAGGGAAGGGAAGAGGTGAGAATGCATGTTGGTTTCCCCCCATCCGTTTCCGCACGTCAAATTTTTTTTTTTTTCACTGTAAATAACCCACAAGCAACAGCAAGAGAGAGAGCTGCTAGCATCGACGGCTCTCCGCAACGCACATCCAGCAGGTGGGCGGCACATGATTCAACCGCTTCTCCTGTTTTCTTGTGCTCCTTTTATAGCTCCACAAAGGTTCCTTTCCTTCTCTTCAGCTGTTCATTAGCCAAACTTTTTTGCATTGTATATATTCACCCGCCGCTCCATGGATTTATGTCTCGTTTCTTTCTTTTGGCGTCTTGAGAGGGTTTGACGTGGTCATTTGCAGTCCACAGCCTACCTTTCAGAATTCACTCTATTCTCCTTGAATCCCCTCTTTTCCCTTCAAATTTTCCCATTTCTTTTCTCATTTTTCACTTCTTACTTTGTGTTTCCCGGCACTTTTCCAAAAAAAAAAAAAAGAAAGAAAGAAGAAAAGTATATGATGTGTTCTCTCTTACGTCACTACAGTATGATTTGCCTTTCAGCTTCTCTTCCCGTATCATTCCGTTCATCTTTTCTTTTTTCCTTCCTCTCTGATCGTCAACGGCACACTCTCTGTTTCTTTCTTGTTGAAAACAAGTTTGTCTATTATACACCATAGCCCCCGCCTTCCCCCCTGAACCAATTTCACCATCTTCCCTCACGTTCTTTTTTTCTTTTCCCCTGGCCCTGCTCCCTGTCTTTTCACCGCTTCATATGTGTGACACTTCTTCCCTCTTCTGTCTTCCTTCAGGACCATTTCTTTTTTTTTCCCCCCCCGTTTCCTCCTCCTGTGTATTATACAGTCCTCTGGTCTTCTTTTTTTTTTCCTCCCACAAAGCATTTTGCCGATTAGAACTCTCCCCTCTCTGCTATGTTTTTGTTCCGCTTTCGTCCCTCCCGTCCCCACCTCCCATGTAATATGTAGCACGGGTGTGGTGTTCTCTCTCGGGCAGGAAGGTGACCCTGCCTCCAAACGTTTCCTTGCTAGCCTTTGCTTGTTTCACAATTATTTTCGCCTGTTTTGCGTTGATGACGCCTTCCATGTCTTGACTTCCTCACCACACCTCTTTTTTTCCGTTGGTTTTGACGACGTATGATTATAACCGAGCGCCCGTCCTGCTGCGGCGCTCTCATTGTTTCACAGAACATGTATAAACAACTCTCTCACACAGCCCCTCCCCCTCTCTCTTTTAATTTGTTGTCGATTCTTTTTTACTTCTTTCCTTTCCTTTTTGTTGAAGTCTGTCTATCTGCACACCTGGGAACATATTTGCTTTGTCTTGAACGCGTCAATTGGCTATTTATTCGTTTTTTTTTTTCTGTTGTTATCTCCGTTCTCTCCTGCTGTTGGATGCACACGACTTTACCAGTGCGATGGAAAGGAGTGGAAGGGGTGGGCTGACCGTCGCCAGAGCTAGGTGCCCCTATCGTTGCGTTTTCTTTTGCTTGTGTGGTGGATTTGTTTTTGTCGTCTTTCTGTAACATCATTCAAGAATCGGGCAACCCCCCGCCCCTTCTCCTTTCAGGGGCAGTTGTACCGCTCCACGTGTGCACGAGTTCCCCGCGTTGTTGCGCTGTGGGCTACCTCTCTCCCTTTGTTCTTTTCTTTTTTGTTTCTTTCTGTTCTTCTTCCCCTCCTCCCTTCTTACCCCCTTCGCGTAGGTCATGTCCCTCTTATCGGGAAATTTGTTATTCTCTCTCTCTCTATTTCTCGCAAGGCACTGTGTTTGTTTGCCACCCATCACTCCCTCCCTACCTGTTCTCTTTCTCCTCGCACTCGCTCCTCCTTATATTGAAGTACCCAAACGCATGACAACAATAAACAACTACCAGAGCGAAGAAGAAAAAAGAAAAGAATTTGCGCTTGGACGCACGCATCAAGGGAGTTTGCATTGCCTGCTTCACTCTCCTGCACGGGCGTGCACTACACACGTAGACTGATGGTGGTGGTGGGTGCAACGTCATTCCTCGGTGTTCACTCAGCGCGTGTGCATCTCTCTCTCTCTCTCTCTGCCTGTGCGTATGAGTGAGTGTGTGGGTCTGCTGTTGCGTTGGGAGTGTGTCTGGGGTGAGATGTCCCTATCGCCGGAGAGGATAGGTGCGCAGAGCGAAGCGCACTGCGATCAGACAGACTCCGAGTAGGCTTGGGGCGTTTGGTGTGAAGACCAGGTAAAGGAGCACGAAAGAAGAAAAATACATGCTTCGAGGAAGGAAAAGAAAAGACGATGTCCAAGATCAACGCTCAAATAAGAAATTTCCCTCTTCCTCCATCCTAACCTGCGACCTTGACGTGATGGCGGGCTCTTGCACGGTATCATAGCATAGCGAATCTCATCCCGAGGCGAGAACTTTTCCTTTCTTGACAGCTCCTTCTCTATTACCCGCACCGCATCGCTCCTCGCAGCTGGTGGTTATATCTTTACCCTTCCCGTTGTTTCACCCTCACTCCTCTTTTCGTATCGAAGCCATCCCACCTCCCCACCGGATTCCGTCTTCTCTCACCAGGGGGTTCAGGCGGGGGATCAGGTGGAAATCAGGCGTAGGCATTTCACCACTTTATACAAGAAAAAAATTTACGTTTTAAGCAATTTCCTCTCTGCTCTCTTTTTTTTCCATTCATAACGGCTCTCCCGTAGCTCTGTCCCACGAGCCACAGAAGCGCAATCAAAAAGAAAAAACGAAAAAAAAAACAGCAACAAACAAACAATCATCAACGATAACATACGATACACGTACCCACTCATGGCGTCTTATATCGTTTCTCACAGTTTTCTCTTTACAGGGGACGAGCGGGAGGCCATTTATCGTAGCAGCAGCAGCGTCAACACGCGGCCCGTCAGCTTCGTCACCCGCCTCTGCGGCCCGGTCCTCTACTTCATCTCCAACCAGTTCATCCCGGCAACCGTCGCACCGAATGCCATCACCGTGGTCGGGCTGCTCAGCTGCATGCAGGCTTACCAGCTCATTCACACCTACTACCACTACGATGACGACCACAGCAGTGCCGCGAGCGGCTGGGGGCGCTCGTACTTTGCGACGACGAGCACGCCACCCGCAACGGTTGCCGAGGCCGCCGCGGCTACGGTGGCCCACGCCGCAGGGGATGAAGTCTTGGCGTCGCTGAAGACCTTTGGGGTGCGTGGCGCCGGGCACGCGCCGCTGGGACCGGAAAAAGTGATTCCGTCTCTTCACCTGCGCGACACATCCAACCCACTCGGCGCCAACGTGTTTGCGTACGACAACTTCTTTGAAGCGAACCGCACCGTGCAAACAGCCACTGTGTTGGCAGCGCTGCTGCTGCTGGTGTCCATCGTCTGTGGCTCCCTAGACGGCGTGCACGCCAAGCGGTGTCGCAGCGCCACGAGCCTCGGTGACATCTTTTCTCGTGTCTGCTCCTCCTCTTCACGTATTTTCATCGCCCTCATTTTGTTTGAGGTGATGGGCATCAACAGCATTGAAACCAAGTGGTACGTGCTGCTGTTCCTGCAGCTCATCGAGTTCAACACGGTGCTTGGCAGGATTAACGCGGAGAATATCAAGAAGGACAAGGTGAAGAACTGGGCGTACGTGGCGACGTACTGCTTCCGCGACTCGGAGCTTTCCTTCACCATGCTGGTGATGCTCATCCTGCGCTGGTTTTTCCCGTCGGTCTCGGCCACGTACTTGCAAAAATTCTTGCCGTCTAATTTTAGAGTGCTGTACATGGTTCTGGTGGTGGTTTCGTTTGTGAACATTGCACTGCTCAAGATGAAGAAGCGGCTGAAGAGCACCATGGCCTTGTGTCTTGCCGCGCGTGTCGTACCCGTGTTTTACCTGCTGCCGCTCTCTGAGTACAACATCCTGTCTGTCGTGGGTGATGCCATGGTTGTGGGCCTCTTATCAATTGAGGTGTATGTGTCCCACCTGGCCAAGCGCCGCGCGCACGCCGCGGTAACCTTCATCGCCATCTTTTCTCTCTTGAACGACATATTTGCCATCTTCTTCACCGTGTCGTACATCCTTGGCGTTCTGGTGGATCTGAGCTACTCGCTGAATGTGCCCCTGTTCGTGCCGGTGCGCAACGTTTACATTGACGGGGTCTTTGACCTCTGTCACGCAGGGCACAAGCGGCTCATGGCGAACGCCCTCAAGTTCGGCAACCGTCTGATTGTTGGCGTCTGCGGGGACGACGAGTGTGAATGCTACAAGCGGAGGCCCATCATGACCACAGAGGAGCGTGTGAACGAGGTGCGCCTGTGCAAGTACGTGTCCGAGGTGATTCCCAACGCACCCGTGTCTGGCATTACGATGGAGATGATCAACTATTATAATGTTCACATCGTGGTGTGCGGCGAGGAGTACGACACGCCAGAGGACACCTATTATGCCGTGCCACGGCGGCTCGGAATCCTGCGACGGGCGCCGCGCACGGAAGGGATTTCGACGTCAGTCTTGATTAAGCGCATCCGTGCGGCGAGCGATGAGGAGATGGCGGCGAAGGACAAGGCCAGCGGGAAATCCAAAGTGAAGGAGGGGGCGTAGGGGGGTAAACTGGTAAGCATTTGCCCTTTGACGCCTCCTGTTTTCTGCGCCACACGTTTTTTTAATTTTCGGGGTAGGAGGGAGGGAGCGCTGGTGTGAGAAACGCACCCGTCTCTCATGGCTTGCGGACGCCCCACACGTGTGCGCTTTCTCTCCCCACCCCCAATTGTCCCTATCATTTTCCCTCGTCTCCCCGATTTCGTTGGCCGTGTAGAGGCGGACGGAGCTGGTGAAGAGGATGGGCGTTGATGTCCGACAATGCCTCTTTACGTTCCGTCTGCGTGTTCGCTACATTTTCTTTTTGTTTTGTTTCTCGTGTGCGTTATGTGTTGATCCACATCCTGCTCTTTCTTTCCCTCCTATCCGCCTGACGCGGTGCCCACTGGCGACATGCCTCCGCTCCTTGACAAGTCATTCTTGTTCTCTCTCTCTCTCTCTTTCTGTTTATATGTTTTTGTTTCCGCTTTACCGCTTCTGTGAATCGGTTGAGCCTTCCGTGGGGCCTCACACCGTTCCTTCCTCAAGCACCCATGTCGAATCCTTAACAAGCGAAACGGGTGCGCACACACAAACACACAGACAGAAAAAAAATTATAACGTATACCCGCAGGGAGAACTCTGTAGCATGTAGAGCGCCGAGAACCCAGTGGGAAGCTCTTTGGCCCGTCTCCCATCTCTCGGAGCAGAGGAAAACCATTGCAAAAGGGGATGAGAGAAAAGAAAAGAAAAAAAGGACGAATACCAACACGGAAAGGAGAAATAAAAGGATAGAGTAGCGTGGTATCCTATGCATACCGCTGCTCTTCCTCCCTTCGCGTTGGAGGGGTTTTCTCTCCTATCATGCGAGTTTTGCAATCCATGAGTGACCTACGTCCGCTGCGGTTTCTTTCTCTCCCAAACGTATCCCTTTATGATGCTTATGACTATCATCGTCATTTTGTAGTACTCATCCGCCATTTACGTACCAAACGCCCATCATCTTCATTAGTTATTACCATCTTTCAGGAGAGTGAGAACACAGGAAGTAGAGGAGAACAAACAAAGGAAATCACGCATCGGAAGCACCACACCGCCAAAAAAAGGAAGTCAGAAGAACACCATCATCACGCTCTCAACGTTGCAAAAAAAGAGGATCCTTTGCGCACCCCTGGATTGCTTGCTCCGTTACTTTCTTTCTGTTCCGTACCGTTAAAAACACACACACACGCACGCACACACACACAAAAAAAAAAAACTGTGGTATCTCTTCGCTCCTTTCCATCATTTTCTGATTTTTCATCGACATCCTCCGCAACCAGAGACGGTGCACTTTCTTCTCGCCATCTGATTGGTTGCCCATCTCATCGCCAAGAAGGGAAACCATCGACCGAACCTTGGCACTTTCACAGACACCTCCCCCCCCTCCCCCCATTAGGACGCAGTGAGTACAGGCAACAGAAGCGATTGTCTCCTTCTTTTGTTTCTTTGACATTCTCCCTTTGAGTTGCCGTGCACGCGTTCGCGCATCACGTCTGAGAGGGAAACTGAATAGGCACGACAAACGACCACAGCGAAACCTTCGCACCGTGCTCGAGGGCCGTCTTTCAGCATCCTCCGATTTACCCCCCTTTCCCGCCTTTCTTTGCTTGTTTAGCTGCTCTCGTTTTTTCCTTTCTCTGTTTCTCTTCATTTCCTCTGCTTGTATCGCTGCCGTTGCTTTCTGATTTTTTTTTCTCTCCGTCTCCGTCTCTCTATCTCTCTTCTACTCTTTCTGATTGTTACTTCCATTGCTTTTGAACGCGTGTTATACAGTCCATTGAAAGGCATCCCTTGAAGGAAACAAGGTCAACACCAGAAACCTTTCCGTCTCTCCACGTGTCATTGGGAGGGCCACTAGTACCCCCTCAAGTGACTGCGAGGTAACGTGTCGGCGGTCATCTTAACGCGCCGCCCTCACGGGAAGCTTACGACCACGAGAAAGTAGGCGTCCTTGCGAAGACTTAGTCAAAACAAAAGCTAACAGGCGAAGTAAAAAAGAAAAAATAACACTCAAAAAAGAATACACCCACATACGAAAGGAAGAGAGGCTGAAAAAAAAAGAAAAAGAAAAGAACTCTTCTGTCGGGACAACAAAAGAATCTTATTTTCCAACCTGCCCTTTCTTTAGATTCTCCATTCCTTCCTCCTTTTTTTTATTCGCCACTGCTCCTTGTGCTGATTTCTTTCCTCTTTCTCCTTTCGATTTCTGTCTGTTTCATTTGACCCTTGGCCAGAGTTACTACCGTTCTTTCGTTCTCTTTCCTTTGTCCCTGTTGTCTTCTACCCTTCTCGCACTCGTTGTTGGCATTTCTTTTTTTCACTTTCTCCTTTTTTTTTGGATTCATCTCTCTTTTATTTCTCGTCACTCGTCCCACCCGCGTGTCTCTGCTTTCCCAACACCTTTTCACTGCATCCGCACTTCACCTCACTGCACACACATAATCTGCCTTGTCGGATCATTAGTACATTTAGTGGTCACTTTTTTCTTTTCGTTTTCGACTTGTTATTCCTTTCTAGGGCACCTTTTTTTTTTTTTTTTTTGCCTTCTTTCCTTTTGCTCGTACCTCTCAGCCACTTGTCGCGTACGGTTCGCACTGTGCCTTCTGTTTTCTTCTGTCAGCAGCTTTTGGCTTCGCTTCAGCGCCACCGACCCACGCACCCGGCACCAGGAACTCACGTGGTAAAGGATCTTTCAGTTCATCCACACGTTTCTCAGAAAGTGAGAGAAAACAAAAAAAGCACTAGAGGTCAACGGGAAACAAAGTCAGAAAAGCAAGAACGATCCACGCGCCTTTCACACAGAGAGTACAGCAGCCCACAGCAACAGAAAAGAAGGCCAAACGTTTTTTTTTTTTTTTGGAAAATAAAAAGAACAACAACAACAAAAAAAAGAATACGCCCTTCTAAAGGTTCCCTAGCGCTGGCGCTTCACCGAAACGCAGGAAAGGCGTAACGACAGACGTCACGGGCACGGCGAACGTACAACAGCAAACCCTTCCTTATAACGCCCGCTCGGCACATCAATAAGACGTGGAGGCGGGAAACGAACACTTGCTAACATAGGCGCGCTCACCACCACACAAAGTACGCACAGTAAGAGTTTGTCTCAAACCTTTCTGCTAAGAAAACAAACAACAATTACATCAATATTCACGATATAAGCTTGTCTCTGACGAGGAGAAAGACGGAATAGCACATCCGAGCCACTTTCTATAGCTCATTCGCGGTGTTCCTTGGCTCACTGCGGTCCTCCTCCTCAGTCATCACCTGCAGCCTCTACAATCTTTGTTTCCTTTCGATCTTCATCTGTCTCTTCCCCCCTGAATCCAACAACAGCCCTATTTTTCTTCCCGTGTCTTGTTGATATAAAGAGAGGAGAGAAAGAAAAGAGAACATATCACCGTTGAGCGTCTCTCACAAACAAACACAAACAAACACAACCAATCTGCGGCGAGAGCTCTTGTCTGGCGAAGAACGTCTCTGTGTGTGTGTGCGTGTGCGTCTGTGTTGGTTAAAAGGGAAAATCAACTAGACAGAATCGTCTTTTTAAAATTATTTTTCACCTCTCTGAAACACCACTGGAGAAGATAGGGAAAAATAAACGAGAATTGGATACGGATTCCATCAAAAAAACAACAACACATAAACAAATAAGCACACACACACACACCCCACAAAAGTATTTAAATATTACCCCATTTCTTTCTGAGTTTCTTTTTTCTTTGTTTATTGATCGTCTTTATTAAAAGATAAGACAACAACAGCAGCAACAAGAAAGAAGAGATACCAAGACCCCTTTGCGTTTAAAGCGTTTAAAGCGTTTAAAGCGTTTGAGAGCGTTTTTTTTAGTTATTGAAAGGGATTCCCTGACATTTCCTCCTGGACGTTTTCTTATCATAAGTTCTCTTCCTGGCTTCCTCTCCCTTTCACCTATTGTACTCTTTTCCTTCCTCCCGTGCAACGGGTTTGTGATTTTTGCAGTAGGGTTGAGAGCAGCGCAGGAAGCTCTTTCTTCTTCCCGTGTCTCTGTTCGTCGTCTCTTCTCCCTTCCTTTATTGAGCCTTTTTTTTTTTTTTTTTGCCTTGCTGCTTTTCGTTTGTTGCTCACACTTCCTCTTCTCGCTTCCCTACACGAATACCACGCCTCTGAACCCACCACACGGATCCTTTGCATCTATTGTGAAGCCTTCCTGTGAAGAAGAAGAAAAGCAGCATCATAATTACTTCATCATTCTCCCCAACCCTTAAAAAACAACAAACAAACAAACAAAAAAAAGGAGTTTCGTTTCACGAGTTGTCTTTCGCTTGAGATTTTTTTCTTCCTCGATCCAGTTCCTCTTCTTCCCAACGTACACCGGTGACCTGAGGAACGTGTCGAAGAACAATCTTGTCAGCGCGTGACTCTCCCCCATCTAACATATTCAAAAATATATATAAAATATATAAATACCTTGACGACACACCAAAAAAACAACAACAACATAATCAAAAAAACAAACAGACGTAACAGCCTTGTTAACGGCTGAGACACGCGCATATCTTTATTTCTTTAGCGTGCGCGCTTAAAGCATTCCATTTCTTTTTTCTTTTTTTTTCAAGTTGTCTTCACTTGTTGTGACTCCCTCTGACCGTTAGTGCCCTTGTGCAACGTCGTTTCCCCTCCAACCAACAACTCCCGCCATTCCCCCGATCTTTCTTCCCCCCACCTTCCTGCGAAGGCGTCTCTTTCATTCATTTCCCGTTTCTGTTACAGCGCGTTCTTTCTGTGACACCACCAAAAATAACAAACAAGAAAAAGAAAGCAGAGCTGCACAACACACATTTTTTTTTTCCGCTCTGTCTCTCTCTGCTTGTTTGCTTTTCCTTTCCTAACTGTATAACAACACAGAACAAACACATCAGCCCCTCACTCCCTCCACTGTTTTTTTTTTTTTTACGTCCGCGTGAAGGCCGCCTCTCTCTTTCTCTTCACCCCTCTTTTTCCCACTTCGCACACATCTGTTGACGTCGTCTCACGCAGAGGGAGCGAACCCCATCTGTTATTTTTGTCTTTTACGCTTTTCTTCTGCAGCTGTGAGAATCACACACGGGTGTGTGTGTGTGTGTGTGTGTGTGTGTGTCCCCGGTCCCTCTTCTTCATAAGACGTAGGTTCCTCTCACCATGGACGTCAAGGCTTCTCACTTTACCAACGCCGGTGCGAGTGGCAGCGTGGGCAGCCCGTCCTCCCTGCCTGGCAACGCCGGCCACGCGTCCAGCGGGAGCCCGAACACCCAGGTCCTCGCCTCATCCCCGAGCATCACGGTGCCTGCAGCGCTAAACCACGGAATGTCCCCGACCTTCTCGTCCCCTCCGTATCACCACATTGCGGATGGCTTTACGCTCGGCACGGCCTCCATCACCATCCCTGGCTCGTCCGGCGGGGGTGGTGGCGGCGGCAACGCGCAGGGCACCAGTACCAGTCCGCACAACAGCAACGCCAACAATAACAACGGCAGTCCCTTCGCCGCCTTCGCCGCCTCCTCTTTCACAGGCAACGGAAGCTTCTCGGGCTACAACTTTAGCACCGCAGCAGCGGCGGGGAGTGGCGCAGGGAAAGGAGTGCCGGCGCTGGGCTCGGGTTGCAACACACCGACCGCAGGTCCTCCGTCGGGCAGCTCCCCCACCAACCCCAACAGCGCCGCCGCCACGTTCGGGGCCGTCGTAAACGGAGGGAGCGCATCGCTGACGGCGGCGCGGGTGGCAGCCGCGACAGCCGGGGGCTTCTCCCCTGTGTCTATTTACCAGGCGCACTTCGGTGGTACCAACACGAACCCGCCGCCGCCACCACCAGTGCCTTCCTCGGTTCACAGCAGCAGCGGCGCGCCGACGTCCCTGAGCCCGGCGACCACCCCGGCCGCCGAAGCGGCTGCTGCGGCCATGTCCGACAGCACGGCCTCTCCCCAGGGCAGCCAGCACGCATCACCACGCGTCACCCTCACCCGGCAAAAGCCAATGCCTCCGTCGCTGGCCTTCCCTTCTCCGTCCACGGGCACCGCAGCTGCACAGGCACCCGCATCCTCAGCGGCAGGACTGAATGGGACGGTTCCATTGGGCGGCACGAGCAGCGGCTTCGCGACCGGGGTCGCTGGCGGCGGACCGGCCACGGGCATCAGCCCCACCGGCAGCAGTGCGGAGGGCAGCCCTGCTACGTCCTCCACGGATCCGCTGCGCTTCTCCACCTCCCCCATTGTCACGGGCAGCACCGCCAAGGCAGCAGGCGCTGTCCCGGACCACCAGCACCACACCGGGTGCACGAGCCTCAGGAACGGCGCACCAACCACCGGCGCTGGCGCCAACACAGGCCCTTCAACATCGGGAAGTAGCGCGCCAAACACGCCCAAGTCCTCCGTGGACAGCTCCGCAGCGTCGCCGCACCCCTTCAGCACCAGTCCGACGACACCTCACGCACCCCAGCAACAGCAGCAGCAGCAGCAGCAGCAGCAACAGCGCGGCTTCGCACTGTCACCGCCCATCTTGACCGCCAGCGGCCGCTTCTCCCCTGCCGTCCTCTCCACCACTTCCAACACCTCGCCAGGGAACAGCACCACGTCCGCACCCATCGCCTCCTCATATGCCGCCTTTTCCGCCTCGGGGCAGCGCTTCGCCACGGCGTTTCCAAGCGCCGCCACGCAAGCCAACGGTAGCAATAGCAGCAACAACAACACAGCCCAAGCCAGGCAAGATAGCCCCCCTTCACCCTCTCTCCCGACAGGAGGCAGTGCGAGCGCGACGGCGGCAGGCCCGCAAGCGGCGACGACGACACCGACCAGCGCGCGCACACCAACCCTTGGCGGCGGCGGGAAGCGGAAGCAGAGCCCTCACCCCTTGGTGGCACCGGCGCCCGTGCTGCCGCAGCACGTTTCTCCTCCCCCTCCTCCCCCACCGCCACCGCAGCAGCAACCTCTCCCACCCCCGCCGCCACCGTTCTGCAACAACAACAGCAAAGGCAAAAGCCTGGACGTCTATGACTCGGACTTCAAGGATATCCTGACGATCCCGATGGAGAACATTATGCACCGGCCGCACCCATCGTTGGGTGTCAGCCGCCTCGTGCTGTGTCGCAACTTTTCCCTGGAGCACCCAGGCAACTGCAGTAAAGGGGAACTCTGCAAGTTTGTGCACGCGGACATCACCGACTGCGTGCGGAGCTCCATTCACGTGAACTACGCCTGGCGCAGTCTTGAGCTGTGCACGTATGCTCGTTTACCACCTGGGGAGGAGCTCCTCGTGCTCGCGCCGAACGAGCGGCCCCCTGCGGAGCGCATTCCCTCCGAGCGCGTGCTGGTGACCAAAGGCTCCTTGGCACGGCACGAGGCGGGCACCAAGACGGAGGGCAGCAACACACCGCTCTCGACAACCCTCTCTGCGCACGTCAGCAACAGCAATCATAACAGCAGCCGTGCGCCATCGTCCTCCGCCAGCAGCTGCTCTGCCGTGCCACCGCTCTCCCACTGTGCGCATTACTACTTCAACCGCATGTGCAACCGCGGCGAGCGCTGCAACTTTATTCACACCGTGTACGTTGATCCGAATGTGCAGGGCAACTTCAAGCGGGCCCCGGCCCCCACCACCGTCGCCCCTCTGCTCCACCCCAACGCGGCAGGCCACAAACCCAACAGCGGACGCGGGGCGCCAACCCTCACGAGCACGGCGGCGCCTCAAGGCAGCGGTCACCCATCCGGCCCCGCTCGCAACCAGCAAGGCACCCGTGGAGGCCCTGGGAAGCCGGCAACCAACCCCTCAGCTGCGCATACTGGTGCTGGAGCATCTGCGGTGGTGCCTGGCGCGGTCCACGCACGTGAAGCGCCGCGCCGCAGCTCGCACCAGAACACGCCGCAGTGCCCTCCACCGCCACCGCCGCCGCCGCCGCCGCCCCCGGTAGCGATGCCTCTGCCAGTGCCGGCGCTGGCGTCCTCTTCTGTGGCTGCCCACACTGCCAGCGTGGAGGAACTCACACGCCAGCTGCAGGCACTGGACATGATGAAGCAGCAGATGGCCGCTGCCCAGTCTGCCGCGACGGCCGCCACCAGCCCACCTGTCGCGGCCCCGTTCGTCCCAGGAAACCCCGTGAACGCAGCTCCCGCAGCGGCGTACGCTGGAAACCAGAACCCCGCCACCACCATCGCCGCCCTCGCTGCCCTCGCCGCCGCCAATCCTCAGATCTTGCTTCTTCTCCAGCAGTACCAACAACAACAGCAACAATTACAGCTCCTGCAGTATCAGTATCAGTATCAGTATCAATACCAGCAACAGCAGCAGCACCAGCAGTTATTTGGGGCATCGGCAGCGCTACCCGCTGTGGGTGGTGGTGGGCCTTTCCTGCACGCAACTCAGGGGCCCTCCGCGATGCCCGGCAGCAACCTCACGGACCCAGCGAACCCCAGCACCCAGGCAGCGCTGCAGGCCCTCATGGCGGCCGCCGCTGCGGCAAATCCTTCGGGGGCCCCGACACTGCCCTCCGGCGGCACCGCACAGACCCCACCCGCAACCCAAACGAGCGCTGCGAGCACGGGCAAGGGTGGCGGCGACGGCAGTGGCCGCACCTCACCCCTCACCCCTTCGATGGCCGTTGACGGCTCCCCGGCCAGCCCAGGGCCGGTGGATTGGAGCTTCTACACGGACCTCGACAGCCGCACCTGGGCCGCCAGCCCGAGCTCCCCGTTTTGTGTTTCAGGCAGCCTGCACAACAACCCGCACGTCAACGCGAGCCATCACAACCATCATGGCAACAACCCCACCGGTGGCGGTAGCGGCAGCGCCACCTCACCGTTTCTGCGAGCGGTCGCAGCCGCGCGTGAGGAGAGCTCGTTGGTAAACGCGGGCACCCCCTCTGGCGCGGCGGCGTGTGCGACGGCGGTGACAGCGGCGCCATCGTTTGGCTTTCGTGAGGACTCTGACGACGACGACCCGACAGAGATCATCGCGCACGCGGACGAATGGGCCGTGTGAGCAACCATGACAACAAAACACAAACGCGGGGCGGGCAAGCGAGCGGACGCACGAAGAGAGAGAGAGGGGCAAAAAAGAAAAGGAAAGAAGAAGCGCTGGCGCTTGAGGTCTAGGTGACAACGGTGCGAGTGCACGATTGATGATTCGATCATCTGAAGCAACCAAGCAAGAAAAGGAAGACGAAGCAACGCTTCTCTCTTTTTTTTTTTTTTCCATCTTGCTTTGCGCCCTGGGCTCCTTTTCCTTGTGCCGGGTGCGAACCTCCTATTTCACGTCTTCGTTTTTTTCTTTTTCGAGCGTATATCCTTCAGAGAACCCACCAGCCTCATCGATCCGTGGTCACCACAGATTTCTACCCTTCGTCTCTGTTTGTCTCTCTGCCTGTCCCCAAGCGCCCTTCTTGATTTGCTTGTGGCTGGCGCACTGCGGAAGGGATTGGCGGTGGCAACGCCATTTTCTCGTTCAACAACGCAGCACGTATAAAGACCTTTTTTTTTTTTAGGTATTGCTTCCCCCTTCTGCCCATCAAAAAATAATAATACAATAATACAATAATCACAAACACACACAGAGAGAAACCGTACCGTTTCGTTTTTTCTTCCTCTTGTTGTCCTTGTGGTCCGCACGAATTGCTTTCCCCATCTCCTCTTATGAAGAGAATCCTTGTCTGTCTATCACACCAACACCCCTCGTCCAGCATGACGCGAGGCAAACCGCGGGCGTGTGCACCTCTCCCGTTAGCGACGCATGCACGGGCAACAGAGTGTACAATGCTTATTCCTTTTTTTCTTTCTCTTCACTATTCTTGTGATGATGCGTAGCGTTTTTTTTTTTTTGTAAACGAGTAATATGTTGAATCGTTCTAGACACCCACATCTACCCACAGCTAACAAGCCAAACAAACAGACGACAAGGAGGACAGCCGTCGCGCGAAGGCTTGTCCCGTAGAGGGGAAAATATGAAGGAAAGGGCGAGAAAACGGACACACCCTCTCGACGCTTACGGAGTGTATTGAACTCAGCCACTAAGCATTGCAGGTGTTTTCGTGCCCATGGAAGAAGAGGCTGCGTGCGCACACCACAGTACGTCGAGGCTTCTCGCAAGACGGATGGCAGCAGCTGCATGGGACGTGACAGGAGCGACATGCGTGTACAGGATGGGTAGGGTGGCGGTGGCATGGTCATCGTTTGCCATTTCTTTATTCCCTGTTTCGCACGATGTTCGTGTTATGCCACCCGCTCACTCACTCACTCACAAAGAAAGACAACTACACATGCACCCTCCCACACACACACACATAAATATTTGTCTCCCCTTCTCCACGGCTTCACTCTCTTCGTCTCTTTCCTGTGGTGTTGATGTGCACTGGTATTTTGTTGTAGCGAAACACCAAAACCGTGCGACGCCAGCGAATAAGACTAATAGCACACATTCAAGAGGCACAGTGGACGCCTTGTCTTTCATAGGCTCCTTCTGTCTCATCCTCAAGAATTAAAAAAGACTTATTTCACCTTCTGAAAAAGAAAAAGAAAGCGGTCTTCATTTGCAGAGCCAAGGCATTCAATAAAGAGAAAAATAAATAAAGCAGAGTTGTTCGTTTCCTTCAGCGAGTGTCCTTCGGTACTCTCTCTCTCTCACTTTTACTGGTTCTCCTCTTCGATCGTGCTATTCCTACTCTCAGCCTTTGATTCCTTGTCTCTCTTGCAGAAGTCGCCTTTGCGGGCTGCTTTCACCATTACCCTCTCAGCCACTTGAGCAGTCGTCTCCGCTCTGGAAGGCGTGGGTTGCCTCCACGCACAGGATCACTCCACCCGACCTCATCACGCACACAGACCAACACGAGGCTAAAGGAGGGCCCAGAAGCGAGAGCACACAAAGATATCTGTCCGCACCTCCCTTTCTCCATCCTCTTTTTTTTTTTTTTTTCTAATGTCCGTTCGGCCAAGCAAAACTGGAAAGTTGAAGCGGGTAACAAGACCACTTGGTTGCAACTCGTCCGAGGCGTCGTGACCGTGTCAGGAAAAACGTGATGAGGAAGGGTTACTCACGAAAGACGATGGTGCTCTTTCTGATGCACAGCAGGCCAACCTCCTCTCCATCTTCACCGCTCGCGTAGCTTCCAGCCGCCCCGACGGGATCAAGTGTTTCGCTCCCACTCACCACACGCCCCGCGAATTTTTTTTTTCTCTTCTTCTCACTGCTGTCTCCTTGTCACTTCATGTTTCGTCCTACATTGCTTCTACTGAGCCTGAGCCGGCCTGGGCAGCCGGGGAAATATCGGGCTCCAGCCACATTCCATAAAAAATAAAAATAAAAATAAAAGCGACAGTGTACTGTAGGCGTCGACGTGAGCGTTGATTGCAAATGGATTCACGTGTGAGCGAGAACATCCGGTGTGCGCCTAGCCCATGGCTCTATCCCTCCCCTCTCTTCCTCGTTCTCTAGTAGTCAAGCTACCAATTTATTTACAGACCTTTGTTTCCCCCTCCTTCTCCTCACGCGAAGTATCGTTTTCTTCCCTAAAGACACTGCTCTCTTGAGCGTTTTCCCCCGCACTCTTTTCGTTGCTGAGTTCCGTTCCTTTTCTTCTTTTCTTGTGTTGTTGCCCCTCCCTTCTCTTTTTCTGTGTCCCTCTGGGTCTCAACCGTTTCTACTTACAAGATAAAAAACAAACAAGCACACACACACGCACGTACACGCAAAAAGCTTACTTCTTCGTGTGAGGCGACGTACGAGAGAGGCATCTAAACCGAGGACAGGTACGTGAAAAAGGTTGCCACGTGGGAACGGCACCAAAGCAGACACTCACATTGTCCTCTTTGTTTTCCTGTCTCTCTCTGTTCTGTCCTCTTTTTTTTTCTTTTTTTTTTTTCGTATCTCTTCGTGCTCCCGTTTTCACAGAAAACAGAAGGTGACTGGTAAAGAAAGAAGAGGTAAACGAGGATCTGTTTTTTCTGATTTCGCATCGTTACACACACTATCGTCCAGGCGATAGCAAGAAAGAAAGAAAACCCACTCTTTCACCCCCATTGACGGGCACCAGAGGCCGGAGCACATCGAGAAGAAACAATCGCATCGAAGGGACTGCTGAACGAACGCAGTTCGCCTATCTTTGCTTTCTTTCTTTTTCTCTGTGCGCTTGACGTTTCGTGTTTTCAGTTACCTTTCTCCACTGTCCCGTCGTCCTCGTCTTCTTCTTTATTGCACGGCGTCCGTACCTGAAGGGAGCGTCAGTCGACACACCTCTCTTCGTCACCCTATCGATCTTTTTTTCCCCTTTTCTTTTTTTTCCAGTGTTGCTGTCTAAAGAACGTCTTCCTTCGATTCTTCCCTCATCTCATTTTATCTTCCTTGGATCTTTTTCACTCTTTTTTTCTTCTCCAAAGCACGATATAACCACTGCTCCTTTGACCTCGTCCGTGTCTCCGAAGGTACTCTGAGACGCACGAGCCATCACGGCACCCTGCTTGTCGTTTCCCCACTTTACTTTTTGTCACCGCCTGCTCATCTCTTTCCTTTCCGTTTACAGCGTCAGAGGTCGGCCCTTTAAAAAATAATATTCTGTTCATCTCTTTCCTACGATTGCTGCCCGTCTGATCGTCTCTTCCCTTTATAATCCTTGTCATCTTCACGTGTCTTTGTGTTCAACAATACCGACACTGACACCAACAACGAGGCTGAACTGTCGGCGCTTTTCTTTTTTTTTTTCTTTTTTTTCTTTTGCACACAGACAAGCGTCAAGCGGCAACGAGCACCAGAGAAGTACTCATCGCACGTTCCTGCAACCGAACTGAGAGATAGCACAAAAAGTATCAAAAATAGTAAAAATAAAGTAATTATCCGTAGCCGTTACCCCAGTGTTTCCCCTATCCGATCATGTCTGCCGACACCTACCACCGGCGCGGCGGCAACCCCCATGGCGGCCGCGGGGGCCATAGCATGATTCCCTCCACCATGAACCCAGCGGCCACCAGCGCCATCAGTAGCTTTTGCGCGCACAATGGGATTCATGCGGAGGTCAGCCACGGCAGCAACGGCAACGCTGGCATGCAGGGAGGTCGCAAGCCGGGACAGCCTTCTCACCACCCCGGCCCGCGAGGCTACGGCCATGAGGGCGGCTACGGCGATGACTGCGGTAGGAATCACTACGCATCGCAACCGCAACAGCCGTCTGCGGACTGCGGCATCACCGAAGTCTTTGACCCCGAGTTCAAGTTCATTTACGATGTCCCGACACGCTGCGTGGTGCACCTGCCGCCGGCGCGGCTGAACATCACGCGACTGGTGCTGTGCCGCAACTACGCGTGCGGGGAGCCTGGGAGCTGCGGGATGGGCCACAACTGCAAGTTTGTGCACGCGGATTGCTGCTACGAGAGTCTGGAGGCGCACCCCATTCACGTGAATTACATTTGGCGGTCACCGACGTGCTGCACCTACCCACGCCTGAAGGATGTGCCGGTGCCGTCGCTGCGTATTAAAGCCCCTGCAAAGGCATCCGAGACCCATGGCGAGGAAGCGGAAGGCGGAGAGGAGCCAACGGCAGCACGGGAGGGAGAGGAGGAGGTGAAGGAAGAGGTGGAGGAGGATGTGATGCCGGAGGTGACGGCGACACTGGAGGTGATGCAGCCGAATGGCCGCCAGCCCGCTGTCCTCGTTCCCGTTGACCGCGTGTTGCCCACCAAAGGAAGCCAGACCTTCCACTGCTGGCTGGCGACCCATCGCGCGAACTGCTGCGCGGGCGAAGGCTGCGACCCCTTTATGGACGACGCCACGGGCCTCATCTCCTGTCCGCACTGCCCACCCGTGCCACCGCTCTCCCACTGCGCGCATTACTACTTCAACCGCATGTGCAACCGCGGCGAGCGCTGCAACTTTATTCACGCCATCTACGTGGACCCGAACGTGCAAGGAGGGGACTTCAAGCGCGTGCCGGCTCGCTGGCGCCGCTTCACCAGCGCAGACGGCAGCAGCCACAACGGGAGCGGCTGCCCGTTCCAGGGCGAGCATGGTAGCAGCGGCGGTGTCGTGCCGTACCCCATCGCACCATCGTCCCTCGCGCTCATGGCGAATCACGGCAGCAGCGGCGCCGCGGGCACAGAGCACCGCCCTCGCGCCCACGGCAACCACGCGGCCCCTCCGCCACCACCTCCACCCGCCCAAGGCCATCGCATGCGGAACAGCAGCCCCGTCAACGCAAACGTCGTTCACAACACGGTCCACGTGAATGAGTGCCCCGCCTCGAAGATGGCGCCCGTCGCGGTCGCGGGTCCGCAGCCCGTCCCTGGTCGCCGTATCTACGTGCAGCGCTGCCCCAAAGGCACGGCGCCCATCTTAGAGAACGCGCAGGACGTGGGCACCAACGGACCAAATGCGATGCCAGACACGAGCCGCAGCACCGCCGTCCCCTCGCCCCCCGCTCTCTCGAGTTTCCCAAGCCGCCTGCCCCCCTACGTCCGTCAGGCAGTCCCAGGCAGTGGAGTCACGCCGCCTACCCCTGCCGCGTCTAGCGTGGTGAACGCGCCGTGCAGTGCAACTCGAGCCATCACGCCAGCTGTGGCATCCGCCCTCAGCAGCACCCCACAGGCGGAGAGCGGCAGCGGCAGCGGCAGCCAGGACGAGAATTTCGCGGAAGGCGAGGAGTCGGGGGAGTTCCCCCTGCCCGCCTTCGCAACGCTGGAGCACAGCACCACGAGCTCCGCGGTCAACCGACGCTCACAGGCCAGCGGCAGCGTTGGCCCCCGGCACACCGCCACTGTCACAGGCGCGACGTCTGTAGACGAGAGCTTCAACAACAGCACGTCTGACCTGGGTGACTTCACGCCCAACCGCACGGGCAGCCATGCCGGCTCTGCGGTCCGCGCGCACCGGAGTGGGGTGGGCAGTCGTGTGGGCCAGAGCCGCCCACACCTGCCTGCCTCGGGCAATACCAGCAGCCCACCGCATTTTGACTTTATCAGCCACAGCCTCAGCAGCCACAACAGCAGCACCAGCAACCTCGCCATGACCTTCGGCAGCACCAACTTTGGCGGAGGCAGCGGCATCAGCCCCATGCACACGTCGGCGTCGGGCAGGCGCTGCGCGGGCACCGGCAATACAGCGGTGACGAGCCACGGGGCGACTGCGGCGGCGGCAGCGGCGGCGGCGTACGCGGACGCTCACGGGGGCAGTGGTGTGTTCCCTCCCACGGGTGTAGAGAGCTCGCCTTTGGTTACCTTTGTGCCTGTGCAGAGCGACGATGAGGCCCACCTGCACGGCGCCGCGGGGATCGCGTGCCACCATAGCATGAACAACACCTGCCCCCTGCAACAGCATCAACAACAGTGTCGTTCGGTCACACCGATGCAGCGTTCGCAGCAGAACAGCGCGAGCCGGGGCAGTTGCCCGCAGCATGCGCTGGCGACCAGCACCACTTCCACAACGAGCCGCACGTATCGGCACGACCCGTACGGCTCTATTACCACGCTGGAATGAGCAGCGGTACGGCAGTGTGCCCTCCTCCTCATCGGTTCTTCTCTTCCCTCCTTTCTCTCCACGCGATGCGCTTCATAGCTTGCCTTAGGTGGGTGAGAAATTCTCTGAATCGCTGGCAATGATGAAGGCGCGTGCTCATCCTTTCCCCTCCCCGTAATAGGGATTCGCTTTTTTAAAAAGTCCTCTGACATCTCCGCAGACATTGTATTGCCTCATATTAGTTTTACCTTCTGCATCTTTGCGTTTCTATCTTTTTTTTTTTTGTTTGCTCTAGCCTATTTGTGTTTTCCTATTCCATCCCCCTTCCCTTCCCCCTGTACACCGGCAATAATTACTAATCGAGATTATGAAGATCCGTGCCGTACACTTTTTCCTTTCTGTCTTCCCCCCTCTGCTGTTTTTTTTTAAATCTTTTCGATTCCTGATTCCTCTGTCCTCCTTCTGATGATGCTTCTGTGCGCTTACTTCGTTTACCACTGTCCCCCCCTCTTCTCCTTGTTTTTGTGCGGCACTTCTCTCTCATGGTCGCTTCGTATTTCTGACGTTTCCGTTGTGTGCAGCGCTTCACACGCCACATTTCCCGCTTCCCACTTTTACGTTATTCTTTTGGCTTGATCGCTTGCGGTGTGTTTCTCTCTTATGCTTTGAACGCTACTCGCTTTTCCTCCCTTCCTCGCTATTTGCGATCATTTTCCGCTCAATGTTCTTTGTTTTTTTCTCCCTTCCTTTGGGTTTGTTCCATTTAATTTTCTTTTCTTCATGTCTGTGCCTTTCTCTCTCTCTCAATTGTTCTTGGTCACGGCCCGACTTTCCAGCGTAATCTGTCCTCACCCAGGACCCCCGACTTGTTCTGCATCGTATAATGAAGCGGGTTTCCCTTTGCTTGTATGGGGGAGAAACGCAGGCAGAAACCTATGCGCACACCAAACTCTTTTATCAAAAAGACTATCCATGCATGGAACAGTTTCTTATTTTTTTTAATACTTAAAAAAAAACGCCAACAATTGAATAAAAGAAACAAAACTTTTCTCACCGAAAACAGTCAAAGAGCTCTTTGTTTTCGTTCTTTTTTTTTCCCCTTATCTTCCTCCCCTCCCTGCTTGCCGAACTAGGACCGTTTTTTTTTTTTTTCCTTGTCCGAACACTGCCTGTGAAGTGAAGCACCCCACCCTGCGTCAATGTCCTCCAGATAGCATCTCTACCTCCTCTTACTCCAAGTTCCGTATCACTCAATCAACACATTGCTTTTTTTTTTTCTTTCAATACACACACTTCACGCCTTTTCCCCTTTTTCCTTTTTCCTTTTCTTTTCTTTTATATTATGATTATTACTGTTATGATTATTACTTTCAAATGTAGGCTGGAGTTTAGGCGTTCACGTAATGGTCAAACGTGTCTTTCACGTTTTGCTCGTCCTCTCGTACCGCTTCACCTCTCTCTTCACGAACAACGTTTCTTCTGCTTCCATCCTCTCTCCTTAACGTTTCGTCGAACTTTGCTTTGTGTGTTGATAGTGTCTGCCCTAGTAAAAAAAAAAAAGGCGCTTCTTTAAGTTTGTGTTTCTAATTTTTTTTTTTTCACTCCTCTATGTCACGGTTACGATAACGCTTCATTCTCTTTCGATCTCCCTCTGCCTCTTTCTTTTCCTCTCTTTAGTAGTGAGACGCATATTCGTGTCACCCACTGCACGTGAGCGATGCGTTCATGCGTTCATGCGTTCATGCGTTCATGCGTTCATGCGTTCATGCGTTCATGCGTTCATGCGTTCATGCGTTCATGCGTTCATGCGTTCATGCGTTCATGCGTTCATGCGTTCATGCGTTCATGTTTTTTCTTTCTCTAGTTTTCACGTTTCTGTCGCGTGCGTGCGCACTTGCGTGTTTGCGAGGGGTCCATCATGTTAGAAGGATCTCTCTTCTTGCACTGGGTCAGGATACGCGGGGCCTCGCGCTCGTACCCAGTTCCTCTGCCGTCTGCTGCGCTTGGAAGGCTCTCACGGCGGCGTGATGACAAGGAGAATCCCTCATTCCTTTTCGGGGACTTAAAAAAAAAGTAAAGAAAAAAAGAAGCAATCACAGGCAGTCATGCTCCCAGACGAGCGGTTGTATATCTGACTGCTATTCACTCCACGTCCCCCTTTTTTTTTTTTGCGGTGATGAGGACTCCTCGGCCGCCATGACCACGCAGGTAACAAATTCGAACGCACTTCACTTCTTATTATCTTATCATCTTCCTTTCTTTTATCGTTTTTTTTTTCATTCTCTCTCCTGTTGCTTCCTATTCTTGTATTTCTTTCTTTCCTACATGCTCTTGCTCTTTGGTGTGTGCCGACATCACGACGATGCTACTCTTATCCTCGCGGAGACAAGGGCTCGTTCATCCACGCCGATTGTACGGTCTCGCTACTCCACGTGATGATGCAAACTAATAAAAACAAAACATCCAGCTTCTTTTTTTTTCTTTTAAAAGCTCACTGTCCCTGTTTTTTTCTTTCTTGTTTTCTTTTCTACAGTTGCGCAGCTCTTTATGTTCTCTTACATTTGCCTTCCTCTGTCAATCGTTGAAAGCTCCGTTTTTTTTTTCTTTTTCGTTCGACCTCCGCTCTCCTACTTTCTTCATCACTTTTTTTTTCCCTCTTCCTTCCTCTCTTTATTCGTCCCTGCTTTTGGCCGCAGCTGGGACCGAATTCAACCCGAAAGGATTCACCGACGCACGTCATGTGATCTCCGTCCTCATTGCTGTGTCATCATTTTCTCTCCCTCTGCGGGGTTGCCTTTCGAGTCCGTCCTGCGCTAGCGGCATGTTTCTCCTTCTCATGTGGTCCAGACACCTTGAGGGGCCAACAGATCAAGCTTGGTGCCTTCTGTGTGGTCATGCTGTGCGGAACGCAACCCGGAGCAACGATCGAGGGTGCGGAGGACAAACCCCGTGAAGGCGGAAATGCTCGTGAGGGAGAAGAAAACAGTAGAGACCAAAGGAAGGATGACACACCCTGTCGTGCCAGTGCAATCCACTAAGCGAGCCATACATACCTCTAGGACAGCAGCAGAACGCCTCACGAGGATGAATTATGCGATGCATTTTTTTTTAAAAAGCGTTTCCTCGCAGTATGTGCGTCCCTGCTCTGTCAGGGACGCACTCCCTGTGAGTGCTTGTCCTTGCGAAGACGGGAAAAGGACTTGCGTGGGGGGAAGGGAGCATTCGATGGCTCCCACACCCCCATACGCGAGTGGGTGCGGCGTGTGGATTTCGTGTATATCCATACACATCCATCCATCCATACAGACATACCTACCTGCTACCCATGGGGCTGATGTCGCAATAGTTGTCGGCTTACCACCTCTTCCCACATGTCTTCGCACCCTTGTCTTTCTGTTTTTCGTGTTTTTTTTTTTTGGATCTGGAGAGTTATTTTTCCTCTTCTTGCTCCCTCCTTTCCTCTCCTCTCATCCTCTCCTCTTGTGTTTTGTGTTCCGTCCTGCTTGTCTTCTCCTTCATCTGATCACTCTGCTAAGGGCGGAATGAGATGAAGGGCGGCACCCACATTGGGGGAGGATAAACAACCGTCATCACAAAAAAAAAGAAAAGGAGAGACGCGATGTGGTTTAAGGGAAAAGAGGTGGAAGAAAAGCTCTCCATGTGTGCGCCGCGCCTTGCACCTCATGCTCTCTGTTATCGAGAGAGAGAGGCATCCAGCGAAAGCGCGCGCGCCGTGGTGATCGATCAGTCACACCTTTGATGTGTGGGCAGGTGTGACGCCGGAGGTGCGGGGTGGCTTGAGGGAGGGAGCTCTCACAGTCTTCTCTCTCGCCCCCCTCGCACTATTTAAACAGCTGACTGGGAATGCTACTTTGTGGCTTTCCCTCCCTTCGTCTCATCAGCCTCACAGGTGGGCACGACAGAGAACGAAATGGGAGAGAAGCGGACTCTCACGCTTCTCTCCCTTCCATTGCAATGCTGTCTTCGTACGGCAATGGAAAGATCACTTCATCCAAAAAAACAAAAAAACAAAAAACATAAACGACAAAACCAAATGCCTCACCCTATCTCAACAAGATCCGGTGTGACGAAAGCGTTTGAATTAATGGCTACGGTATTTCCTAAAGAGGCATTGCCGCTACCTTCGTTCTTTAAAAAAAAATGAATTTTCGGGGACTGAGCTCGTTGAGTTTGACCTATTCGAAAAGCGAAAAAACAACAAAAACTAATACCCGCACGAATGCACAGACACGAACTTTTCTTTCTTTCGACTCCGCGACGACACCAGCATTTCCAAACGTTTCTGAACGTGTCATCTTGTGGAGGGGGAAGGAGGAAGAAGAAGCTGTAGACTTGTCTCCGTCGGTGTCTTTTATCTTGTTAGCTTTTATCCCCCAAAGCCGATAAAGGAAGGAAAAAAAAAGAAAAAGTGTCTACTTCGTGTCTTCCTTCCCGCTTTTTCTCTCCTCCACACGAAACAAACCGATTGTGGTGAATAAAATAAAATAAAATAAAGTCGAAATCCCCTTACTGGTCACTCTCGTTTCGCTCGCAGTCACCTGTTTCTTCCCCAATATCTCGATCGCCTTTTCTCCCCCCCATCTGTCCTTGTCCTCTCACCTAACCTGACGTGACGTCCACTTCTCGTTCTCTCTCGGAACCTCTTCCCTCCCTTTCCATTCATCCCTGCTCTTCATTTTTTGTTTGTTTTTGAAAGTTAAAGGAGCAAGGCTGCACGAGGCGAAGCACGTTTCGTTTCTCTTCCCACCTTCCCCACCTTCCCCATCTTCCGCCCTGCCGTAGGCAGCCGTGTTTTTCCTCCGTTGAGCCTGACTTGACGCTGCGACAGCACGCTTGTGCGACGTATCGGTTATCTCCCCCTCATCTGGTGCACACACACCTGTCGAGAAGCCGTTTCTTTTTTTTTTTGAAAAGGAGAAGAGAACAGGAGTGCGATTCAACGCACTGGAGCGTTCGTGGACGTTCGTCTATTTTTTTTTTCCCTCTCTGCCTTCTTCATTATTCTTTCATTGAGGGCACACACAACGCATTTTCTCGAAATTCATTTTTTTCACGTTCTTTCTTTCCTACCACGGCATACAAAGCAAGACGAGCCTTTCTTGTACGATTGATAACCAGGGAAGACGTCACGTTGGTCAAAGGCTCCACCTTCCCTTGGTTCCATAATAACACGAATACGCTCTTGTTTCACATCCTTTAACGTTTCTCTTTTCTTTTTCCTTCCTCCCATCTTACGAAACGTCTTCCTCATCGTTGCTGCTTCGGATTGGGTCGTCGTGATAAACAGCAGGCAAGTGCCCGTTGCTGAGACGAACAGACACCAACCACCACAACAGCAATCACGCGACATTTACAGCAGCGAGCACATGCCCCAGGCAGCTGTGTATGCTCAGAAACGCAGCAACTTCCATTCACACACGTATTGCGAGAAGACAGCTACAAAAAAACAAACAAAACAGAATGATAGTAGTAAAGAAGAAACGATTGTAAATGAAGTTTCAGTCATTTTCTCCCAGAGGTGGGCTGGAGCAAGGAGAACGGCGGGAGCCCCTAGGCTTCACAGCAATCGTTTCCTTTGTTCTCCTCCACAGGTGATTTTTTCTGAGGAGGGGATGCGCGGTTCTTTCACTCTTCGCTCGCTCCGCTCTGGGGTGTTGGCCTGTTGAGAAGGAACGCCGCACGATGGTGTCGCTGTGATGGGGGACCCGTTTCGCTGATCCTTCCCGGAGGAAAGACAGGGAAGGGAACTGTCCACGTGAAAGCGGACAACATGAGTCTCTCTGTAACTGAGGGAATAAACTAAAGTCTCCGTTTTCTGCTTCTCAACTGCCTGCACCTGTTTCTTTTTTTCTTTTTCTTTTTCTCTATTCCTACACATGAATGGGTTGAATATTCACACGAATTAGTTTCTCTCCCTTTTTCACTTTCTAAAACAAGAGTCCTTCGTCTCTTCACACTCACCGGCACTGGAAATTTCCGCAAGTTCGTTTTGTTACGTCGATTACCCGATCTTTCTACCTCTCAAGAGAGCTGGAATAAAATCGAAGATAGAACAAACAAACAAAGGCACTCCACATTTTTTTTTTGTTTTGGGGCTGCGTGGTGGGAATCCTTGTCAGTTCCCCCCACGGTCTATCACGGCACAGCTTACTTTTTTTCAGTGACACTTGGAACGCATCCATATACACACACAGCGGTCCAAGGATACAGAGGAAAAAAAAAAGAAAGTAAAAAAAAAGAAAAGGCCCCAGCATACACGAATTAAACGAATCTGTCAGCACAAAGAAAAGAAGGGCTCCAGCTCTCTCTCTCTCTCTCTCTTCTCTCTCCTGTTTGAGCAGCCCCCTGTTCCTTTGCTCTTTGGCCACTGCGTATCTCTGTTTTCTTTCTGTTTTCATCCGTAATCGTATTCCTTCTTTTTTTTTCGCTATTATTCTTAATTCCTCTCTCTCTCTTTCTCTCCCTCTCTCTACTTCTTCCTATTCTCTTTCTACCCCTTGTACATACCCGCACGTGGACTGCGTTCACAGATTTCGCTTCGCTCGCCTGCCCCGTCTTCCCCTTCCCGCTTTTTCATTTCACCACCCTCTCACTTACTCACTCACTCACTCATTATTCCTTTCACCAGCGAGACGCTGCTCTTGCTTTTCCTTCCGGTTAACACTAGCACGAACGTTTGCCTCTCTCGTGCGAGCGATCGGATCACTTGATTCTTTCTTGCAGCTCTCTCTCTCTCCCCCTCTCTTTCTCTCCTTCGGCTTTCAAGAAACAAAAGCACCAGAGCAGCATACACCATGAGTACCCAACAGCAGCAGCAGCAGCCTCACGTCCAGGCTTCCTTCTCGGGAGTCGATGGTGGCAACTTCACCCCTCCTCCTCCTTCGCATCACCTTCGCACCGCCTCCGGCTGTTTCCATGGCAATAACCATGCGAACCAAGTCACGTACCATCGCCCTTCGGTGTCCTGTTACAGCTCCCCCATGGACACCGCGCTGCCCAGTGACGGGACCGTGTGCGAGGCTGCCCCTCAGCATCATTCTCATCAGCAGCAGTTTCCGCAACCTCTGTGTGCTGGCTCAAATTCAAACGACAAGAGCATCACCGAAGTCTTTGACCCGGAGTTCAAGTTCATTTACGATGTCCCGACACGCTGCGTGGTGCACCTGCCGCCGGCGCGGCTGAACATCACGCGGCTGGTGCTGTGCCGCAACTACGCGTGCGGGGAGCCTGGGAGCTGCGGGATGGGCCACAATTGCAAGTTTGTGCACGCGGACTGCAGCTACGAGAGTCTGGAGGCGCACCCCATTCACGTGAATTATATTTGGCAGAACGCTGAGTTCTGCACCTATTTACGCGTCAGCGACTGCCTCCTTGCTCAGGCCACCCCCCACGCGAGCAGCCACGAACGTGGCAAGGCATTTTCCTCTTTGCAGGCATGTGGCCGGGGCCCTGAGACGGCGGTCTTTGAGGTGGAGCAGTGCGACGGGAGAGGACCGATTGAACGCATCCCCGCCACCCACATGCTCCGCACACGGGCCTTTGACGCCATCCTTGGGGTGTCCCGCCTGTCTACGGCGGCGGCGAGCGAGGAGAGGGTCGGCGGCGGCCGATTGGGGGGCAAGACGGAGCCGGTGCTCATGCACTGCGAGAGCTTCTACTGCCATCGCATGTGTAAGCAAGGGGAGCGCTGCCACCGCGTGCACGCCCTCGTGGTGGACCCGTCCATCCGTGCCTCCTTCAAGAGAGCCCCCGCGCGCCGTCCGCCGTCGCGTATGAACCGCTTCCATCACGCGCACGGCGGAGCCAAGCACCCCCAGCAGTTGCACAACGGCAACAATAACAGCAACACCAACGCCAGCCAGCGCTCTTTTCACGGCCGCGACGCCCACAGCTCGCCGCGCACGAACGCCTCCTTCTCCTTGACCCCTCCGCACCGCCAGTTGTCATACCAGGGTGAAGACGAGCGCGCCAATGACGCGCCGCTGCGACCAGCCCCGTTGATGCAGACGCTGCGTGTGGGTGCCGACACCCTTGTACACGCCCAGCTTCCGGCACGCGTTGGCCATCACCAGCAACACGTGGACTCCCCGTCCCTGCCCTCTTTCCTGCCGACAGGACGCGCGTCCGTCGCCGCGCCAGCGACCGCGGAGACGACGAGGGATGGCGCGGAGGATTCCACGCATGAGGGCATCCACGCGGTGGGTCTTGTCCACCCCTTGACCAGCGCCGAGACCTCCTCGTACCTCTTCCCTGCAGGTGCTAGTGCTTCGCTTTCCTTCTCCACGGCTAGCCACCCCTACCACGCCACGCACGCGAGCTCCGTGTTGGGTGGTGGCGGCGGTGCGGAGGGCGAGAACAACGGCAGCAACAACGCCACCCCGGACCCTGTGGGGAGTGCTCGTCTTCGCCCTGGCACAGGCACGAGGCGGAACGCGAGCCCCACCCCACTGAACCAGAGTACCTCCTCTCATGTGCATCCGGAACCTGTGTTGAGCGGCAGCTTCAGTGCATTCGCAGCGAACTCCACCACCAGTGTGGGCTCCCTCGCTCACCTGACCTACCACACGCTGACGAGCCACAATGCCAGCCTCACCAACTACGCTCTCCCCACCTGTCTGGCCGCCCACCCAGCAGCACCGAGCAACCCCGGCAATCCACACATTAAGCAAGGTGGCCACCACAGCAGCAGCAGCCCTGCCCCGGAGAACGAGGACAGCCGTCACGTCCTCAACACGGCGAATGCGGTACCCGCGCCGTTCCCCCATCCGGTGCCTCGCAGCCGCATGGCCCTGCCGCCCCCATCCACCCACCAGTCGCCAAGGATCGACAATGACGAGGCGTTGCTGGGGATGAAGGGAAAGAAGTCAGCCCTCCTCGCGCCCCCGTCCACCACCGCGGCGACGCGTGGGGCGCTCACCAACGCCAGCCCGGTCCGCATCCCGCGCCGCTGCGCCTCTGCCTCCTCGCTGCCGCGCTCCCCTCCCCCACACGCCACCGCCCTTCGCGTTGAGGCGCCTCCGTCCCTGCGGGTGCTCGGCGCGTCCACCACCGCCACACCACCCCCCTCGGTGGCGCATGAACACCTCCGTACGGAGGAACGGCCAGCGCCGGGCGATGTCAGTACCACAAGCTCCCCGAGCCTGCTCAGTCTCCCTTCCCATCAGATAGGCTACCAGTCACACCATCAGCAGCAGCCGCCGCATCAGCATCCGCAGCCGACTGCGTTGTGCCAGACCGGCCGCGCAGGCTGGTCGGACTCCCTCTCCCGCTCCACCATCTGCGGCTCCATTTCACACGGGAACCTGACTGTGACCATCCGCACCTCGCGCCCGCGCCAGGGCAGCCCGTACGCAGCCTCCCTCGGCTCCAGCAATGCCGCATCGCCCGCTATCGCGCCTCTGCACGCGTCCTCGGCGGCGGCGGCGGATGGGATCGTTGGTGGCAGCGGCTGTTGGCTGGCCGACACCACCGGCTCGCCTCCATCCCGGCAGCTGCAAGGGCCTCAGGCGCTGAGCCCGTACATGAAGGGGCGTGAGCACGCACACGCGGCGGCGGCACCGGTGGCGCTGCGTCCAGCAGCGGCGGTCATTCGCCATCGCAACGACCCATACAGCTTTGAGAATCACGTGATGGTGGATTGAAAGCGGCGCGTGGGGTGTCCCTGCGTTTCTGTCCCTCTCTCATCTCTTTTTTTTTTTCTTCTTCTGTGGCGCCGCCTGTGGTTACAGGTCTGTGTAGGTGTGTGTGGGTGTGTGGAAAAGAAGAAGGGGTCGTGACGGTGGGCCTTTCCTCCTTCTCCCTTCTCCGTCCTACCTTTGGGAAAGTACACAAAGGCAGCCGCAGGCAAGCACACACACACACATACACACACAGGCACGCGCGATCCGCAAGAAGATAAAAAGGAAGGAGGTGTTGCCGAGAGGGCCTGGGGTGGGGTGAGGTGAGGGAGGGTGAGGAGAGCAGGGGTGCGCAGGCGCGTCACAGAGAAATTAGGAGGCGTGCGTTCGACAAGAAAAGAAAACAGAAAACACAAAAGAAAATAGTAGCGCGGTACGTAAAAAAAAAAAAAAAGCTAGGCTCTAAGGTGTGGTGTAGACGTATTCTTATTTCCCCTCCTTCTTTGTTCCTCCTTCTTAAAGCGCTTCCACCATCTTTTCGTTTTCCCCCTGCAGCCGATATATACACTGACTTCCACGCCAACGCTTTACGTTGTTATATGCTTTTCCTGCTTCGCTACGACACATCTTCTTCTGTCGTTGGGGCTATTCATTCGACATTCCTGGTGTTTTGGGTTGGAGTCACACCCTCCGTCCCCCCCCCTTCTTATCCACACACACTCTCCTTTTATCTTGGGGGAGGAAAGGTGAATTGAATATAGGAGAAATTCTCTGCCGATCGCTATTTTCTTCCTTTTTGTGGTTCATGAACGCACACAGACACGCACAAACAAGAAAACAAAAAGGATATTCCTTGCTGTCCTCTCCTCTAGGCTCTCTCATCTTGTCCTCTGGTGGAGAGGTGCCTGTCTCAATTCTTTTTTTCTTTTTTTTTTCTTCACCCCTTCCCCCTCCTCTTCCGGGCATGTTTCTTATTCGTTTTCGTTCTACCGCTCGCTCATCAGAAATTGTTTGTGGGAAGAAGTTCTCACTTTCTCTCTTCTTTTTTTTTTTTTAGTATTCCCATCCCATCTGATGATACTCTTATCTTTTTTTTTTTCTCCCTTTCTCGTAGCACTCACCCTCTTGTCATAGCGCAAGCCAAGGTGACCATGAAATTCCGTTGCTCGATCGTCTCTCTTTGCCCTCCCTTCCTTTATCTCTTCCCTCCGCTTGCACGACCACCCGCTTCGTTTTGTTTATTTCCATTTTTATTTTCGTCTTCGCAGATTCTTTAAAAATAATAATATTTGTCACGACCGATTTGCATTTGCATTTGTCTTTTCGTTTTTGTTTTTCTCTTTCTTCCATCTGCGTTCTTAATGGCATCCATGTGTGTGTGTATGCGTGTCCGTGTGTTGTCGAGGCTTCCTAATTCCCTCTTGCTCGCTCTCTTCCACAGGGCTGGAGAAGCCCTTCCCCCTTCTATCTTTTCTTTTTCTTGTTCGGGGATGACAGTAAAGCGCACCGCGCTCTCCATCTCTTCAATCCTTCTTCACCCCTGAGGCTCCCCCCACACCCTCTTCACCGGTGCTGGAGTGATGGTCGTGAAGACACCTGAAGGCAGAGCGCAGAGGAAAAAAAAAAGGGAAAAGGAGCTAACAACGTCACAAATCTGATTTCTCTCATTGCTTCTTCTGTTTGCATTTTTTCTCTTTTGTTTCCACCATCATTGGGTTTATGGGCGAACGGGTGGGTGATGCTTTGGCCATGTCTGCGCTGCCTCTCCTCTCTGGGCTATCCTTGGCCGCGCGCATGTTCTCGCCTTTGTGGGTGGGGTGGGAATCCCTTCCTTGGCCTTAATCCATAATACGTCACGCATCTGCTCCTCCTCGTTTTTTTTTTTAAATATTTCTTTTTATCTGTCTTTTTTCTTCCTTTTTTTCTTTCTCATGGAGGAATTCTATTTTTGTGTTGTCTTCTTATTTTATCTTGTAGGACCACCCTAATCTTTTTCTCCATCCCCTGCATCTTTTTTTTCTTCTCTTCAAAAATTATGATTATTTATTCTTGCTTTTACCATACCTAAGCAGCATCGCACTCCTGTTGTCTTTACAACGTTTCATGTACAGCACCATGCTCCTCTCTTTTCTTTTTTCGCTCCCTCTCTCTTCTCTCCAGTCTATCCACTCCACTATCTCTCTATTCCTTCTTGAACCATGTTTATTCCTTGTGGAGCTTCCGATCACGAGAACACTCCTTTCCCCTCCTCTTTTCCTCTCTTTCTTCCCCACTCCTTGTTCTTTCTATTTTCTTTTCATTCGTTTCCTCTTTCTTCTTCCTCTTCTTCTTTGTGACACTTCGTTGGCGGTATCTCTTCATCCGCCAGTGCACTGGGTCCTATTTTTTCTTGTGTCTGATATCTCACTTCCATCCCTCTCCCCCCTTCCGGGCAACTGCTATATACACACAAATTTTTCGTGTTACATTATGTTCTGAGCGTCCCCTTCCAAAAAAAAAAAAAAGTGTAAATGTGTCCCGTGTGAGCAAACGCCATCAAAAGAAAACAAGAACAAAACGAAATGGACGTGAGGAGGTTCCACCGTTATTTGTTTCTCTTCTTTCCTCAAACGCTCTCGATGCGCGTTTCCTCTTTTTTTTTTTTTTTGTGTTTTACATTTTCCCTCACCTTTCTCTTTTTCAGAGGACGTGGTGTATGTGTGTGTGTGCCGTGTGTTCATCATGATGGCTCACCACCTCACTCGCGTGATGTACACGAAGGCATTCCTCATGCACAGTTCTCTCTCTGTGACCCTCACATGTAAGCTAGACATCCAGAGATTCGTTTGACCGAATGGAATGAACGAACGAACACACCAGACAATCGATATCCTATTCATACACCTACTCACCTTTATCATTAAGAAACTCTCTCACAACTGTTCCACTATCTTTGTTTCTCTTTCTACTTGCACTACAGAAATCAGGAGCCTGTGTACCTCTCAGATTTCGTCGCTTTTCTTCCAGTCTTCTTTCTCTCTCTTTTTCTCTCCTCTTTCTTCCGTTTTAAACTTGTGGTTTTCACTTGTGCTCCACCGGTGGACAGCGTCCTGTGATGAGGCTTCGTTATTCCCCCCTTCTCCCCCGCTGATATGCGTAACGTTTACATTCACCGGAGTTTCTGATCCCCACGTTTTCTTTTTGTCATTTTCTTTTTTTACTTGCCGGAAAAACCCAAAGGAAGAACAGCAGGTCAAGAGAAACCTCCCCGCTTCTCCTGCGGAGGGATTGTTCTGTCTCTCGGATGCAACTCGTGCACGACACGGTCGCGTTACAACATCTATAAACGCGTCTCTCATGAGGCGGGGCCTCTTTATTATTACTGATCTATATACCTTTGGAAATCGTTTCTCTTATCTTACCCACAACTGTACTTCTATTCCGCTCACTTTCTTGTTTTTTTTTTCTCTTTTATCTTCTTGCTTTACCTTTTCGTTTCTCTCTCTCCCTCAATTAACTGTAAATGAAATTTGCCTTGTGGATCGTCACTCACTCTCTCTTTTTCTCTCTCTCTCTTCTTCTCCATCAAAACGTTATGTTTCATCTCATTTCTACCCTGGAACATTTCCCCCCTCCCCTTTTGTTTTTTTAAAAGCGTTTTGCTTTGAGTCTGTGTGAGGAAGAAACCCCAAAGGGAATATTATTCAGAAGGGACGGAGCGGCCATCACAACTCGTCACATCCGCAGCACCAACCGCGTCGCTAACGTGATGGGGGAGCGCATGAGGAGCAAGAGGAAGGAGAAAGGGGAGGACGACGCTATTCCCGCTCACATACACACAAGAAAAAATGTGTTACAGGGAAAGAATACAGTAGAGACAAGCTTCGTCCTCTGCTCTCTCTCTCTCTCTCTCTTTCCTTCGCCTTTCCGCCTTGCACCCCCCGCTCCTTCTTTCGGTCTCTCACTCTTTCTCTCTATAATTTTCCTTTTCTTTCTTCTCCAACACAAAACCTCTCCCCCCCTCTTCATCGCTTTTTGTTTAGGAGGCGTTTCGTTTCACAAGCATTTCATCTACGATTTCGAACATTAGTTTTTTTTTTTCTTGACCTCTGCGGTCTCTCCTTCCTTACTTTTCTCACTCACTCTCTTTGTTTTAAAATGGAAACTTCACTTTCAGTTTTTTTTTCCTCTCACCTTTACCACTGTTTCTTTTCTTTTCTTTTCTTTTCTTATCCTTTTTTTTTGTTTTTATTCTGAGCGATATGTCACCCTTCTAGCGTCCTTTTGTTTTTCACGATCTTCGTCTCATAAAAGACGGACATCGCTGTCTGCCTATCTATAACTCTCTTCGTGATGGCTCGTGATGGCGCAGAGTTCCATATTTATACATAAACTCTTTCTTCCTTCGCTCCTTTGCGCAGATGCTTGCATCACCTCGTGGGTTCTTCTCATCCGTTACTTGTTACCCCTCTTCTTTCCCTCGACATGGATCTCGTTGGCACCCGTCCTTGAAGGGGTGTATATCGCCGCGCCGGTGCACAACACGTGACGCTCCTGCCGTGTCGGAAGCCCATCGTTGCTGTGCCCCCACCCCACAGCGGTGTCCTCCTCTTTCGGGCCCTTCGCTGATCATCCACCTGCACGGATGGGCAACACCATCACCCTCCCTCGCCACGTCGTTTTCTCGTGAGAAGAACCTTCACAGAAGGACGGCTCAATGAGCGGCCGGGACTGTCTTCTCCCCTTCTCCCCCTTCGCCACTTCCCCTCCTTGCATATTAGAAAAAAAAATATGTTTTGAGGAATCTTTTTTTTTTCTTTTTGTGGTCTTCGTGGCTTCTTGTTCTCGTACCTTTCTTCACGTACGCGCGTGTGTGGTGAGGGTTGGAGAAGGAAAGACAAGTTTTTTTTTCCCCCATCGGATCCGTTGGGGAAGACAACGGCGAGAAGAAGACTAAACAAGGGGCGTGTGCAAAGACTTGATGCCAAAGATGGGGAAACCCACAGTACTCGCCAAGATATACGTGATGAGGGTGGATATAGACCCCCTCATGACAGAAGGACGTGCTCCGTCTCTGTTATACATGTCGGAGGCTCCCACACGCGCCAGGGAACGGGGTCACGTCAGTGTTACCTCTGTGTGTGTGCATTCACCCTGTCTGACGAGAGGGGGAAACAAAAAGCTCTGAAAATGAATAATACGTTCAAGAAAATATATAAGAGCAATCTCTCAACAAACAATCAAAACGGCTATGTAAAATTAAGAAAAACAAAGAGGTTCATATGGGAACGGCCAAGTTGCACCTGGCAGGTTGAAATGCGAGGTCCACCTGCGGGCCCGCGGCGGTCGCAGAGGTCTCACGGATGTTTCGCGGACGCCGTTTGCGTGGACAGATCTCGTGCAGGGATCGTCCACCCCCTTCCCTTTCCCCGTGCGGGTGGCGAGGAAGGCGCGCTAAGGAGAAGAGGGCAGGTCGATCGCGCTGATGGACGGCGCTCCCACCCTACCTTCCGTTCTATACTTCGCTTGGCTGCTGCGGATCCCCCAAGGGGAGGGAGGCGGATTCAACAACGAATGAGGCTCTTGTCGCACGTTATGCGAGCGCGGTAGCCCTGCCAAAAAAAAAAAAAAAAGGAGGGAGAAAGGACGAGCTGCTCACCGGAAATGGAACACCACAGAAAACACCCATACTCTACTGCCTCTTCCCTTCTCTCTCACCTTGTCCATGTCCACACGTTCGCGACTCCTTTCGAAACGCGTTCATTCACCAAGCACAAAGCCGAAAGAAGATCAAGCGAATAGAAAAAAGGAAAAAAAAGGAAAAAAGGAAAATTGTACTCAAAAAAAAAAGAAAACTTGAATTTCGTGCACTTCGCACGCAGCAAAAGACGATAATAAATCTGTCTCATTCTTCGCGAAAAATTGGCACACATACACACACACACACACATCCCCATACGTCAAACGAATTTCGTGTACGTGTGTGCTCGATTGCCTCGAAGGAAGCGCAACATCCGTGATCGCTAAAGCAGGGAAAGAAAAGAAAGAAGGAAACAAAACACATTCAGACGACACAAACGCCGAGAGCAAAGGTAGATAAATAAAAAAGAAACGATCACGAGACACCACACACAAGACACACCAAGTGAGAGAGTGGTGCGGACGCCTCAACTGTCCGTCTCTCCTTGAGGTTCGTTTTCTTTTTTTTTGTCTTCCTCCCTCCACTTCTTTCTTCCCGTTCCTTTCGTTCTATTATTATTATCTTCTGGTCTCGCCCAAGATTTCGGTTTTTTTTTTCTTCTTCTTCTCCTTCCTTGAGTTGCAAAGAGAATAAACGATTCTCGTCACGTTTCCCTTTCTTGACACCCTTTTCGCTCTTCGTTTCGAACCCCTTCCTCAACCCGGCCGTGTCTTGACTCGAGGGGGGCGTGTGAAGCTCCCCTTCCGACATCCTCAGGTGCCTTTTCTTCCTTCTTCTTCTTCTCTTTTTCTTTCTTGACCAGGGTCCTCTACAAGTGGGCAGTATCCTCTCACACATCTTTTTTATTTTATTTTTTATTTTTACCTCGTTGTTTTCTTCAAGAGAAACATTCGTCTGCCCTCGCACGATCTTGATATCAAGGGACAAAAGGAAGAATACAAGCGAAAAAAAGAAGAACTAAAAGCTTCGTATATTTACATATTTTTATTTCATCTCCTGAGCCCCCCCCGTGAGCTAACAATTTCTTCCGCACCACTTTGAAGAAAAAAAAAGCAAAAAAAAAAAGGAGACAGGATAGCATCCACCACATAGCATTCGAGGCTCACACCGTCTACCGAAAGGCATCTCGAAGAAGACGTCCAGGAGTGGCTGGTACCGGAAAACAACGGATACCCCCACCGCCACAGACCACGTGAGTCAACGGAAGCACCAAGACAAGAGACGTGAACAGCAGGCAAACACACGAACCGAAGAAAAAAAAAAAGGGCTGTCCACAACCGAACCCATCAGGAGCCTCCACCTATATCAAAAAAGCTTTAACCGAAGAAGAAGCAGCAGCAGCAACAACAACAGCAACAACAAAACGAAAAAAAAAAAAGAATAGACGCCGGCAAACCAACAGAAACTATCTCAGTTTCTCTTGTCGCACTCGACAAAGAAAGCCAAACTGAGCGGTTATACCCTCTTTCTTTTTTTCTTTCTTCCAACGAAACGCACCAGTACTGTTATTGCTCGTGACTTTCTTCTTTTTCTTCTTGGGGCGCTTTTTTTTTTTTGTGTGTGCGTGTGCGTGTGCGTGTGTGTTTCTTCCTCGATTCTAACGCAAAACGCATTTTGTTTTGTTTTCCTTCCGCACCTTCTCTCTCTCTCTCTCTCTCTTTCTTCGCGCCTAAGATCGCGAGTCTTTCTTTCACTTACATTTCTTTCGTAGTATACTGTTGCCGTTCTTGGAGTCCCTTGCCCACACAAACATACGAACGTCCTGAAAACAAAAAGGAAGACGACGACTTGGGAAAACATAATCAAGAATTTCTTTCTCTTTTTCTCTCTTTCCATAGCCCCAGCGCTAGCCTCAGCGTCTTCAACAGACACTATTGCTTTCGGTTCAGAGTCCTTCCGCTTTTTAAAATCTCTTCTATATAAGTATTAAATTTCGCACTTTTCGTTTTTCTCTTTTTTTTTTGAATTGACCTTTTGTTGTCGTTTTTCATCCTTTTTTTGTATCTGTTTCTCTTTTCTTTTAGCTCTTCTTTCCAAAATTATCGACAAGGAGAAAAAGAAAAAGAAGAAAAAAAAAGAGAGAGAAGAACAAAGACATTAACTAAGCTGATATTCATTTCTTTCACCCTTTAGCTTGATCTCTTCTCTTTTCCCCCACTTTCTTTCCCAGCTTTACGCTTCGCACCCGCTCCGCTTTTTTTTTTTTTGCAACTTCACGCGTTTCACGTTCGTCCTCTAACACCACTTCTGAAATCCTCTTCTCATCTGTCCTGTCAGTTCAACTCCAGAACTGTATTCTTCTTCTTCTTCTCATCTTGGGAATCGAAAACAGAGGAAGAGAAGGAAAGGAAACAAAGAGAGAAGAGAACATCCAACTGGGCTGACAGCTGCCAAGGAAACCCTCGTCACCTAGCAGAAACCATTCTTTCTTGCATCCACGCAAACACAAACACCGCTGAAAACGTCATACATTAGAAAAAGAAAAAAAAGGTGAACTGTAAGCAAGTTGGAGGAGCCGCAACCACGTAGAGCGGAAACCCAACCGAGTAGCCCCAAAGAATATATACTCAAGGGTGTTGAAGGTGCGAGTCAGAAAGAGGATCTACAACTGGTTATATTCACACATATACACAACCCGCGGAGCGAAAAGAAGCGCAAAGAGAAAACAAAGAAGAGAAGAGAAGAAGGGGAAATTCAAGTAAACCGCGGAGCGTCGTGCAAACACTTGTGTGTGTGTGTGCGAACGAACGCCTGGGTGAGATAAGACCAGGAGAACAACCTGGAAGTGAAAAAGGAGGTAAACGAAAAGTAATAATAATAAGAATAATATTAGGCCTTGACAGAACAATAAAGCAAAGATTCTGAAAACTAAAAAAGAAAAAAAGCTAAGAGAAGGACGACAAACCTTGCCGCCTCGTCGGTCAATCAAGTCTTGACTCACACGCTGTAAGAAGCAATCATTTTTGTTTTTCCTCCTCCCCCCCTTTCTTTTACACCACTTTGTCCCGTATCTGATTGCATCAACGTCTACAATATTCTGCTTTCATTCTTTCCGTGAATTTCACATAACAATCCACCGTAACACCTGTAAACAAAAAGGAAGAAACGAGCGGCCACCGCGACTCTCATTCTTTGTGTTTCCCCTCACGCGCTCTTATCGCTCATTCTCTCTCTCTCTCTGTCCCCACTACCATAAAAGAAAGAAGAGGCGGTAGGATCTCAGGCTCGTCTCTTTCTCTCCGCTCTTTTTTTTTTTTCTTGCACTTCATCCTGTTTCTCTTACTCCCCCCTGTCTTTCGTAACATAACGAAAAAGAAATTTGGGTTTCCTCATTTTGTGTGGGCTTTCATCACCTATTCCTCACCGCGCGACGTTCGACACCACCGTTTTCTTTTTCCTTTCCTCTTTCTAATTTAAAATTTTCTGTTGCCCTTCCTGCCCCAGTTACTTGCTCGTTCGTGCTCTATCGCTTACCTATCATACAACCGTGTGTGTGTGCGTGGTGTTATCGTTTTATCGTGTTTTCCCTTTTTTTTTCTCTCTCTCTCTCTCTCTTTGTTAATTGGCGAGCCTCATCTGTGCAACGGTGTGTCTATATAGGATATATACACGTACCCTACGTCCATCGTTTGACTTTATTCCTGTCTTGCGACTTTTATTATTATTATTTCTCTTTCCTCACAGAACCCAAGCGGTACGTTTTGTGGTTTTGGTGCGTGTGATCTCGTTTGTGCTTAAAAGCGCTTCGACGCCTCTTAGAGAGTCGTGCTTTCAATAAAAAAAAAGTAGGTGAAGAAATCTGCGCGTTCCCTCTTCTTCTTTTCGTTTTTTTTTTTTTTTGCCTTTCGTTCGTTCATCATTCCTGTCGTGTACGTGTTCGTCACCTGTACCCCTCCCTCTTCTTTCTTTTTCTTTTGTCTGCATCGCAGAAGCCTCACAGAGTGTCTGATATCTGTTCTTGACTACCCTTTCATTTTTCCCTTTCTGTTAACGATATATACATCTACTATACTTATACCTTCGTCTTCGTATACGCCTCTGCTAGACACCCTGCGCAATCCTCTTTACCCTAGGCTCACAGCTCTTTTCTTTTCTGCCTTCGAAAAGAACTCTGTGTTTTGGGATACTCCATCACTTGGGAATTCCCATTGCTTTTGTATTCGTTCTCCTTCTCGCATCTTGTCTGTTAAACTCTCGTGGGCTTCTGGGCACGGTCCCCTCTTTCTGTCTCTTCGATTCCTTCCATTTGTCTTCGTTTACGTTTCTCAAACAAAGGGAAGGAAAGAAAGAGGGCTAAAAAAGAAGTTTCTTTCTTTTTTTTTTCTATTGTCAAAGCCACGCCAACAAACAACCGCAGCATCACTCAGGCAGGAGATGTCCGCGTCAGGCAACGAGCCGTCCCCTCCACCGGCGACGTCTGGCGGTGGCGGTAGCGGCGGCCATCACGGCGCCGCCCTTACCTTCGCCCCCATCTTTGAGGACGTCTCGGACCTCTTCCGGACGCAGACGCATTGGTACCTTGACGGCGAGGACAGTAACATCTTCTCGCCGGGCCTGTTGGGCGTCTCAGGGGGTCAAAGCAGAATAGACAACGCTGACTCGGCCGGACTCGCGCCCGTGGGGACCCCCATGCACGCACACCCACACCCGCATCCGCGTCCACATACGTATCCCGCGAACGAGAATCCCGCCTCCGCCTCATCGGCCGTTGCGGCCGGTGGGAGATTGCCTGTGCAGCCGCCCTCCATGCCACCGCCACCACTAAATCCAGCGCAGGGCGAGCGCAGGGGTGCCAAAGCGCATAACCATAACAACAGCAGCATCAGCAACAGCAACAGCAACATCAACAGCCATTCTGTCTCTGGCAGTGGAACCACCGCATCGGCATCGGCTGGCCCTACCGCCACTGCGTCTTCTTCCTCCGCGCTGCCGCCCCCGCCGACGTTCCCGACGGCAGCGCCGGCTTCCTCGGCTTCGCCTTCTTCCCCTACACCGCAGCACCTGCTGGCCACGTTGAAGCACACCGCTGCTGCTGCTACCACAGCTACCGCTGCGGCTACCCATAGTGCACAGGACCGGACCGTTGCAGCACCATCGTCACCTCTGGCTTCGGCAACGGGGACGGGTGGATCAGGTGGTGTTGACACTGCGCATGCGGGTAGAGGATCCGCACCGGCCACAGCAGCAGCAACGGTCACCCCTACCGCCACGCAGACAGGTGCGGGTGCGGGCGGCCAGGCGTTCTTTGATGGCTACCGCGTCTTTGACCCGGAGTTCAAGTTTATTTACGATGTCCCGGCACGCTGCGTGGTGCACCTGCCGCCGGCGCGGCTGAACATCACGCGGCTGGTGCTGTGCCGCAACTACGCGTCCGGGGAGCCTGGGAGCTGCGGGATGGGCCACAACTGCAAATTTGTGCACGCGGACTGCAGCTACGAGAGTCTGGAGGCGCACCCCATTCACGTGAATTACATTTGGCAGAGCACCGAGTGCTGCACCTACCCACGCCTCAGCACGCAGCAGTCGGGTGTCTTTCATGGGTGCCACGTGCGGGTCACGGAGGCCAGCGAGGACCGGGACGGCGAGGCAGCGTCGGGCGGGGGCGTAACGGCAAGCAGCAGCAACGGCAGCCCAACGACGGCAACGACAACGGGGACGTCCGCCTCGGCCACCTTCACGCTCCCCGCCACGCACGTGCTGCTGACCCAAGGAGCTCTCACGGCGGTGCAGCGCTCGTCTGCGACGTCTGCGGCCTCACCCGCGCCCGTGTGTGTGGCCTACGAGTCCAATGGGATGTGCCTACAGGGCCCCAGCTGCCCAGGCATCCATCGCCTGCTGGTGGACCCAACGGTCCGCGAGAGCTTCAAGCGCGCTCCACGCAAGGGAAAGGGAGAGGGCGCCAACACCGCTACGACCCAGCAGCGCAGCGGTGGCAACAGCGCCCACGCCGCCACACCCGCCGTCACATCTGCCCAGCATCAACAGCATCAGCAGCATCAGCAGCATCCGCAGCAGCGTCAGCAGGAAGTGCATCAGAGTCCCGGTGCAGCGCCCGCCTATCACGCAGGGATGGTGGGTGGTGTCCGCAGCACCCCAGAGGCGGAGCGAAACGTGCCGTCTTCTCTCCCTCCACAACAGCCGCAGCAACAGCAAATGCAGCAGCATGCCAGGCAGGGAAGCAGCCACAGTGTCAGAGGCAACCTCACGCCCGTGGTCGGGGGGAACGGTCCACGTCCCATGCTCAACAGCTTCCCGCGCAGTGGCAGCAACACGCACAACAATAACAATAGCAATAACAACAATAACAGCAGTGGCGGCAGCGGCAGCAGCACCGCGCCGGTGCTCCCTACGCTAATATTCCCGCCTGCTCCTCAGGGAGGCGCGGGTCACACTGGCGCCACGTACCCTCAGCAGTTCCTTCTTCCTACCCCGAACCCAAATGACCCCCGCTTCCACCTCAACAGCTTCAACCTGAATCCCACTGCCCTGCTTCACACGCTTGCGCAAGGACACCATCTGCAGCAGCCACCGCCACCACCACCACAGCAGCAGCAGCAGCATCAACAGCAGCAGGACGTGCCAGCCGGTGGCGGGAAGGACATGGGTCCTGGTGGTAGTAACCTGACGCGTAGTGGAGGCCGGGTCGGAGAGGTGTTCTTTGACGATGTAGGAGGCCGAGCCCCACCGAGCTACAGCGGCAACGGACAGAACGGTGGCGGTGGGGATCTTTCCTTGGTGAGCCTTCTCAGCTCTCTGTACAGCAGCGGAAGCTTTCCACCACCCCCACCGCCCGTAACGCAGCCCCAGGGTGTGAGTCCAAGCGGCGGGGGTGCCCACGGTAGCGCACGGCAGACGGGCGGTAATGTGGTGCCGGAGGAGCTGCTCTTTCTGCTACGCACGCAGTTTCAGCAGCAGCAGCAGCAGCAGCAAGCACAGCAACAGCAACAAGCACAGCAACAGCACGTGTTACCTGTGTACCTTCCCTTGGATCGCCGCACCGTCGACATGCTGACCGACGCGTCCAGTGCAGGGACGCTCCTGTACTTGCCCAAAGGCACGGCGCAGGCGTCAGTGGTCTGGGCCGTCCCTTCCTTTGATGTGTACCCTCATTCGCCATGAGCTTCGTACCAAAGGAGCAACGACCACGACGCCTTGCTTGCGTTTCTCCCTTCTTCCCTCTTCTCATTTCGTTCGATGATGGGTGGGTGAAACGCCGTTGTTGTTCTCGGTCTTGCTGCTGTTGTCATTGCTGTCATTGTTGTCATTGTTGTCATTGTTGTCGTTGTGTGTGGTCTCACATGACGCGTTATGTGCGAGCTGCTGTTGACACGATGTCATGCTCTATGGAGGTTTCCATTCGTTATCCTTCTTGCCTTTTCATCTTCATACACACAAAAGCACAACGAGAAAGTGCTTCTCCTCCCTCACGGTTTGGTGCATCAGCTCTCCTTTTCTTTTCTTGACCCAATATTTTTTCTCTCTTTTATGGGGTCCTCGTACAGTACCTGTGTGCGCATCGGACCCGTGCATGGATACCACCGCAGAGCTGACATGCTTCGCTCGTGCACGGACCCCTGTGCCCCCCCTCGCAACAAAAAACGTTTTATCCCTCCATGCTACTTGTTCTACAAGAGTTCTCGAAGAGTGCTTCCTGTCCGACTTAGAATAGTATTCCAAACGCAGCCCTGCATGAGGGCACAACATACTTGTTTGCGTATTTCTTTCGTCATTTTCCTCTTCCGTTTTTTTTTTTGTTTCGGCCCCTTCTGTTCGTATTTCACTTTTTTTTTCGTGCGTTTCTTTGTTCTTTTTTACCTGTTGTTCACACGTTTTCATCACCTTTTCATTTTTTTTTTTTAAATATAAATTACCACATCTTCGGTATGGCACCCACCTTGAACGCTCACCGTCACGTAGTGAAGTTCTCCCCGCCTTTTTTTTCTTCTCCTTTCCGTTACTTTCCCATTCTCCGCCGGCGCCCTTCGCTCTTCAGCCTCCCTTAGGTTTCCCCTACACTCACCAGACATTTTTATTTGTTTGTGGCATAGGTCCTACGTTTCTGTCTGTCTTTGCTTTTGCTTCTCCTTCCCTCTGTTTTGCTTTCTTCCTGTCTGCATAAGTTCGTCAGTGATTTTTTTCTTTTTCGTTTTGTTGCTTTTGACTTAGTTTCTGTTTCTGTTCTGTTTCCCTCACTTTAATTTTTTTTTTTTTGGTTGCCTGGTCCCCCTTCTCCACTCCCTTTTATCAGACACTTCCCTCCATCTCCCCCCCCCCAACAGGATTTAATCAAAGGGAAACCATTTTTTTTCTTCACATGGGTTGTGCTCCTTCATCATATTTTCTGTCTTTCCTCCCCTTCCCACATTCTAACTAGCTGTGTGCCAGAAAGAAGTGAGAGTCTTCAATGAGAATCGTTTCTCAAAAGAATCATCATGATAATGGATAAACCACCTACACAAGGATAATGGGTTCCGTCCCCATCACAAGGCGAAGAGGTTCACGCGCCCTTCGTTTCATTTTTCTTCCTTTTTCATTCCTTTTATCACTTCACTTCTCTCCCGCACGCACGCGCTCTCTTGCTTTCTCTCTCCCTAGTCAATAAAACTCAATCGGAGTCTCTGTCGACCCGTTTTCTATTTGCACCCTCTCTTCCATGCCTTTTTATCTCTCGTTCGAAGGCGACACGTCGCCTGCTTCTTTTTTTTTTATTATTCCGGCTCTGGTTTGTGTTCTTCCCGGTGGGACAAGCGATAGTGGTGCGGAAGGCCGTGGGGCACCAGGAAGACGAGCAGGAAACAACGTTCACGAAAGGAAGAGCACGCACGCGGAAGGGATCCAGCTACAAGCCCCGCCTCAACGCCGCCGCAACGCCGTCCGTGAGGAGGGTGTGGTGAGGGGTAAGGCCCCATCACCATATGTTGCGCGCGCACCCGTGGACCCCCCTCGTCTAGGGGAGCGTGAGAGGGAGGCTCTCAACGGTCTGTCTGTCTTTGTTTTTTTCTTTTTCCCTTCTCTCTCCTTTGTAATCTCGTTAGCTTTCCATGTCTATCTCTATCTCTCTCGATCTACCGTTCACTGGCGTGGTCCAGTTGCTCTCTGTTAGAGTTCCCTCCTCTCTCCTCCCTCCCTCCCTCCCTCCTGAAGGAACGGCACCACGTGCGCGCGCCTTGGGTTCCTGTTCCTGTCGTTGGGGTCGCACCTACCTGGATCGTTGCCTCGGGGTAGACCTTTCCTTTCCTTTTTGTTTTAAATATCTCCGCAGCCTATGCTCTGGGTGTGTTCCTTCTGGTCTTAAACGTTCCGTCTTTATTTTTATTTTTGCTCTTCTTTCAAAAGAAAGCACAAGAATAAAAGTGGGAAGAGCGAGAGGCTCACGAGCCGCCCGTATTGTTGCGTGTGTGCGTTACCCTCATCGCTCCCTTCCCTAAGGAACAGACCCGCTCTCATTTCACAAGATAAGTTTTTTTTTTCCATTTAGTTTTCTCCTCTCGCGTTTTTTTTTGTACAACGCCGTTTATGAACATTGTTTCTTCGCTTTTTCAGTTTGTTTTTTTAAACCTTCTTCGCTCCTTCCATGACCGGCTTTCGATCCCCGTCCTCTCTTCCTTCTCATTTTTTTTTTCAGAGCTCCGATCGCTTTTTTTAAATCTTGTTTTTATTGTTTTCCACCATTTACATTTTTTTTTTCTTCGTGTGCCACGTAAATGGCGCACAAACGTTTTGCCTTCACCCCACTACTTCTTCTTCCCTTTCTTTTTTTTCTCCTCCTTCTACGTTTTCTTGCAGGAATTGGTTGAATTTTCTTCTTTTTTTTTCTTTTTTTATTTGTTCGCATTCTCCGTGTCGTTCTGTCGTCTTTTGAAAAGGCGATTGTTGCACCCATCTTTCGGCTTGTTTTTGAACAAATTTGATCTTACTCCCTTATTTTTTTCTTCTAAACAAACACAGTCATTGCAGTTTCCCTTCCGACGAAAGCAAACTAATAGTTTTGAAAGAAAAAGGAGTACGTCTGAACGTCCATCTCGCATCACTTTGCCTGTCTTGTTTTAAATTTTGTCCTCGTAAGTATCAGCGAGTGCGTCTCTCTCCCTCTCTCTCTTCCTCTTTCTCTTCTACCTTCTTTGTTGTGCTACCTCTTTCCTTTTTTCTCCGAACATCACGTTAGGAAACCCACTAACAAGCACGTCACAACATCCCTACCGGTCACACATGGACCCCTGCCAAGCGGGTGACTCGTTCCGTAGCCCTTACCGCTGTTACCTGCAGCATCCAAATCATTCCTCTCCATCAGAATCATGTATTTAATAATATACGGCACGTCCGCTCGCAGCGCTATTTTTCCTTGCTCACTGGGAAGGGGAACGGGACGTTGAACGGACTCCCATTTCTCTCCATACAAACACACCAAAGAAGAAGAAGAAGTAAAAACAAAAAGTAAAATGAAAAGTTTTCACCCTGTGAGAAGGCGACAAGTAGGAGAAGAAAGGCGATGTTGTCCAGAACTCCTGCGTTCAACTGTCCCGGACGTCCTGCTGCGGCGCTGTCTGCGTCAGACAGCCCATCGGTGACGGGTGGCGGAGGGTTGGGCTGAACAGGGAGCGTCTTTGCAAGGGCCATGCGTGCACGAAATGGAGTCCCTTGCTTCATCTCGGAAAGACCCCCGTTCCACGCCGCTCACTTGTTATCGTTCAAGACATGTGTCTCGAAATGAGAACAGGTGGTTTGGAAAACAACAACAACAGATCAATAAGTGCAACGCCATTCTACTCGAACACAAGATAACACGCGACAACCACAATGACAACATTCACACGTACTCTCTCGCTTGTCTCCTGGAACCTTACTGCTTTTGAAGATAACATTTGTTCGATTCAGCTGGTTGTTGTCATTTTTTTTCGTGTCATTCTCTCATAGGTAGCTCGCGCACTAGACGCGTGGGACACTCACCTCTCCCCTTCCTTGTGATCTTCCCCACTTACGTTATTTATTAGGCCTCTCTCTTCTTCTCTGCTCCTCATTCGGACTCTCTCCGTTACGGGGTTCTCGAGAAGCATCGAGCACTCACCACGGGAAAGGAATCTTTGCCATAGACCATTGCAAATCTTTGACTTTGTTTGTATTTTCTTTTTTCCCCCTCCTCTCTATCTCCTCCCACGTTTAGCCTGATATGTCGCGTTCGAGCTCGCCGTACAGCGCGCCGTCTGGTGCGCTGCTACCCCTCGAGGATGTCCCTGCTAGTTTACTGCGCGATCCACTTCAAGGCCAGCGCGGCCACGGAGGCGACGGCGACGCCTTACGAGAGGGTTACCGAGCTGCGTCACTGTCCTCTGCTGGCCCGTCGCCTGCGGGACCTTCTTCCTCCCCACACACAGCCCACACGCCACCTCCCGTGGTGACGTCCGCCACCGCGGATTTTCAGCGCAGCTTAGTGCAGCAGCAGCTCCAGCAAACACAGAAGGAAGTGCGCCGGCTCAAGGAAGAGCTCTACGAGACGAGCGGGCGCCTTAGCCAGACCACCACCAAGCTGAATGAGCAAAAGGTAGAGTACGGCGCCCTGACGCACCGCTACGCGAATGCGATTGAGAAGCTGACCAGCGCAGAGGGCGACGTGAAGAGGCTTGAGGAGCAGCTCGTGCAGGAGCGCACCCGGGCGAATGGCGTCCGCGCCGATGCGGACACCCTTCGGCACCAGCTGCGCAGCGCCAATGAGGAGAGTGCCCGGCTCCAGCGGCAGCTGTCAGAGCTGGAGGCGAACCGGGGTCTTGACCAGCGTGAGGTGCAGCGGCTGCTCGAGGACCGCAGTCAGTACATGCCAACGGTAGAGGTGCGCCGGATGCAGGCGGAGCTGCGCGACACGCAACAGCGGCTCGTGGACCGCCTCACCCGCGCACTGGATGGCCTCGCGGTCACCCAGGAGGAGGGTGAGACGAACCTCTTCGTCGCTCGCAGCGCCGTGCTATCGGCCGGCACCGATCTGGACGCCCGTCTGTTGCGTGCTGAGGCTGCCCTGGATCACCTCCGCACCCATGTCCGCGAGTACCACGACGGCTTAGAGAAGGAAACCAATGACTTCCTGCTGGCCTTGATGGCCGAGAACAAGGAGCTATGGCAGCACCTCACGCAGCTGCAGGCAGACCACGACGTCGCACTCTCTGAGCTAGCCCTGCAGCGTCGGCGCGGGGAGAGCGTGCCGGCGGACCAGCACCAGTACGTGCAGCGTCAGCTGGAAAATATGACGGAGCGGCTCAACAAGGCGCAGCAGGTCATGGCGGCGCAGACGGCGCTGGCGCGGGAGCATGAGCGGGAGATGAAGGAGCTGCTGGCCGCCAATGCGGCGCTGGAGGAGCAGCTCGCACAGCTCAGGCAGCGTTTGGCCAAGGAGGAGGAAGACAGCAAGGGCAAGTCGGGTGCGCTTCATGAGGCTGACGTGGCGCTCAAGGATGCGACGCAGCAGATCCGCGGCCTGCAGGAAGCCCTCGTGACGGAGCGTGCCGCTGCGGACGATACGCTGCGGAAACTCACAGAGACACAAAATGCGATGCAATCGGAGTTCGAACAGCGCCTTCGCACGGTGCAGAGCGAGCGCAGTTCTCTAGAGGAGCAGCTGGCGAGCACGGGCAAGGCCCTTGAGGATAGTCAGGCGCGCGTGACAGCTTTAGAAAGGGAGGTGACGAGCAAGACGCAGAGCTTCGAGGCGTACAAACTCAAGACTGAGGAGGCAGCGGCGCGCCAGCAGCAAATGCAGGAGACGGACATGGCGGAGGCTCAGCAGGCCATGGAGCGGGAGCTCGCTCAGCTGCATGAGCGGCTCGCGGAGGCGGAGAATGAGGCACGCGCCGCCGTGCGAGAGCGCGACGACAGCCGCGCTGAGGCTCAGACGCTTCGGGTGACGGTCAAGACCCTCGAGGCCGAACTCGCCCGTGAACGCGCGGATGCGGACAGTGTGGAGAAGCAGCGCGCCGAGGCCCAGGAGCGCCTGCGGGCCGCCCTCGCCGAGTGTGATGAGCTCAAGTCCCAATGTGGAACTACCGGCCTGACCACCAAGGAGCTGGAGCGACAGATTGAGCGCCTAAAGAAGGAGAAGGCGGACCTCGCGCAGCAGCTCAAGGACGAGGCGGCGCGAGGGCAGCAGCGGTACGAGCAGGCACAACGCGACTGGCGGACCTCGGAGAAGGCACGCACAAGCCTGCAGGAGGAACTGAAGCTGCTGCGGACGCGCATCGCCGAGATGGAGACGGCGCGGCTCTCCAGCGACCGCAATATGCAGGACCGCGAGCACCTCATGAAGGAAAACCTCCGTCTCCACGAGCAGTACACCGTGATCCAGCAAGAGAACGCGGCCCTCAGCGACGAGCTCAAGGCCCTTCGCAGCCGCCACCAATCCACCTCGCACCTGACGCAGCAGCTGCAGGACCTGCAGCAGCGCCTGCGCGAGCTGCCCCAGCTGCGGCAGGCGACCGATGAGGCGCGTCGCGAGGCGCTCAAGGCCCGTGAGGAGACGGAGGTGCTGCGCAAGGAGCGCGACGACATGGCGGCCAAGCTGGACTACTTTCTGGAGGAGAGCAAGGCCGCCGCGCAGATGGACGCAGAGTTCGATCGCGTGGTGCGGGATGCTGGAGAGGCGGTGCAGCGGCTCGGAGGCCAGGTACAGTCGGCCAAGACACGGGGCACGTCGTCGTCGCAAGGGCCTTCCACCGGCGCGGGCCGCTCGGCTCCCTCTAGCTCACCGTACGGCGCCACACCGCCCTCCGCGTCGGGGCTCAGCCCTGCCCTGCACGGATCCACCTCGCCGTTTGCGTTGTCATCGTCGCCGCAGCGGCCGCCCCAGCAGCGGTCCCCCGGCAGCGGATCGCGCATCGCACGGGACGCGGCCGTGCTGACAAGGGAGGCCGAGGCATTTGACCGAAGCAGCCGCTCGACACCGCAGAGGGCGTGGAAGGGCTGAGAGGGTCGGCTTTGGTCCTTTCTCTCTATTTATCTCTCACGCTTTGTTCGTATCCCAAAAGATGCCCTCTTTCTGTTTGCCTCTCTCTCGCTTTGGACATTTACATTTTTTTTTTTTTTTTGTGTGGGCTTGGTGTTGACGTCCTTGCTCCTCCTCACCCTCACCCCTTTCGTGATGATTCTCCCTTCATTCACTGCACCTCTCCTTCCCTCTCCTTTCCATTGTGGAGGGTCTGTACCTCTGCGCGGTTGCTATCGCCAGGGTGCAGTGGGGGCGTTTCTTCTCTTTAGAATAGATGCGAGACATGCCTTGTGTGGTCTGTCGGTTAGCGTTTTATTTTTTTCCTTCTTCTCTTTCCTGTCACGCGTATGCCGTGTCAGAGCGGTGCCGGGAATCTGCTATCCGGGACTGACGAAGAAGCCCAACGATTCAGGGAGGAAAAGCCATTGAGAGATACTCATACATCTCCTTCCTTCCTTCCTTCCCGTCCACGTACACACACACACACACACCCACACCAAAAAGAAATCTTTCACTTTACAGTCGTCCTTTTGGGGAATCCATTGTGGCCAAGATGTGGACTGGCGTCTCTTATTGGATCGCACCCCAGCCGCGCCATGAATCACAACCCTCCTGCAAAGCGCTGGGTAACATTGGCTGCGTACTGGGGTGAATGAAAGCAGACGCCAAAATCCTTCTGACTACACGGCAACGTTCGCGCGGAATGGGCAACGCCACATTTAGCAGTCTCACATGCTTCCAACTTCTTTGTGCTGTGAGAGGCGGGCGTGTGTACAACGCTTCCTTTGCGAAGAAGACAGAGTAGTGGCGCTGTGCGGCACTCCAAAAAAGAAAAAAGAACGATTGCTCTCAAACGGAGAGTAGTATACATATCATCACATCCACTTCTTCTCTTCTTACAAAAAACAACAACAACAACATCAACGCTCTGCTGGCTTACGCCCACAACACACTTTCTCTCTCTCTCTCTCTCCCCACACACGTACACAACAAAGAGTATTTAGAACGCGCAACGCATACACTAAACAAACGCTTTCTCTCTTTACCATCTCCGACTCTCTCTCTACTTCCTGAAAACACAGATACATTTATTCACCCACCCACACACAATATTTCCTGAAACGCTAACCCTTTTTCAGTTATTGTACGGTTTGTCTTTGTATCTCCAAGATCTTCGGTGTCTAAAGCGTGTTTAAACTAACATCTTTTTTTTTTTGTCCACTAAAAGAAAAAGAAAAGACAATTCATATTTTTCAGTGCCCTTCTCCGCACACACAACAGCACATCTACACTCGAAGAATATAATATTTAGGCGCAAAAAAAAAAAGAAGAAATTATTATTCGCTTCATTTCTCCTTTTTTCTCTCTCATTTTCTTTTCTGTGGCACTATTCATTTCTGATTCCGTTCTACTTCTTCTTTCTTAACTTTTCCTACTTCACCAACACAGGCGCGGGGGAAAGGAAGACGAAGGAATTGCATTGTGATTCAGAAGACAAAACACACACACACACGTAAATACCTGTTTCTTTCCTTCTGTGCGAAACACACAGAGGAAACAATCACAGACAAACAAGCAAAGCACCTCAAGCGCCAACACAAACACACCCGCCACCACACACAGAGCATCACCGCCCGTCATGTCCGTCTTTGGCCTTGACTTTGGCAACCTCAACTCCACCGTTGCCATCACGCGCCACGGTGGTGTCGATATCGTCACGAACGAGGTGAGCAAGCGCGAGACCACGACCATGGTGAGCTTTGGCGATGAGGAGCGCCACATTGGCGAGCAGGCGCTGGACCGCTACATGCGTAACGCTGCCAACACCGTCTTTCTTCTGAAGCGCTTCATTGGCATGCGCATGTCGGATCCCCAGCTGGAGCTCGAGAAGCGCTTCCTCACGTGCAAGATCCAGGCGGGTGAGGACGACCGTCTCATGTTCGGCGTCAACTACTGCGGCGAACTCAAGTACTTCTACCCCGAGCAGGTGCTGGCCATGATGCTCCAGAAGCTGCGCTCCTACGTCAATGACGCCGCCACCGTCGACCGCAAGTTCCCCGCTGACGTGCGGGACTGTGTGATCACGGTGCCGAGCTACTACACGGCGGACCAGCGCCGTCTGGTGTACCAGGCCGCGGAAGTGGCTGGTCTGACGTGCATGTCCCTCATCAATGAGACGACGGCGTCCGCGGTGGACTACGGCATTTTCCGCGGCTCCAGCCTCAAGGACACCGAGGAGGAGGGCCAGATTGTTGGCGTGCTTGACATTGGCTACGGCGCCACGGACTTCTCCGTCACCAAGTTCTGGCGGCACAACTGCAAGATCCTGTCGAGGACCTTTGACCGCAACAACGGCACGCGCGACATTGACTGGGCCCTCTTCCAGTACATGAAGAAGGAGGTGCAGTCCAAGTACAAGGTGGACGTCAGCGAGAACCGCCGTGCGAGCCTGCGTCTGCTGCAGGGCTGCGAGCGCCTCAAGTACCTCCTGTCCGCCAACACGTCTGCGCCTCTGAATGTCGAGAACATTATGGACATTGACGTGAACATTCCCAACTTTGAGCGCGCGACGCTGGAGGAGCTGTCCAAGGAGATGCTGGAGCGCGTGAAGGAGGTCCTTCGCCGCGGCTTCGAGGAGGCTGGCGTGACGCCGGATCAGTTCCACAGCATTGAGATGATTGGTGGCGGCTGCCGTATTCCCATGCTGAAGCGCACCGTGGAGGAGATGCTGGGCAAGCCACCGAGCTTCACCCTCAACGCCAGCGAGGCGACGGCGCGTGGGTGTGCGATTATGGCCGCCATGCTGTCCCCCAAGTTCCAGGTGCGTGAGTTCAAGATGATTGAGCTGCCCACGTACCCGATCCTCCTGGGCTACAATGTCGAGAACCCCAAGAGCCCCAGCTCCGTCCCCTTCCTCCCGGACGTGAACAAGGTGGTCACACTGCTCGGCCCCAAGGACTCGTACCCCAAGCTGTTGGACGTGACGATTCCTCGCCAGGGACCCTTTAAGCTTTACGCCTTCTACAACCCCGACGCCCCCATGGTGCAGTCCATGATTCAGCCCGGCCACTACGTCATTGGCGAGTGGGAGATTGGTGCGCCGCTCGGCAAGGTGCGCGGCGCCGTGCACGAGGTGAAGGTGCGCATTAACATCCGCCCTGACGGTATGCTGGTGGTGGAGGGCGCCTCTGCGATTGATAGCTACGAGGTCGAGGAGGAGGTCGAGGTGAAGAAGGCCAAGACGGAGGAGAAGCCCGCTGAGGGTGCCGAGCCGGCCGAGAAGAAGAACGAGGAGGAGGCGGCGCCTGCCGAGAAGCAGGTGATCAAGAAGAAGAAGACCCACGCCCTGGAGTCGACGGTGAAGCCCAACAACGGTCTCCTTGGTCACTCGGGTGAATCTGTCTTGGCCTTCCGCAAGGAGGAGAAGGAGATGCACGACCGCGACGTCAGCGTCGTGCGCACGCGTGAGAAGAAGAATGAGCTGGAGAGCTACATCTTGGACTTCCGGCCGCGCCTCTCGGAGGGCGGCATGCTGGTCGAGTACGCCACACCGGAGGACCGCGCCAAGTTCGTCGCACAGTGCGACGCCGACGAGCAGTGGCTCTACGAAGACGGCGAGAACACCAGCTACGAAGAGTACCAGAAGCGCATCGATGAGCTCCGCAAGATTGGCGACCCGGCCCAGGCTCGCCAGCGCAACCTCGAGGATGTGCAGTTCGCCATCAAGGGCTTCTCGAGCAAGATGGCCGACGCCGCCAAGTTGTGCGACGAGACCAAGGGCAAGAAGGCGCACATCACCGACGAGGACCTTGACAAGGCCAAGCAGACGGCGCTGGACGCTATCGCGTGGGCGGAGCAGAACATCGCCGCGATGCTGGCAGCCCCCAAGACCCAGCCGTGGACCATCACCCCCAAGGACATGGACGCGAAGGCGGAGGAGGTGACGCGCGGCATCAAGCTTGTGGTGAACAAGCCCGCGCCCCCGCCCCCGAAGCCCGCCCCGAAGCCGGCCGCGCCCGCGGAGGACGCCGAGGCCAAGAAGGAGGGTGCGGAGGAGAAGAATGAGGAGGCGGCTGAGGCAGAGGCGCCCAAGGCTGAGGCTCCGGAGCCTGCGCAGGCGGAGAACGAGGCCGCGGACCTTGACTAAGGCAGGCAACTTCCACTTGGGTGTCTCTGTGGGTGTGCGTGTGTGCACGTGAAGATGAGCGTACATACGCAGCATGGAGGGCCTTTGTCACTGCCGTTGACGTGCTTTGTCTCTCTCTCTCTCTCTTTCTCTTTTGTCTTCCATGACGTGTTCTTGTTGCGACCAACTGTTACACAGTTTCTTCTCCATGTGGGCGGCTCAATGGGGAGAAAAACAAGGCGGTGTCTCGTTGCGGCATGGGGAATTGGGGGGACACCACCAAGTGAGGTCTGTCGTGTCACGCACGCGAGTTTATTTAAATTTCTTCAAAGAAACTCCACCTTGGGGAACTGTGAGAGAAGAGGGGGAGGGCAACGGAACAGAAACGAATAGGCAAAAAAAGCGAAGACGTGAAAGGCTACTGCCATGCTGTGAGGTGAGTGGAGGACGCATTAGCTCTTTGTCTTGCTTTTTTTTTTTAAAAAGCAAAAGAAAAAAGCAATGGCGCTATCCTCTTACTCGCCGCGTTAGAGCAGGGTATCTTTCTTCGTTTCTTCGTTTCTCCGTTTCCCTCCTCCTCTTTTTTTTTTTTTTTAATTTTCATCATTCACCTTCCTCCAGTTCCGCGCTTTACAAGCCCAAGGGTGACTCGTTCCCTCTCTCCACGTCCATTTTTTTTTTTTCCCCTTTTCTCTTTCTCCAACGGCCTCTATACATTATCATTTGGCTCAGCCACCGCCTTCCGTTTCTCCCTCACCCAAGCACCCCCTCCATCTTCGCGCAGGAGGCTAATAACGAACGCGCACACTATCTTCTTTGAAACGCAGCCCGAGAAATGACATCGTGATGCTGCTGCCCTGGTGCACGAGTGTTGGCTCGCCACTTGTACTTTGCGCGATCCTCTTTTGTTCTTTTCTTTTCCTTTGCTCTCCTTCTGTTCGGGCTCTTTGTGTCTTCTCATGCACTTGCCGTCTTCCCTATTCCGTCTCTTTTTTTTTTTTTTTTTTTGGTTGACGTGGTGGTTGCTTTGATCGTCTTTCTAGATCACACATGTGGGGAGATGGTCAGCAGCCTCTTTTTTTTTCTCTCTCCTACTTTCTCTTCTTTCTTGACTTTTTGTTTTTGTTTGTTTTCTTGCTCCATCACACTCGCGTGTGCCTGTCGAGGAAGGGAGACATGATTCACGTACCTGAATGCTCTCCCTCATTTTCCTCCTTGAACACGTGGTGCGTGGGCTTCTCTGACCGCCTCTGTATGTGAGCAGGGTGGGCATCACACAGCGGAAGAGAGAGAAAGAGCAGAGTAACCATTAACAAGCATTAGTAAATTTTGGGTGAGAAACAGATGGAGAAAGAGAACAGGGCGATACGAGTCGAGGCGTACACAGTTTGTTCTTTCAAGCTGAGTTTCTGTTTCTGACCATCTCGAACCCCCCTCCAAAGCTATCAAGGACACAACACTATTAGCACGAATGGCTGTGGACGGCCCTCCCTCCTCCCATTTCCCTTTTGTCCTTTCTCATTTTCGTTTTGTTTCGGTTGATTTCTCTAAATATTATTCTTTTTTTTGATTTTTTTTTTGCCAGAAGCATTCCCTATTTGACCTTAAACTCACGTACAGAACACACAAGACACAACAGCAGAACCCCCAGCGGATGGGGGAGGTGGATGGGTCTCATGTGTTTTGCTCTTCTTTTCACTTATACAATGATGCGTCTCACCATCTCACCCCTTCTTCTCTTCTCTTTCTCTGTCTCTTTACGATTCCGTTGATGTCTTCTATCACACAGTGTCGTCTCGTCGTTGGTCACATCGGCACACTCTAACAAAATTAAAAAAAAAAAACAAAAACAAAAACAATCCGAACAAGGACGCTTGATCCTGACAGCTCAAGGTCAAGCAGTCAATGCAGATGCGGCCCTCTCCTTCTCTCTCGTGTCGAAGAGATGTGTGTGTATGTGTGTGAGCATGGCGGTGGGAGGAAAGGAGCAAAGGCGTCTCTGTGTTGGTATCCTTCTCGGTACGCTGGCAACAGACACCCGCGCTTTCGCCGTCAGCCCTCCGGACGATTCCTCATTGTACTTCCTCCCATATTTCTATGGTGTCAGACGCTGCGTGGGCGGGGGGTGGGACGACAGAGGGCTGCGCAGAGCAGCGAGAAGGCTGAAACCGTGTGCTCGCCCATGCGAGCATTTTGTCTTGTCTCCGTCGAGCGGCCTTGTAAGGAGGCAAGACACCGTCTCCTCGGTGGCATGAAGGCATGTCAAGATGAGGCATGCTCCGAGCATCCTATCCATTACTTTGATTTGCTATGGCATGCGGTCCTCACACGGGACAACAAGACACCCATGCGCTCTTCTCTCCTCCCTTTCCTTTCCTTCTGACAATGGTGATTGCACCTTGCTGTCCACCAACAACATTTTTTTTTTTTCCTTCCACACGTGACATGTCATTGTGTACATCCACGTGCGCGTCCCACAAAGGTTCACTATTTCCCCTTCATTTGTCTCATCAAAAAACAACCAAGTAACTATTAAAAAGAAGATTATATCATCAGATAAACCTAGTCAACACCTTCCACGTTTGTTTCTTTTCCCCGTTGTCGTTGAATAATTATCTCTCCCACAACTCACCACTTTGTCCCCACAAGGATTCTCACGTCTCCACCATGTTCAAGTGCGCCACCCGCTACCTGCTCGCGACCAAGACGGTCCCCCTGAACCCCCAGGTCCCCTTCAAGCTGCACGATGCCGGCCGCACGGACCTTGCTCCTCTCCCCACTGAGGCAACCTACGATCCGGAGCAGATGAAGAAGTCCCTCGCCCTCATGTTCCGCATCCGCCGTATGGAGAGCCTGTGCGATCAGAGCTACAAGCTCAAGAAGATTCGCGGCTTCTGCCACCTGTACATTGGCCAGGAGGCCATCCCGGCTGGCATGGAGAACGTCCTGACCGAGGAGGACCCCATCGTCACGGGCTACCGCGACCACGGCTGGTACATCTGCCGCGGCGGCACGCCCGAGCAGGTGTTTGCGGAGATGTTCGGCCGTCAGGGCGGCTGCAGCAAGGGCAAGGGTGGCTCCATGCACATGTACAGCCCCAAGCACGGCTTCTACGGCGGTAACGGTATCGTCGGTGCGCAGGTGTCCCTCGGCGCTGGCCTGGCCTGGCGCTACGCCCTCGAGAACCGCGATGCCCCCAAGCACGTGGCCGTCGCCTTCTACGGTGACGGTGCGGCCAACCAGGGCCAGGTCTTTGAGTCCATGAACATTGCCGCGCTGCAGCGCATCCCTGTCATCTTTGCCTGCGAGAACAACCAGTTCGGCATGGGCACGAGCAAGAAGCGTGCGAGCTACCAGCCTGAGTTCTACCGCCGCGGTGACTACATCCCTGGTATCAAGATTGACGGCATGGACGTGCTCGCCGTGCAGGAGGGCACCCGCTGGGCGAAGGAGCACTGTATGGCTGGCAAGGGCCCCGTCGTGATTGAGTTCGACAGCTACCGCTACATGGGCCACTCCATGTCCGACCCTGACTCCCAGTACCGCACCAAGAACGATATTCAGCTCGTCAAGAACGAGCGCGACTCTGTGCGCAAGATGAAGGAGTTCATGGCGAACGAGGGTATCATGACCGAGGAGGAGATGGCCAAGATGGAGAAGGACATCAAGAAGGAGGTCGACAAGGATCTGCAGAAGGCGGAGAAGCACCCCCACACCAGCCTCTCGGAGCTCTTCACGGACATCTACACTGGCGAGCAGTACGAGCACCGCACCTGCCAGGGCCGCGTCTACGCCAAGCCTGGCCAGTAAGTGGGCTTCCGCACACAGACACACGCACAGACGTACAGACACACACCATCGCACGCAGCAATGCCGTCAGAGAAGGGTGGATCACCGACATCATGCACGCGCATGGCGTCTCCTTCGCTCCCTTAATGCGCGTGAACGTTTCTGTTTTAGTTCGTGTGCGTGTCTTTCCATTTATGAGCTTGCCTCGTATGTAGCGCGGTGCTCTCTTCTTGCGTTTCTCGATTTTTTTAAACCTCTTCTTTTTATGTCCCACACAAGGCCTTGCGCTCTCCTGTTCGGCATGCGTGACCTCGTCTTGTCTGTCCTCCGCTCCTTCCGCTTCTCACGCTCTCTGCTCCACGTCCCTCCCCCCCTTCTCTTTTCCTTGCCTACCTGCCACTGTTCGAACTCCAGCGCCACGTGCCTGCTGGGGGTTCTGCGTGGCAGTCAAGCAATGGCGAGAGCCCCTCCCCTCCTCCTCCTAAGAGAAGCGGAGTCCGGATGAAGGGACCCGGAAGCAGCTAAGACCTACGCATCTTACACTTTCTTTTCCTCCCTCCTCCTTTCTCTGTCTTGTGAGGCACCCTCGTCGATCCGGCAATGTCCCTCTGACGAGAATGGAAAGGAAAAAGAAAAGAAAACAAAAGAAAAGAAAGAAGTAGGAAAAAGAGGGCTCTCCGTGTTCGAATCAGCAGCGTTCGACGGCCGCTGAATAACGTAGGAAAAGAAAGCAAAAAGAGGATGTTCTTCCACGTCTTTTGTTTTCGTTTCCATGCAGCGTTCAGAAGAACTCACTGGGGGTTTTTCTCTCTCTCTCCATTATCGGTGGGCACCAAAAGTTTTTGTTTTGGTTTATCCTCTCTCTTTAAAAATTAAAAAAAAAATACTTGATGAATGTTTATTCTAAAGAAGTGCTTTCTCGGTCGTTTTCGTTAAGAAGGGAGGAGCACCTCAGTCAAAATGTAGTAGCAGAGAGGAAGGAAGAGAAAAGAAAAAATACAAGGACAGCGGAGCAACCCTCTTTTTCACGTCTCGTTGGCTTCTTTGTTGTTCTTCACATTTTTGCTGTGCCATTTCGTTTTTGTCCTTCCTCGGTGTTATGGTTCCTTCTCTTTCTTCTCTTTCTTCTTTTCTTCTACCTTCGGTGTTTGCATGTCTTTGTGTCAAGTCATAGGATCTCTTGCTTGACTCTTCTTTTTTTCTTTCTTCTCTTTTTTTTGCCCTTTCTATCGGTCATAATGTTGTGAACGGGTTGGGTTTTGGTTCACCATGCGGAGCGGAGTGTGTGAACTTCCACCATGTACGGTCATCGCCGTCAGCGTTCGGGTCGTGGTGATTGTTTCTTTTTTTGTTTTTTGTTCTTTCAGTTTTGTGTGTTTCACTCATCGGGCGACTGCCGTGAAGGAAGACAGGTCGACTTCGTCCATTCCTTCGCATCTTTTCGCTTTGTAGTTTTCGTTTCCTCCCGTTGTTATTCAAAAGATCTTAAAAGAAAAAGAATAAAAAAAGAGAGGAAATTATGCAACGAAGCCTTGTCTCCTTCAAACGCTTTGGGAGGGGGGAGGGAGGAGAACCCATGCGAAGGAGAGCCACGTTGCGCGAAGGGTAAGCATGCCTTGCGGGTCACCAGATGCACATGGAGCGCTCAATGAATGTGGGGAGGTGTGAAGAGCGCGTGTGTGTGTGTGTGTGTGTGCGCGCGCCTTCCCGTCCTCTGCATGACGTCCTCACGCTTATTGTCTCCTCAAGAATGAAAGATCGGTTATTGGAAAGAGAAAGGGAGAAGAAAGAAGAAAAGAACAGACACATTTCTTCCCTCTTTCTCTCTCTTCGTAATCAGCGCCTCGCCTCAATGCGCTTGCTGTGTCGTGATCTCTTCCACGGATGTGTTTTCAACCGGTGTCTTGAATTTTCTATCCTCTTTTTCTTTCTGTGTGTTGGCCAATGGTTTCGTCACACAAAGGTTCGGTAATAGCTCTAGGGCCCCACCGCGTTAGGGAAGCTCGTGATTCTGCTGCGTACATAGCGTGGATCTCCTAAAAGACGACAGACATCGACGCCAGCAGCAGCCAACATTCGGGTATAACTGTCCTCGACCGGTTGAACACCTATTGTTTTTGTGGACTCCTTCGACTCTCAAGAGTTACTCTTCTCCATTGAAGAAGGCTAAGGTCACAAACCATTGTGTGCGTGGGCTATCTCTGTTGTTCCCACCACTTGATCTTGATCGTTTGTGGCTTGTTTCCCACTCACGCGTTTCACTTCGTTTTCGCCTTGTCTTCTAACGTTCGAGTTGAGCACGTCGGCACGCACGGCCGGTCTCTTCGCTTCCACCAAAAATGAGCCGCACCCTCTCTTCAGGTTGGCGGATCCGTCCCCGTGCGGCTCGTGCAGCAGCACCTGCGGTACTGCGGTCCTCGCCTGTGCTCGCACTGAAGGCAAGCACCATCCCTGCCAACGGGGTCGCGCACTCCGCTTCCCCCCACACCACGACGACATGCGACACTTCTTCTCGGACAAGGACGCCAGGCTTGTGGCGTCGCCGTTCAGCCTGTCCGGACTTCGTTCGCGCTTGCCACGTCTCTTTCCCCACCACGCTCTCAGCGCAGGCGTTCCGCTACCAGCGCTCTGTCTCGAACCGTCCGAGCGGTGGTGCGGGGTGGCGCGAGAAGGTGAGGTCGTACGACCGTCAGCAGGAGGAGCAGCGCCGCGCCGAGGAGGCGGAGGCCCGTCGCCTCGAGCGGTTGCGGGGCGGGAGTGGCAACAGCATGCAGGGGGCCAAGGCCTCTGCGTTACGCCGGCAGCGCCGAAAAGCGGAGGGGTCCGCCGGCCCTGGTAGCTTTGACTTCTTCCGTGGGGAGGCGAGCGATCGCCAGGAGGACGAAGGGCAGGGAGGAAGCAGCTCTTATTCTTCTTCTTCCGCGCATCAGCAGCAACAACGGTCTCGCATGCGGCTGCCAGGGGCGGAGTTTGACGCCCATCACGACACCGCGCAGTCCAACCCGGCCGCGGTGCCGGGCTACTCCTTCTGGCAGTCGGTGCGCATGTGGTTTAAGGGCAGCCGGGACGCGCGAGGGGTGCGGGCCATGCCCATCAATCCCCTCCACAAACTCAAGAAGACATCCTCGGTGCTGGACAAGCACGCCAGCAACCCGGACGCCGGCCATGTGAGCCGCTTTCTGCTCGCCATCGAGGAACTGCACGGCCGATCCAAGAAGCGAAACGAGACGGTCACGGCACAGCTCTCGGACGACCAGAAGCGCGATATTGTGGCTCGCTATGCGGAGACACGCTGGTGGGGTAGCGCGTACAAGCCTTTTAAGAGCGTCTCCGATATGTCCGTGAAGCGTTCGCTGCGGTTTGGTCGCTTGGTTGTGGCGCTGTGCATGTTGGCAGCGCTGAGCCTCCTCATGATGCTGTACAAGCAGGAGATGCGCATGATCAGTGAGCTGTCTCCAGAGGATCGGCGGGACTACGCGCACATGGTGCTGGGCATGCGACAGGGCGATTTGTACGAGCTGGCGAACGAGGTCCTCTCCAAGGAGGACCCGCTCTACGCCCTGCCAGACGCCGCGCGCTGCCACATCCTCTTGGAGGAGGCGCGCAAGCGGAACTGGCATCAAATAGACTGGGAGGTGGAACGACGCAACACACACCCCGACTCCGCGCTGGCGGAGGGGGACTACATGCACCTCATGTACTGGGCTGCCATGACGCTGGGCAGCATGGTCTACGGCGGGTCGACGGTGTTCAACGAGAAGGTGTTTCGCTTTGCAGAGGAGGAGCGTGATCGCGAGCACCGTGAGCCCGGTCAGCAGCTGGAGCCCACCGCCAAGCCGGAAACGACACGGCGCTCCTTCTTCTCGTAGCCCACTGCAAGGGAACGAGTAGAATAAAAATAGTACGACAGGGAGAAGCACGATGCATTGTTTCCTTGTGTTTGCCCTTCACTTTGCCTGCCCTGATGGCGCACCACGCCTCACACCAGGCATGTCATTCGATGCACGGCTCCGCATCTATGCCTCCTGTATGTCGCACCTCCTCTTCACATGTTTCCACATTTCTTCTCACAGCCTTACACGGATAAGCGACACACGCAACAAGAAGATTTTTGGAACAAGCGGAATCCACATGGTGCAGGCAGAAACCAAGTCTTGCACGCGACACCTACCACTGACATGGCATGTATGCTCTCACCACCAGCAGTGAAATGAAACAGCGAACAGTGCTCGTTGGACCTCAAAGTCTTCTCCCTTCCCAAATGCCCAACTTCCGGATACTCCAACAAAACGCATTGCGCTGAAATGGTTTCCTGTCTCTCCCCTCTCTCCCCATCTTCCTTCCCTTCTTCTCCTTGCTCTAAAACCCCAAAACTAACTGTCAACATCACTGTATAGTGTATCCTTTGTCCTTCACGCACTAGCCATGTCCTGCCCGCGTGTGTCGTACCGCCGCCGCATGCACTATGCGACGCGCGGCAACCGCATGAAGATGGTCCGCACCCCCGGCAACAAGCTCGTCATGCAGAAGCGCACCAAGCGTAGCCAGGGTATCCACACCCCGTGGGTGCTCGGCCACAAGCGCCTCGGCGGCACCAAGGCCCTCCGCCACATCGCCGCCCGCTCTGCGGACCGCCACGAGAAGACCGTGTCCCGCGCCTACGGTGGCGTGCTCAGCCACGACCAGGTCCGCGACCGCATCGTCCGCGCCTTCCTGATTGAGGAGCAGCGCATCGTCAAGCACGCCCTCGCGGCCCACGCCCGCCACCAGGTGCAGAAGAAGCGCTCCCTCAACAAGCGCAAGAAGCAGGCCGAGAAGACGAAGCGCGTGACGACCAAGATCGCGTCCAAGAGCATCACCAAGAAGGCCGCCCCCAAGGCCGCCAACCGCCAGCGCGTGCCCGTCGGTGCCAAGCTCGCCGCCCCCAAAAAGAAGTAAACAGAAGAAAACAAAGAGGAAGCATAGCATGGAGGAATTACAAAAAACAAAACAAAACGGGAATGATTTAGAAAATGAACTGAGCGCGATAAGTTAATTTCCTTTGACTATCTCGCTTGTTTTGTTTTGTTTTCTGAATCCCCTTTTTTTTCGTTCCTTCTGTATGTGTCTCTTTCTCATTTTTCTTACTTCTCCCTGGAAGTCGGTGGACGTGTGGGACCTCAATGGAAGCCACGTGCGCTTCCCTTGTGCCTAGTGTCCAACAAGATATATCCCTCTGCGTTGTGCATCAGGCCAAGACGCGCACTCGGCCTTCCGTGCGCTTACGGATACCTCCCTTTCCTTCTTTTCTTTTTATTTGTTACCTTCAAAGCAAAAAAAAAAACAAAAACAAAAAAAGAAACATCATATATATAAGAGCCCAATGACTCGCACCGAACAACCTTTGCAAGCGAGGACCGCGTGAATCCTTCTTTATCGTGGGCCTCTCTTTGTCTTTTCACCTCCTTTCTGGTTTCCCGAAGTAGTGCTGCACAGTGCGTCGTGTGAGTGCTATGGGCAGGGAGAGGACGTGATGGGGAGTGTGAAGGGGACAAAGACGTGACGCATGTGAACGAGGGAAGTCAGGGAGGCACGGATTTACCTTCCTATCGATTCTTCCACACGCTGTCTTTGGATCAATCGTCGCCCTTGCGAATCAAAAATAAAAAGAAAGATTATGCCCTCCTTCATACGCTGCATCACCACCACCACCATCTTATCTTCTGCCTTTTCTTTCTTATTCTTCGCGTGCATCACCTTTTTTTTTCTTTTTGGCTCCTTGTTTCGTGATGGAATATCACGTGCACAACGAATATTCAACCCATCTCCCTGAACATTCCGCAGGCTTAGTTTCTAAGCGACTAGAATTTCTCCCTACAAACGGAAACGCTAAATCACATAACTTCTCTTTTCTTTTTTTTTTAGAGATTCACTTAAAAAGAAATTACACGCAGGTTTACTTTACGACAAGCATCCTTCTTCTTCTTTCTTTTCTCTCAGGTCTCCTGTTTCCTATTACCTAGAAGGATTTTCACCGGAGCACCTCCACAGAGTTCACGAGGTCCCATCGTTTTTTCGGCCCTTCTCGACTGTGCTCACTGCTTCTTTTATTGCCCGCCTCTCTCTCTCTCTCTTCCGAAACTCCCCCCCTGCACACGCGTTTGACGTTCCTTGTTTTTTCAAACCTCAACGCCCACGTGTGTCGCACACAAGTCTTTACTTTCACTAGAACTTTTTGAATAATTATTACCCCTCTTTTTTTTTTTAAAGAGCACCTTACAACACCCCTCACCTACCCAAGAATCTGTCAAGCAGCCTTCTGCCTCAACTCTACGCTCCCACAACGCTTGTTGCGCTACATTAGACCTCTTACATTTCCCCAAAACGCAAACAGAAAGGACTCAGAAGGCATAGCCCAATCTTTGCCTACATTGCTTTCCTTCTGCACACTTGATTCCTTCTCATGGCTGATACCGTCCGCCCTGCGGTCCTTCCCAAGAAGGAGGACCTTCCCTCCTCCCTGCAGGCGGTGCTCAAGGAGTACGGCCGCCCCGTCTCTCCGCAGGACCTGGCCCACCTCGCCGCCACCAGCCCTGCCGTCCGCTGCGAGGCCCTCCGCATGCTCTACCAAGGCTGCCAGCCAGCCCACATTATGAAGTACCTCATCTCCATGGCAACGACACCCGATCTGACCCGCCAGGACATGCGCGAGGCCGCGGCACAGGTCCGGCGCAACAGCTTCCCGCACGGGATGGACACATCGGCAGCGGTGACGTCCGCGCCAGGCAACGCCAAGGCAGCCGTCACGCCGCCGCCGGTGGTGGCGGCGACCCCTACCAAGGGCCGCTCCGCCACTCCGGTGCAGGAGGCCAAGGCGACGAAGCGCAAAGCTACCACGGGAAAGGCGTCTGGCAAGTCGGGCGCCGCAGCCAAGAAGGCAAGCGCCGCGGTCGATGACCTTGGACTCTCCAGCGCCGACTTTGGCGTGGTTCTTCAGCGCACGAATTCATCCGCGGCGGCCTTGACGACGACGACCACCACCACCACCAAGAAGAAGACGACGACCGCAGCGGTGCATCACGACCCGCAGCCGCAACGTAAAGCGGGAACGGTAAAGAAGGCGCCACAGGCACAGCCTCAGCAGGCATCGCAGCGCGCCGTGTCTGTGAACACCATGATTTCCATCTCCCCCCCCTCCTCGGAAGACGACGAGCCGTTCGACAGCGATGCGGAAGGCATCTTCCTTGGCAGCAGCGGCACTGGTACCTCGTCGCACCGCATCGTCGGAGGCGACGGCACGGCTCACCCCAACGGCGGCGACGGCACTATCCCTGCCGTCCACAAGCCGTCAGTCACATTCGCCCCCGTGGAAAAGCCAGCGGCGGCGGCAGCGGTGGCTCCGTCCATGCCCACGCTCGAGTCCGCAGATGTGGACGAGGAGTCGTCGGTCCGTCGTACCCGCGGCACCGCACCGCCCAGCAACACCGCACGCGCCATCAGCTTCAGCTCCTGCGTCAACGGGCGTGCGACGCAGGACATGGCCGACGCGGAGGACGATGACGTGGACAGCAGCCTGCCACCTACCGTCACAAAGCGCAGCATCAACAAAGGACGGGGCACCTTCATCGGCAACCCACCCACCCCAACGACGCCGCCCGCGCCGAAGCAACAGCAGCGGCAACCAAAGAGCGTGTCGCCTGGTACGGCCATGGCGCAGACCCTGCAGAGCCGCCTGCACCCTCAGCCTCTTCCAGACGCTGGTGCAGAGAAGAAACTTGCGCCACAGCCGGCACAGCAGCATCCGGTCGTTGCCCGGAAAAAACCTGCGAGCCCGCAGCCGGTGCGGGTGACCCCTGCAGCCGCCGCCCACGCCTCGGCCGTCGTGGCCGCGGCGGAAAAGGCGGAGAAGGCGGTGCCCGCACGGGACACCTCTCCACAGGTGCAACCACCTGCCAACGCCACGATGATTGTCTCCTACGTGGACGACACAAAGCGCGCGCACCACGCCAACACGACAGCAGCCTTCCACCATGCGACCTACGCCCAGCCACAGATAGCGCCTGCGCCGGTGGAGATGGCCTACACGGAGCTTTCCTGCGGCCGCAGCGACGGCTCACCCTCGGTGCTGCCCCCACTTGACTTCAGCGGGCTCGGCAGCAGCAACGGCCCGCAGCAGCGGCCTCAGCCACAGAACGCGTGCACCATGCCGGCGAACGGGACACCGCGCGGGGCGGTCATGGAGCGGCTGCGGCGGCAGGGCACAGGAGCCTACCTAAGCCCCAAGCAGCGGCCCTCGACGCCAAACCACCCGCGCACCAGCGGCGGCATCGCGCGCGGCTCCGGCAGCACAGGCCAACGCCGCCCGTCAGGTGCGACCCCAAAGGCGAGTCCACGCGACATGCCATGCTCGGGCCGCCGTCGGGCCAATGTGATGGAGGAAGCCCGCAGCCACACCAACACCCCGCGGGGCTCCGACACAGCCGAGGATGCTGTGCGCCGCTACCGTCAACAGCACTCCGCGGCATGGAATGAAACCTTTGGCGTCTATGTCACGCACCCCAACAAGCTCCGCAAGCTGCCCTCCTACAGCGCCGGGCTTACCGGGGCACAGGGCGGAGGCCAGTCGCGCGATACAGCACCGGCAACGGCCTTCCAGCGCCGCCCTTCTAACGCAGCCGGGGCACTGCTCACGACGCCGCGCTCCCCTCGCACGCGCAACGCAGACACGGTCAGTGGCAGCGGCCGTGGTCAAGACATCTTTTCCCGCGCCGCCACCAGCACCGACGCCACGTCTCGCAAGAAGCGTCGCGGCACCACTGGCATGAAGCCGTCCGAGGGAGCGGCCTTCATGGTGACGCCGCGAAGCGCTCGCGGGGCCAAGACGGCCCGTGCACGCATTGCAGAACCCTTCTCACGCAACAACACCGCCGCCCCTGCCTTTGGGCACCCGCAGCATGCCGCCGGTGGCTTCACCCGCTCTCACACCGCCACCGCAGGCTTGCAGTCCACGGCGGCCGCCGTGACCTTTGCTCGCACCGCCTCTCTGAACGGTTGGCGCGCCTGCTACGATGCCGAGGATGGCAACGACGCGGCGGTGATGGCGGGCTACATCCACAGCTCTCCCTTTGGGCGTCTCGCCTCTGCCCGCACGCAGCTGGCGAACAACAATATTGCCGGGCACCTTGGCCAGGCTAGCCCACGCGGTGGCGGCGGTGGCAGCGGTGGCGCGAAGCCGATGCCGGCTGCAGAGTTCGCCGCAACACCATCCTTCCAGCGCATGGCGAGCCGGTACGAGGACTTCAACCCCAACATCACAAGCGAAGGCTACACCCGCATGCCCAGCCGCTACGCCCAGCCGCAGCCTCTGCAGCGCACCGCAAGTGCCACGGCCGCCGCGCTGGCCCGCAAGCACAGCACGGCAGCCGCTGCTCAGGGGACGCAGCACCCCTACGACCTCGGCCTCTCTGGTGGCGCCTATGGCAGCTACTACGATCAGGCCTACGTCATGTACACGGAGGAGGAGGAGGAGAAGCAGCAGCCGCGCTCCGGTCGTCGCTTTGGACGCCGCCCGTCAGGCAGTGCCGTCGCCGCCCGTCGCACGGCTACCGTTGGGGCTCCCCGCCGTGGCTTCCGTGCACCGGGCGTGGACAAGGAGAATGATGGCGTCACGCCCATGCACGCTGTGACGTATCAGCGTCGTGCAGGGCATTCTCAACCGGCCACCTCCCGCGGGGCGGCGGCCCGCGCTCGCCCGGTGCGCCGTCACCCCAACACCACTACCGCTCCTGCGGGGCCCTCTGGAGATGTTTTTGAACGTCTGACTTCGCAGTTCTACTCCCACGAGACCACGCACGCGCACACCATGCAACAACAGCAGCAGCAGCACTACATGGCGCAACCCCTGCGCCAGGCTGCCAACCCAAGCGGACTGTCGCCTCGTTCGCATCCACGCCCGCTGCAGCGGCAGGAGACCAACACCTACGGCAATGGCTTTCAGCGCACCAAATCGATGAACAAGAAGATGTCCGGCATTGTCGTGAGCAGCAGCGCGCAGGGCAACCAAATTTTTAACCGCACGGCTTCCACCAACGCGGGTCACGCGTGAGGGAGAGGGGACGAGTGCTCTTAAAGACCTCCTTTCCCCTTGTTCTCTCTTGTCCTGGCCATCTCTCGTCCCAGGCCTGAGAGCCCACGCCAGAACCCTGCAGCCTTGATTTCTTATTCATTCTCATTCACTCCTGTACCTTGAATAAATCCGATTTTTTTTTTTTTTACGCGTGATGCTCTCTCTCTTTTTTTTTTCTCTTTCCACTTGGGTGTAATATTTGCTCTTCGTTTCTCTCTTTTTTTTTTTTTTTGTTAACTGCATTAGATAGCTAGATCCCATTTCACTCTCTTGACGCCTCCTACTTCCCTCCCCGTCTCTTTTTCAATTTACATTTGTGCTTCAGCATTCCTTTCATTTTCGTCCTCAAGGCGCCGCTTGCTTACACTGAACCTTTTCTTCTTCTTTCCCTTTACGAGTAGCTCGTCGCAGCGTTGTGTCTCTCACTCTCTTTGAAAAGTCTTAGATCCTCACCGATTGCACGCTTTTGTGAATCTTTCTTTCTGTTTCAAAAAAGAAAAAAAGAGAAAAAAAGAAGGAAATGAAGGAAGTGTCTCACCCCAGCAATCGGTTTAGTTACCACGTCACAGCCGAATATATGTCCGCATGTGTTTGTGTGTGTGTGAGAGAGAGCGTGTGCGCACCCCAAGTTACACTTGGTCCGCCTGCTCACGAGGAGCGATTCTCCAAGGATTGCCCCCTTCCCCCCCCCCCCTCGCAGAGGAGAGCGGCGGCTGAGTGAAGAAAAGGCAAGGCTCCAGAGCTTCCCACGCTGCCGCGTGAATGCCATTGAATGAGACGCGCAGCGCTAGGACACCGGTCACTCTGTCACACGGTTGACGGCAACTGCTTTCTTTTTCTCCCCCTTATCCTCCCCCTTCCCCTTTCTCCTCTTCTCTTCACCATTGCCAACCGATACGCGATCCACAACAACAAGAATTTCACCACTCTCTCCCTCTCTCTAGGCATCATTTCCTACGTCAAACCACCCCCGAGCCTTCCGAAGCATTTACGCTAAAGAAAGAAGTTTCCGTTGTAAAAGAAAAAAAAGAAAGGTCCGCCAACAAGGCTCCTTCGACGAAAAAAAAAACAGAAGCAGCCCAGTGTTTCCCACTGTACGTTTCCTCTTCCAGTTTTTTCCTCTCTCGTACCTTGTGGCTTGCTATTCTTGTTTTTTCCCCCCCACACACACTCTCTCCCAGCCGGACGTAATCTTCTTCAGACGAGGTGAAATCATCCCCTCAGCGGACCCAGTCAGATTTTATTTTCCGTCTGTTTACTCTCCTCTCCATCTCCCCTCTCCCCTTCTCTGTCCAAAAAAAAAAAAAAAAGCCGACCTTTTCGTTTTCTTTTCTTTCTTCCTTTTTCTTTTATCCTTCGCGCGTTTGAGTGTACCTGCGTCTCACGTTTCTCTCTCTTTTTTTTTCTGTTATCCTTTGTTCTCTCTGTTCTCATTTTTGATTTTCTCTCTGCCATTCTTTCTTTTTCTTCTCTTTTGCTAAAGAAAAAAAAGAAGAACAGAAAGGAACTTCTATCCTTCCGCGAAGAGTCTGAGTCTCACTTCCTTTCTCTTCTCTCTCTCTCTCTCTCTCTCTCCAGCAAACCTCCCTTCCTGCACTCACGCAGCCTGCGCCGTTCTGTTGTGAGTTCTCCTGTAACTACTGACCACTTCTCAAACGGGCGAACGAAACACGTGTATATATCTTTATTCATTTTAAGGAAGAAGACAGACGCACAGCAAAAAATAAAAAAATAAATAATAATAGTCATAACAACAACAGCATCTGACAGCGACAGCACCACTACCATCAGGGACCCTTTCTTGTTCAATACCCACGTTCGTTAACTCCGACTCCCCTTCTGTATAAAAGCTTCTATATTCATCGCCGCGTTGTGTTCTTGTCTATTATTCGGCCTCCCCCTTTTCTCTTTGCCGCTATCCTTTAATTTCACGTTTTTGTTCTTTATCTATTCCTCCCTGTCTGCCCCAGCAATTTCGCTTATCCACCTTTCCTTCTCTTGTTTTTTTCTCTCTGTCTCTCTCACACTTACGCAATATTCCTGTACATACGCCTTCATCCAAGACGCTCCCCCCTTCATCTTCTTCCCGCTTCCCTTGGTAGCACTTTCTATCTACTTCTTTGTTGTTATCATTGCTCTTAATCCCCTATCTGCCAATATCCTTTCGAGCAGTTCCTTCTTTTCGTTTTTTCCAGCGCACAAACATAAACAGAAAGGCGTAACCGGAAAGCTCTCTATCCCCTCAACCCCCCCCCCCCCCCGGCCTCGTTCTTATTCTCCTAACACCGCTCACCCGTACACGCGTGTTCACAGAGAAAAGAAGAAACATAACCAAAGCAAAGTACACAAGAAAGCAAGAACTGTAAAAAGAAAAAAGAAAAAAAAAGACTGAGAAAAGATGACCACCGTCGACTTCAACGAGATTGACTGGAGCGCCAACGCCAACGATGCTCTCTTCAGCGCCGCACCAGGCGAGTCCACAGGCGATGGCATTCTGGCAGTGAACCCTCGCGACGTCCGCCGTGCGGAAACCGCCCCCATGGTGCTGACCATCCTCGGCGCCGACGGCACTCTTTGTGTTGGCGGTCTCGAGGACGAGGTCGCGCCCGGGGAGGAGTACCGCTACACGCAGGAGTACCACGACTTGTACTTTAGCAAGATGCCGCGTGACCCGCGCATGCTGCCCCCGCTCACCCGCCGAGGCCGCGTCACCACCGTCGCCACCGCCGCCACCGCCGCCACCGCCGCCACCGCCATCAACGGGACGGCTGCGGGCAGCGTCCATGACTCCGCCGCCGACAGCCTTGCCGCACGCAGCGGCACCATTGGCGAGGGCCTCGCCAAGCTCTCGTCGGGGCTGCCGAGCAAGACGCCGTACACGGCCACAACGACGACCTTCGCAGCGGACCATGTCACTGCCGCGCCTATTCCCCAGCAGCAGCAGCAGCAGCAGTCGCAGTCGTTCATGAAGCGCCATGGTAGCCCTGCCGAGCAGCAGCTGCAGGCGCAGGCCGACGTGCCCCCCAAGGTGTACGCTTCCAAGCTCCGGGAGTACATTGAGACGTTCCGCCCGGACTGGGGCTACGACCAGATTCGCGGTCAGGTGTTTGAGTTCTCTGGCGATCAGGACGGCAGCCGTCTGGTGCAGCGCCTGATTGAGAAGCCCGAGAACATGCCCGAGATGTTCGACGAGGTGTACACCAAGTTTGAGGAGATGGCCAAGGACGTCTTTGGAAACTATGTCCTGCAGAAGCTGTTTGAGTCCGTGCCCAAGGCGGTCGAGGCCGCCAAGACGGACGCGTCGCTGGCGCCGGAGGTGGCCCAGGCAGTGCTGGCGGCTGACATGATGCCGCGCCTCGTCAGCAAGGTCCGTGGTCACCTCAAGGAGTATAGCATGAACACCTACGGCTGCCGTGTGATGCAGAAGGCGCTGGACAACATGGACGACGCCGACCGCGAGTCCATCATTCACGAGGTGGACGGCTGCGTCACGCAGTGCGTCTTTGACCAGAATGCGAACCACGTCATTCAGCGCATGGTCGAAGTCTGCCCGGCCCGCTGCCAGTTTATCATTGACGCCTTTGTGCCGGAGCTGCGCGAGCTGTCCTACCACGCGTACGGCTGCCGTGTCCTGCAGCGCACCTTTGAAATGTGCCACAACGTCCCCGAGGTGAACATCCGCCCCCTGCTCGAGCACGTGCTCACCTGCATTAACGAGTTCACGCTGCACCAGTTTGGCAACTACGTGGTGCAGCACGCGATGCTGAACGCACCCGAGGACCTGCGCGCCCGCTTCGTCGCCGCGCTGAGCCCATCGGTGTACGCCCTGTCGTGCTCCAAGTTTGCGAGCAACGTCGCGGAGAAGGTGATCTGCGCCGCCAACGAGGCGGAGCGGGATAAGATTATCGAGTCCCTGACGAAGCCCATGGGCGAATCCCAGGGCGGCAACTACCTTGTGCTGATGATGCAGGACACATACGCCAACTACGTCGTGCAGCGCCTTCTCGAGAGCGTGTCGCAGGCGCAGCGCCAGCGCATCGGGGAACTGGTGAGCCCGCACGTGGAGCTCATCAACGCTTCCGTCTACGGTCGCCATCTGCTCCGCAAGATGCAGGCGATGGAGGTCATCTCTGCTGAGTTCCTCCGCATGAAGGGCATCGACGTGACCACGTCTGACTACAACGGTGCTGGGAACAACAACGGCCGCGGTGGCAACAACCGCAACCACAACGGCGGCAACAACAACCAGGGCAGCAACAACGGGAACGGAAGGAACAACCGCAACGGTGCCATGAGTGGCCACAACAATAACAACAACAACAACCGCAACATGTCTGGCAATAACAACAACAGCAATGGCTTCCGGAGCAACAACGGGCGCGGCGGGGACCGCAACAATAACAACAATAATAACAACAACCAACAGCAGCAGCAGCAGCAACAGCAGCAGCATCCTCAGATGATGGCGGCGATGCCTGGTATGATGTACCCCAGCGCCGCGTACCCGTACATGGGTTACATGCCCATGGCGACCTCCGCCACCCACGCCGACCCCGCGCAGGCGCAGCAGCAGGCCTTCGCCATGTTCCAGGCCGGCTTCCCAACCCCGACGCCCATGGCGACACCGAGCGGCTACATCAGCGTCCCTTCGGCCTCCATCTCCCCCACTCAGCTCCCGCTTGGCGCCACCGTGAGCAGCGGCAACCAGGGCGGCCACAGCAGCAATAACAACAACAACAATAACAGCGGAAGCAACCACCAGCGCACGGGTGGGAGGCGCTTCAACAATAACAACAATAACAACCGGAGCGGCAGTAGCAATCCCCACAACAACAACAACCGTGGCAGCAGCAACAGCCCTCAGCCGTTCTATGTCAATGGAGGCTACAACCCGGCCTCTGCCCAGCAGCAGCAGCAGCCGTCTATGATGGGCGGGTACTTCCCCGCTCAGGGGCAGCAGCCCATGTACATGGCATCCATGATGTCCCAGCCTCAGGCCCAGATGTACCAGGGGGGCAACAACAGCAATAGCAACAACGGCAATGGCAAGCGCTTCAACAACAATAACAGCAACAACGCCACAAATATGCGCAAGAACACCAACAACAACATGGGTGGTGGCAACAACAATAACAGCAACAACGGGAACCGGAAGCAAGGTGCCACGACCTATGTTGCCCCGAAGCGCAACGGCCTGGACTTCAACAACCAGGGCGGCAACCAGCCGTACATGGCGACGGATGGCAACGGCAACTTTGAAGCTGCGTCGTGCTAGAAGGAGAGAATCGCTCTTTTTTTTTTTTGAGTGTACCTTTGACACTTTTTTTTTCAATTCTAATTGTTGACTCATTTATCATTTTCTTTTTTTCTACTTTTTTTTTTTCAAATTCATGTGCACAGCTCCCGTGTGGTTTCACTGACGCTGACTTTTTTTCCCTTTCTTTCGAAGCTTCCCCATCTTTTTTTTTTTCTTTTGATGTTTACTTTTGTTTTCATTTCACGAATTGGAACTTTCTATCTTTCTCCTTCTTGTTGCTGCGACGGTAGCGGCAGTTCATCCGCAGTAACAAAGAGGAGGATCACAAAGAATCTCCCTCCCCCAGAAAAACCTCATAACACCTCAAACAGAGAGCGGAAGGTATTGCAGCTTGCGCTTTTTTTTTTTTTTTTAGCGTCAGCATCTCTGTGAGACCTTTCTCAGTTACATCTTCGTATTTTTTTTTTTTTTTTTTCATTCTCTCTTTGCCTTCTCCTCTGCCCCTCTCTCTTCTTAACCTCTCTCTGTGCTTCTGTGCGTTTCCCTCCCGTGTTTTTGTTGGCTTCCTGAACCACAGCAATTTCGCTGGCTTCTTTTCCTTGTGCCCGCTCTCTGTGGAGGAGCTGTCCAAGTGTGTTTTCTTCACTCGACCTAAGATTTGTTCCACCTTTGCTTTCCCCCTCTTTGCATCGATACGTTTTTTTTTTTTTGACCGATTTGTTTTCCGTTTTTTTTTTTCTTGAGGGCTTCCGAACATCAAAAACAAAAAAAACAAAAAAAAAACAAACGACAAACGCACACCGAAACGGAACTACCATGTGCTTATTCTCACACAATTTTCACTCCGCGTCTTGATTCACTTCTTTTTTTAAAAATTATTACTCTTTTTTTTTCTTTCATTTTGTCTTCTTGGAGTGAGAATCTTCATGCTTCTCGTGAAGCACTTTCCTCTCCTTTTTCGTTTCACCGCTTCTATTCCACTCCCCCATCGAATACCATGCTCCTTGTGATTTTCCTTCTTCTTTCTGCTCTCCGCGTTCTTCCTTTCTCTTTCTTTTCTACTTGTGTTTCTGTTCCTTGTCTCTTTTGTTTTCCGCACGTTTCATTCCGGCATGCGTGGCGTGCGATGTTAGCGCGTGTGTGTGTGTGTGTGTGTGTGTGCTAGTGGGGCACCCCGCACCATCGGCGCGCACACGTTTCTGTCACCTTTGCCGCGTCTCTTTCTTTTATTATTATTTCACCGCCGCTTTTCCCTTTCCCCCTTGGCAGCTTTTCTTGTCAATGTGTGTTGTGGAGGATGACACAGTGACAAAAAATAATAATAAGTTCCTTTCCGTTTATTGGCGGAAACGAGCCATTATCATTTCTTTTTTTGTTTCTCTTTGCGCAGGGTGTGGGGGACTAGCACTACACGCGTTGTCTCGCCCTCCTTTCCTCCCCCTCCCTCGCCAGGCCGTTTTCACTCATTCCATGTCGTAACGCACGGATGCCATCGCCCCCCCCCCCTCCCCACACCAAGCAGAGGGTGAGGGAAGCCACAGCGTTGGTCCCTTGCGAGGCAGGTCAGTGAGAGGGGCTTGCGTATCCTGTCGATTCAGTTTCTGCAGTCGTACTGTTCACGCAACCCTTTTTTTTTTTTTTCCTATCCTTCTCTGTCACGAGTTGTCTTCTCTGTTGTGTGTTCTGTCATAACAGCTCACTTCACATCGCACGCGTTTAATCGGGTTATCGATGTCCACACCATCGCGTTCGCTACACCTATATCTCCTCACTCTTCCTTTCTTATGTCTATACATTCTAGCACGATCCTCAACGCGAACCGCCTTTGGTTCATTTCTTTCGTTCGCTTGCCTTACCACAAACCCAAAAATAATAATAATATAATAATCCATATCCTCACCTTTAAACCACAACAACAGCAACAGCTTCTTTTACCTTTCCGCTTCTGCTGCTTTCTGTTTTTCTGTGTTGTTCTCTTCCTCATCTTTTCGTGGTCCTTTCTTCGAGTGTCCACCTTGTGCACGGACTCTGATTTTTGTCCTCTGTGCTTCTTCGTCCCTCTCTCACTTCCCTGATTTCCTCGTAGGCTTTCTTCACCTTCTTTTTTCTTTTCTTGCTTGGCAGGGCTTTCATCGGTGGGAGGACACCTCTTCGCCACGTCGTCTCCCGAGACGTCGTTTCCACGATGGCCTCCCACTGCATTGCCCGGCACCGACATTTCTTTTTTTCTTTTTTTCAAACTCGACCTGTACCGTAGCTTCTTATTACGCCTCCTCCTGCCTGCCTTCACATCGCTTCTTTGTTGAGGACGATGGGCGAGACCTAGTGTTCTTCCTTCTTCAATTACCTCTTCTTCACCTCCAGAATCACGTGCATTTGTTTTCACCTTGCCTTGTCACACAAATTTTCACTTTTGTTCGGTTGTGTGTTGTTGCAACATGAAGAAGAGGGAGCGTCAGCACAGGCGCGCAAGCACACAGGCAAGGCGACGGATAGGAGGTACGGTGAACTTCAACATTTTCTCTCTCCTTTTCTCTTTCTCTTTCTCTCTTTCTTTTCCTTTTCTTCTTGAGTGCTTGTGCATGTACATATTATGACAAACACAAGCCTACCAGTCAACTTGCCAGCACGAGAGCACGCGCTTTCCCATGCTTCGGGTTCGTTGGCGCTCCTCACTGCCTTTTATTCGACGTGTGCATCGGAGGGGATGCACACGCACACGCGTGTGCTTGTGTGCGTGTGCCAGTACAGCGTGTTATTCTCTGTGTTTTTCTTGCCCCTCTTTCTTTCTCTTTCTCACTTATGATGTCTTTCTACGAGGCTTCTCACTGTTATGTTTATGTCTAGGCTACTATTCCCTCTTTCTATCTCTCATGCAACAGAGTGAGCGTGTGGGCGCCCGTTGATTTATTCACTTCGTTTCCTTTTCTTTAAGCTTGCTAGGTTGCTTTTTTTTTTCTTTTAAACACTTCCCCACCATCTCCCATGTAGCTACTTGTGGTCGTCTTTATTGCTGCTACGCGCATGATTCATGTCACTGCTTATTCTTCCCTCGTGCAGCAATAAACACCAACTACCAATGTCATTTTCAGTTCGCTCCTCTTGTTACACCCTAGGTTCCCGTCGTTCTTACCTTTCTGTCTCTTTCTCTCTTTTTCTCTCTCTCTCTCGTGTCGAAGAGCAGCTTGTCAAAAGAAAACCAACAACCTTCGAATGCGTTGAGGAAGGCTGGCTGAGTGGGTATGGAGAAGCCCGTCTTGCGCAGCCAGTTCACCATTGCTGTTTCCAAGGCAAGGAATCAAAGAGGGATTGGGGAGAGAAAGAAAGCGGAAGCGTCCGCTTGCCAGCATCACCCTTTGTGGAAAGCTACACGAGCAAGGGATTGCAGGGAGGAAGAAAGGGTTGCATTGCATGGGGGCACCTGCATGCACGGCCATCTAGCCGTCACGCTCTGACTGCTTCTGTAATGCTCCTCTTCCCTTTGCCTACCCTCTCACTCTCTCTCTCTCTCCTTCCACCCCCTCAGAGGCCCTTCTCTCTCTCTCTCTTTCTTCCCAATCTTGGTACCGTGTTCCCTCCTCTTGCTCGTACCGCTCTCCCTCGCTTTCTTATGAATCCTTCCTTTGTCTCGTCGTTCTTCTCTGCCTCTATCCGACATGGGCTTCTGTAAATATGTTTCTTTTTTGCTTTTTCTTCAGATTGTGTCCCCTTCTCATCACTTCCTTCCTTAACTCGTTTTCCCACCCCCATTTTCTCCTCTTTTTTTTGTCTTTACATAAGGTCCCGGCTTTTTTTTTCTTTTCTTGTTTTCTTATCTTGAATCTCGCTTCTTTTCAGTTTTCCGTCTTGTGAGGGAACGTGTGATGTGTCTTGTCGCTACCTCCAGCAACACCCACCAGGGCACCTCTTCACTATTTATTCCCTCGTGTTCCTGCGAGAGGGGCAATGGGTCCGACAGCCCTCTCTCTGTTAACCAGCGCTTCTGAATACTCCCCTGTTCCTCTTCTCTTTGTTTGTGACTTGCGACCTCTTCTAGTAATTGAAAAAAAAAAAAGAAGAGAAAAGATAAGAACGGCGAGTACATGCCCCTCGGTCTTGTGTTTGACATCTTTTATTATTATATATTCCACTTTTGCAATGATTGTTTTTCTTTCTATCTTCTCTCTTCCTTTTTTTTGTTTTTCTCTGTCATTGCTCCTAATCTTCCCCTCTCTCCTCTCTCTCATTTCTCATGCACTTCCACTTACCCACATGAGAGGACATCCGCTGGTGATGGTGCTTCATGGATGACCACTGCGGGTGCTTGTTTGTCTTCTTGAAACCATTTCCTTTCTCTCCGTCCTTGTCTGTCCGTCGATGCTCACTCATTATTGTACTCAAAAAAAAAAAAACAAAAACTAATGACCCCCCCAAAAAAAAGAAAAGAAAAGAAGAGAGCGCGGCGAGAGGGTGTATAGAAGCAGGGACGTCCCGTGAGGCCTCTGCTTAAGAAAGAGAGAGAGAGAGGCGTAGTGCGTGAGGCCAATGCAGTATCCCAACAGAGGAGGCTGTTTGCGGCGCCGTTGGGGAAGGAGAGGGGATGGAGGGAGTGGAACGGATACCTTCGCAGGGCGTGCTCCAGAGGTGAATCCACGCTCGTGAACTTTATCCTCTCCCTCTCTCTCTCGTGCGCGCGCAGGGTGTGAGTGCACTCTCAAGCCTCTTCCCCTCCTCTATGTTGCACGAAAGGCGACTCCACGGTACAGGGGTGTCACATACCGTTGTGGCTTTGGCGCTGCAGCGACGTTGGTGTGCTCTGCGACCGCGCCGTCCGGCAGAGCCCCTCGTTTGTGTTTCGGATGCTATCATGAGTGGTCAAAGCAAAAATAAATAAATTAATATACGTCCGCATACCTCCTCCTACAATGAACTGCTTCCTCACCCTTTTTTTTTTAAAAATATAAATCACTGACATAATTCCAAATCTTGCGCGAAGCAGTAGGAAACAACTACACACCGTAGTCAATTCGTGTTTCGTCCTCCCCTACCTTTCTTTTCCTCTCTCTCGACAGCTCCGCTGCTGTGGGTGTTTGTGGTCAAGAAGGACTTGGGAACGTTCCCAGGTACGCAGCTACACTTTCACACACATACACAGCTGAGTTCACAGGGAATCAAGAAGCTGATCGTGCCCGAAAGAGAGAGGGATAGGCTTATTGAGTAGGACGTGATACTCATATCCAAAGGCGTGGTGGAACTCGCAATCGCCATAAACGTGCATCCTTACTTCTGTCGCAGACGTTTCTGTTGAAACGGAGCAGCATTGAAACCTTCCTAGCACACACATATACTTACGGGACAGTGAACGCTTTTTTCTTGTGATTAGAAAAAAAAAAGAAGAAGAACATCTATAGCAGAAATATAACGTCATTTCAAAACGTTTCAATTTGTTTTTAGACGCGAGTTTAGAAGATTTCAGAGATCCAATTCTGTTCCGTTTCGTGCTCTTCTTTTTATTGACAAAGGACTTTTGGTTTGCGGACCGTTCTTCCAGCTCCAAACCTCTCTCTTTTTTTTTCTCTTTTTATATATAAGAAAACCACTTCTTCCGTTGCCTGCTCTTTCACACCATGGCGTCATCCTCTAGCACGTTAGAGTCGTCTCCGCGGCTATATCAGATCCTCTGCATCGCGGATTTCTCCTCCCAAGATGAAATCAAGCGCGGGTACAAGCAGATGGCGCTCAAGTACCACCCCGACAAGAACCTCGACGACCCAACCTGCGTGGACAAGTTCCGCGAAGTCCGCATCGCCTACGAGGTCCTCTCCAACCCGGACAAGAAAAAGAAGTACGACATCTCGCTCAAGGTACACAAGGCAACCACAGGGCAGTACGGCCGGGCCGCGATGAACGGCGGCGCACGCAACCCGGCATCAACAGCGGTCCCTCGCGGCAACGCCTTCACGACCGGCAACATGAACGCCGATATTTACGAGGAGCTCCATCGCCAGCAGCAGCGTCGCACCGCGAGCCGCCCGAACCAGCCCCGTACCGCGTCCATGGGGCCCAAGCATAGCGCAGGCGGTGCAGGCAGCTACGCGAACCACACTAGCAGCGGCAGCGGCGGCGGTGGTGGCGGCGCAGCAGCTTCAAGCTCGTACACCAAGGAGCAGCAGGAGCTCTTCCGCAAGCGTGAGCGGGAGCGTCAGGCGGAGCTGAAGCGTCAGTTGGACAAGGAGCGTGCCGAGGCGCGTGAGCGGGAGCGGGAGCAGAAGCGCAAGGAGCAGGAGCGGCAGGAGGAGATGCTGCAGGAGCAGTGGCGGCGACAGCAAGCGGCGTACGCGGCGGCCACCGCCCCACCACGGAGCGCACGGCGGCCAGCGGCGGCAACCAGCACTGCGAGCGCCAACGCACCTTATGGGAACGGCGGCGCGGGCTATAGTGCAAGTTATAGCACCGCGGCATCATCAGGTGGCGGTGGTGGCAGCAGCAGCGCCTACGTCAATGGGGGCAGCACCCCACGACCTGGCACCCCAACACCAGTGACGCCTGCACAGCAGCAGCAGCAGCAGCAGCAGCAGCCAGGTTACCATTTCTCGACCCCGCCACGCAACGTGCCTGACCTGAACTTCGCCACGAATATCCACCTTAGTCGTGGTGGTGGGGACGCCATGGGGGCCCGCGCCTCACCCAGCACGCCACGCTCTGGCACACCCATCGGTCAGCGCGGCCCTCTTGGCGTGCAGCGGCCGGCCACCACGGGGACCCCGCGCTCGCAGCGCCGTGGCGTCAGTGCACACAGCAACGGCCCCGCCACCTTCGCCAGTGCCGAAGGGCTTTCCTTTCAGACCCTGGATGGGTCGGCGTTCATGAAGGCGCGCACCCCACGGGCGAATGTGAGCCCGACGCCCTCTCGCTCCACCGCGTCGCTGACCCCGCCTGCGCAGCCGCTGGCCAGCGACAGTGCCGCGCCTCGGCACTCCCCTGCCTTTCCCGTTGACGGCGACAAGAGCCGCGGCGGTGGTGGCGCCTACGCAACGCAGACCCACAGGCACCTACCCGCACGGCGTCGTGGGACGGCCAGCACCGACGAGCTCCCGCGCTCCTCTGGTGGAGGTGGTGGTGGTGGTGGTGGTGCAGGCGGCTCGGCGCGGGGACATCTCCGCGGCCGTGACGCCTCCCTGGGCCGGGCCAGCACCGCCAGCGACCTGAGCACCCCATATACCGGTCGCACCACGCACTCCACAACCGCACCGACCAATGCGAAAACGACCCGCACGGCGGCCGCCCTGCACGGAGCCAAGAACTCCCAGGCGGGGCAGCGTGAGCGGCAACGGCAGCGCGACCTGCGCGCGCAGGAGCAGGAGCAAGAACTGCAGCGCATTATTCGAGCGCGGAAGCAGCTGGAGAAGGCCAGAGAGGAGGCCGAGGACGCCAAGCGACGTGCCGATCCGGTGGGGTATTACCAGCGGTTGCTGGACCTCTGCAGCGCCGATGAGGCCAGCGAGCGGGACCAACTCATTGAGAAGGAGGAGGCCCTCGCACGGAAGCGCATTCTGCGCACCTGGGGCACGGACATGGGCGAGCTTCTCTACGGGCCAGCCATCCGGCTGCTCCAGGTGCAGGAGGAGGACGACCGCGCCGACATCAAGGAGGAGGAGCGTGCAGACGTTTGCCTTGTGGCCTTGGGTCTTGGAGAACTGAGAAACCGGCTGGCGGTGATGGCGCTGGAGCGACGTGATCGCAAGCAGCTGGCTGGCAAGGAGGCTGGCGCGGTCTACTACGTGCAGCGCGCCGATAAGCTCAAGGCCGCCTTGACATCCCAGGAGGCGACGCGGCGTCGGCAGCTGGAGCAGGAGGCGCACTTCAAGCGATGTTATCTCTTTGACGTGATGGGTCCAGAGTTCTTTGGCCGTATGGGACTGAGAGAAGAGGAGCGTGCGGCTCGGCGGCGTGCCGTGGCGAGCTGCTTTCCCCAAGGCCTCCCATCGACGGCAGCCACGACGGCGGCGAGCGCTTCCTCGCTGCAGAACTCTCCGCGCACGCGAACGTCTCTCAAGTCCGGGTACTGGACCGAAGACACGACCTCGCTGAACGCCACGGTAACTAACCTAGACGGCAGCGTTTCAACTATCGCGGCGGCTAACAGTTACGAGAGTGCTGCTGCTGCTGCTGCTGTCACGGGCAGAGGTGTTCTTCCTCCCACTGTGCGCGCGCTTGCCGAGGAAGAGGCCGCCCACCGCCACGCGTTGTTCACGTCTGAGGAGGCCGAGGCCATTCTCCTCCTCCGGCTGCGGGCAAATCGGCTGCGTGGCTGCCATGAAAAGGAAAAAGCGGCCGCTGTCACCGCCGCAACGCGCCGTGCCGCCCGGGAGAGCGCCGAACAAAAGAAACGCATCGCGGAGCTGGAGGCGGCGCTGGCGGCGGCCAAGGCTGAGGTGGCGCAGCTCCGAGTGCAGCGCTCAGAAGGCGGCGAGAGAGGCGAGGATGGGCTGCCGCGCGTGACATCACCGCCCATGCGCATCTGCACGCCGTCGTCATTAGGAGACTCTCCGCGTGAGTCTGAAGGAGAGGTGAAGGAGTCACGCCGCCCCGGCACAGGATCCTCTGCCACAGCTAAGAAGCCTCCTCCTCCACCACCCGGTCCTCCTTCTGCTCCGTCATCCTCGGCCAAGGCGACTGCAACGACAACAGCCGCTACGTCTGCCGCTCGCGTCGGCCCTAGCTCCGCCAAATACGCCAACTACACTGACCGTGCCCGAGCAGCGGAAGCCAACAGCAACGGAAACGCAGGAGGCGGCAGTCCTGGCGCTACGATGGCATCCCCTGCAGCTCCAGCGACCGCATCCTCGCCATCCTCGGGCAAGACGCCACCCGCCGACGGTGGCACCGATGGGGTGAGGCGACCCCTGACCGTGGAGGCGCGTTCCGAGGGCGGGCTCAACTTGGGGTGGTACACCTCGCGCTGGCGAGACGGCGGTGCCACCACCACACCCGACAAGCCACCAGCGGGCTGAGTCAACAAGGGCGAGGAGGTGTGTTGAGGGGAGTACCGCATCTCTGTCTCCTAACGTTCTCCCCCCTTCTCTCTTTCTCTCTCTCCCCCTGGTTCTGAATGTTCGTCTCACTCTGTTTTTGTTCTTCCTCTTCGCTTCTTCTTTCACCCCACGACTTCGCAGAAGCCACCGTTTCACGCTTTTTTCTCATTCGGACGGGCGACGGTGGACTTTACATTCCGTGGCGCAAACACGTTGGGGGGGGGGAGAAGGACAGAAACGGACAGCTGCAGGAGCTCATACCTGCACGTGTTCTCACGCGGCGTGCCTACCCCGCATTAATCCCATTATGTTGTTATGACCGGAAAGGAAGGGTTGAAATCTTCAATGAGTGCCCACCTCCCTACATCGCTCCGTCTTCTCCTGTTTTATGGAGGGTCCGCTGTCCCATTTGGTGTGATCCCCTCTGTTTTCACTTTCTCTTCGTCTTTGGGTGTGTCTCCTTCCACTTTCTTTTTTCTAGAATCTTATTTGGCGTACAGCTGCACGTTCCTCCTTCTCTCGGAGAAAACGTAACAGCAACGTATCTTGTCTGCCGCCCTTCACCGTAGCGTGTGTTTTATCTTTTTTTTTCCTTCTTGTTCTGTTCAACACACGCTACTTCCTTTTGACCATTTTCTGTTTATTTTCCTATCATTTAAATATTTTTTCTTGTGTTTTTGTTTTTCCTTCACCACCCACGCTTACAACCTCTGTCTCCCTTTCTCTCTCTGTACATCTATCAAGATCCATAAACAAGAAACTGAATCAAAGCAATAACAAACGCGCCTACATCATGTAGAACATGTAATCCTTCTGTCACGGGTGAAAGATGATGAGGAATAAGTCAACAAGTATGAACGCGGTGACGTTGATCTCAGGGAGGCAAGCGTGTTGGTGGTGGATACACACGTGTCGAAGAGGGCAACATACAGACACATTATATTCCTGTGTTGCACGTGAACACAATGAAGGTAGAGCGGTTCACTTGTGCTTGGTGATAAGAGAAAGCAAAAAAAAAAAAATAATATATTCAGCAAATAAAAGTGCGCACTCTCGTCTACCTTGCTTCTCCCTCCTCACCTTGCGCACGGATTTTCTAACGGGACACTCTCTTACCGTTTTCTATTGGATGTAACACGCTCTAAGTTCATCTCACACCAAACAAAGTTGAACACACACACACACACACACACACACAGTCGAAAGTTTTCTTTTTAAAATCGCTATCAAAAAAGCGTTTTTCCTCAGAACAATCAAAGAGAAGAACGCTTCAGCAACAAGAACACGTCGAGAAGAACACGTTATACGCTTCCGGACAGGCATCTCACCTTTCCCCTGCCCCCCCCCCCCCCCGCACACAATGGGTTCTAGCATCTCCAAGGCCCAACTGGGGGAGTACAAGGAGGTTGTGAAGGATCGCATGAATGAGGAGGCCATCGCCTTCCTCTACATGAAGTTCTCGGCCGCCGCCCCCGACGGCGAGATGACACCCGCCCTCTTCAAGAAATACATTGAGAGCACAGGCGTCTACAAGAACAAGAAGGTGGATGCCGTCATTGCAGCGGGAAGTCAGTCCGATGGGAACGGCTTCGCAAGCGTGTTCAATGGCAAGAAGGCTGCCCCTGACGGGAAGGAGGAGGAACCGAGCGAGGCCACCATCGATGACGGCTACGCGCATCTGTTCCGCGGCTACGACCTCGACCACGACGGCTCCATCAACTTCAAGGAGTTTCTCATTTACCACCTAGCGATGCTCTACAGCACAGAGGAGCTCTTCTACATCATCTTCAACACGTACGATGCAGATCAGGACGGCTACCTCAGCCTTGGCGATATCAAGGGCGTCATCACGGCCAGCACGCGGTATGTTGGCGATTACGACGTGCGGGACCGTGAGGTGCAGCGTGTGATTGACGAGGAGGCGCGTCGCTTGTTCGGCTTTCTGGACATTAGAAAACAAGGCCGCGTGCAGAAGGAGGACATGCGGCTCGTGTGTCAAAGATATCCTCAGGTGCTGGAAAAGATGAAGAACCTCATGTAGGCCATCCAGCACCGACGGGAATGGCTCTTCGCTCTCCTTGAGGAGCCGAAGATCGGCTGGGACGGCGGAGAGAGAGAGAAGCGCAGCCCTTTCGTTGTTCTGCTTTGGTCTTGTGGTGTGTGGTATGTGGTGTTTCCTTCTTACCTGCAAAAACGTTTTCCCATTTCGAGTTCCTAGAGTAGGGAAAACGGTGTGCTGAATGGAGGCAAAGCTCATCTCCTGTAGATTTTATTGACGGAAAAAACAAACAAAAGATGAACAAGAAAAGAAATGGGGGTAGCTCGATAAAATTGATTTCACTGGTTCTGCTTTTTTGTACAATGCGCTTCGCTTCACAAAAGCCTAACGCTTCTTCCCGTGTGTGTGTGTTCTCTCCGTTGTGTTCGACATCCCTTTTCCTCTTGCGTTCATTACGTTTTTTCCTTTGTTTTTTATTTATTTTTAGAGTGCGTTTTCAGCTCTTTGACCACGCCGTCCGCCCCATTCGTCTTTTGCAATGTGTCAGCCTGGACCACAAAACATACTTACAGGTGGTCGGTGCGTTTGTGTATCGCGTGTGACCAATGAATACTGTTATCTTTTTTTTCTTCTTTGTCTTCTTCTTCCATTGTTTCCTTCCTGTACTTTATTCTCTGCCCTCTCGTTTCACTTTATGTGTTGCTCGTATCCCAAGGCTTCTCCTCCTTGTTCTCCGTCGCTGCCATGCGGGCGATGCCGGAGCGTTCCGCACTCGCAGCGAATGCGATGGGATGCTGTCGTGACGAGCGCTGAAGAAGGGAGGATTGCTTTGGCGCATCCGGGTTTCGTTTACAGCGCATTTTCCCATGAAGGTGCCCTCTCTCTGTCTCTCCCCTTCAGTTTGCCTTGCAGCATTGAAGGGAAGAGAGAATACCCATACACAACAGATAATAAGGAATAGTGTGAAAGGAGTGATCAGAAGACGGCGAGGACTCTGACATCGTTGAGGACAAGGCGTGCTGTGTGGGGGACAATAGATATTGTGGGTGCATGTACCGGGGGGCTTTGGTACCCACACTCAACTCTCCCACGCACGCATGCACACCCTCTCTCCGGACACGCAATCATTACTCTACGAGGCAACACACGCTGCAGTACGGAGCTGCATGAGCATGGCCCTTGTGCTCAGAGTGCGTGTGAGAGCGTGGGAATGCGGTGGCCAGACCAAGCAATCTTCTCGTCTCTGTATGGGTTGCCTGGCCATGCGAGGAAGAAGGGTGAAATGGATCCTTCACCTTTGTTTCTCTCTCTCTTTCTCTCTCTTATTGTGTTGCTGCCACACAACTCCCTTAGGAATAGCCAAGGAAGAAAAGAAAGGAAAAGAAAAAAGGACTGGGGTAAGTATTCTGAGCCAACGAATCAAAAAAGAACTCAAAGGCCAGTGCAAACCTATCTACGTCCCCCAAGAACACACGCACACACACACACACACACACATAAGCCCCACACAGCGAGAAAAGAAAAGTGCACCGAACAAGAATTCAAACCAATAAAACATTTTGTATATATACAAGAAAGAGGAAACTAACTGATATTCTCGGCCTCGTGCACACTGTCATTCCAACACGACTCGCGTGCTCGACTAGCGTTCAGAACTGTTTCAAAAAAAGGAAGAAGATTCTGTTTCGTTTTTTTTTTCTCTCGAAGGACAACACACACACACACACACACACAATTTCTATCAGTGCCTTCGTTCTTTCGTTGTACCTACCTCTCTGCGTTTTGCGGGAAAACCCAAGGAAAACCACAACAACAAGAGCAGATAAAAACGAGGGATACTCTTGTGTGAACGGGTTAAGCGCATTCACTTCAGCCGAACCACGCTCCGTTAATCCCGTGTGCTCTTTGTTTCACATTTATTTCGTCTAGTTGTTGTGTGCCAGACGTCGATTTTTTTTTTTCTTTCTGAATACAAAGGTCCCACCTGCACTTTGCGCTCAGTCCGCGTTGCTCTCTGCGGTGCCGCTTCCCCCCGCTCCCTCGCGCCGTTGTTGCTGCTGCGAATCCCATCGCTGCTCTTGTTATTGGAGAACACACACACACACACACACACACACACACACCGCGTGCTGTCGTTTCTTTGGTGACTTTTTTTTTCTCTCTCTCTCATTTGTATCTTCTCCATCTTAGGCCTCTTTGTGCTTTTTTTCTGTTTTGTGCTTCAGACGCTTTCCAGGACTCACCTCGTTGTTATTGGGGGATCTGTCGTCTATCGTTTCACCAACCCTCGAGGAGGCAGCCTCTTCAAGCGGTGCCTTCAGCCGACAGGAAGTGAAGCAGTCTGCTCTCTTTCTCTCTCTTCTCAAAGGAAACAAAGAGGGGCGACTGTCGTAGCGGGAGAAAAACTCGCTAGAACTCCTTGTTGCAGGATCACCATCTGAATAATAATAATACAATCTTACACACGAAAGAAAGAAAAGGGAATCCTGTCTCGATTGTATTGCGAGCTTGCCCTTCTCTCTTTGGTTGCCGTTGTTCATCGAAAAACAAAAGCACTCGCTAAGCCCGTGAGCTTCCTTCGTCTCTGATATCCATCATTCTCCTCTCACCCTTTCTTTTTGTGTGTGTCTGTCTGAGGCCCTACCGCCTACCCGACGTTGGTACTCCTTTGCCCTTGGCCCTTTCCTTTGTTGCTGTGGCGCACCCAAGTTTTGACTGCTGAAGGTTTCACTATTCTACACCTTTTTTTTTCCTTCTGTGATCCGAATCCCCTCCGTCCGGCCTCATTTCCTCACTCCATCTTCCTCATTTTTGTGTAGTTGTTGTTGTGTGATTCTTCCTTCTCCCTCTCTCAGCTTGCTCCAAGAAAATCTTTTTTTTTTGAAAGTTGACTTCCTCGTACCACCGGGTTTTCAAGTTTTTGTGGACGTGGCCGCTAACGCTCCGCACCGTTGCAAAGGGAGAAAAACAACAACAATCGCAAGCGCCGTCATCTCACGCTTCCTTCTCATCTGGGTCTTTGATACCGCCCTTCACTTGGCCTTCCCCCCCCCCATTCAGCGTTACCTCTGGTGAACCACTTCCAAGCGACGGATCCATTCACAGTTTTCATCTCTCCACACAAGAGGAAACAAACAAACAAAAAGCGTCAAAGGAAGGAGACGTATTACTAGCAAGAGTTTTTTTTTGTGTGTAACTTCCGTATTCTACATCTTCGCTCCCCCCTCCTTTCCTCTCCTCCCCCTCCTTCTTTCGCACTACTACGACTACTACTCCATTATATTTCTCGCTTCCGCTTAATCTTCATCCCTCAAGTTCTTTCACCGAAGAGCTCGGCTCTCTTCTTCTTCTTCTTCTTCTTCTCTACTGTGCCATCATCTCGCACGTGTGTTTTGTGCTTTCTCTTTTTTTTTTTGTTTTCCATTCCTACGCTCTCCCTTTCTTGTTGCACCTTCGGCATTTTTTTCCTTTTCTTTTTTCCCACTGTGGTCCTCAAGCAGCTCCTTGTTTCATCTCGAAACGGACTCACTGCTATCCAAAATATTCTCCTGCCCACCTCCCGGTTTCGCTTTTCCTTCTCGCTTATCCTTTCCGTTGTGAACGTTTGGTGAACATCTGTTCCAGTGTGTGTCATCGGTTGTTTCTCTTCTTTCTTTTTAATTTATTTTGATCGTCGTATTCCTTCTTCTTCTTCCAACGCTGGAAGCATCGCTGAAATCAAGACAACCGTCGGTGTCACTCGTCCTGTAGTCTTGAATACGGTGCGATTTTTTTTTTTTGTCTAATAAGTCTTTCTGCATTCGTGTGTGTCATTTATCTGCGCATCGCCATCTCTATATTTCCTCCACTGCCCACTCTTGCTTTGTCATAAGACCTTGTCTTTTTCGTTTTTCAACTCGGTTGGTTATCCTTTTTTTCTTCTGAAGTACTAAGGTGGTAGAGGTTGAGAAGGAGAGGACGAGAGGAAATGAGCGAGTTGACGAGCAGCTCGACGCTCTCCTCACCAGTAGCGCGGCCGATTGCGACGGCCAATGCCCGCCGTGGGCAGACAACGACGCCTTCGTCGCCGTCCTCACCAAAGACGTCGCTTTCGCCTACAAAAAAAGGCAGCGGCAAGAAGAAGAAGAAACTCTCTTTCCCGTCTGGTGTGACGTCACCCTCCGAGGGCGGGGGGTGTGCGGTGGCGGCAGCGGACGGCGAGGGCAGCGGCAGTAGCCCTGCCCTCTTCGCCCCTGTTCGCGCACAAGGCTCGAGTACCGCGTCGGCTGGTCAGCGGCTGAGCAGCAGCCGACTCAGCAACGCCAGCAGCAACATGGCGGCAGGGACCACCGCAGCAGGTGAGGGCTCTGGCACGACGGAGGGCGTGAAGCGAAGGTCCGAGGGGGCACAAGGACACGAGGAAGTCCAGCATCCGGCAGCTGGTAAGACATGGAGCGGCGAGCAACTGAAAGAGGACGCGACGCCTTCATTGGCGGCGGTCGTGGATGTTGCAAAGACACGCAGAAGAGCAACGGCAGTGAAAGATGAAGAAGCCGCGCCATCATCATCCTCCTCCTCCTCCTCCAGGGGTGACACACCACCCTCTGCGGACACCGCGGCCGCGACCAAAACTTCGCAGGGCGGGGCTCCACAAGCCTCGTCACGAACACACGCGCAGGAGTCCCATGAGGGCGAAACGGACAACGGCAATGTCGACGAGGACGACGGCGATGCGGCCGAGGAAGAGAGCGACACGACGGAGACGAATGGAAGTCGCACCCGTCACCCCGGCAGCGACGCAGAGAAACCAGCCAAAGAATCAAAGAAAGGGAAAAAGACAAAGGCTTCCACAGGCGAGGGCGATGCGGAGGCGTCCACAGGGACAAGCGGGGCGTCCAAGGCGGTTGAGAAGAAAAAGAAAAAGAAGAAACCCAAAAAGAAGCGCCAGCAGGCGGCCGTCACGGAGGAGGCCGCCCTGCAGCAGCAGCTGCAACAACAACAAGAGGAGGCCGAGGAGTACTACGCGGCGCAGGCCGCCGCTGAGTACCACTCGGCTATGATGGCGCATCATCACCATCAGCAGCAGCAACAGTGGTACGGCCCGTACCCACCCCCCAGTCACGGACCGGTGCCCCCGCACCTTCAGCATCCGCACCTTCTCGCCCAGCACCAGCATCTGCAACACCAGCAGCAGCAACAGATGACTATGTTTTATCACGCCCAAGGACCCCATAGCGTGGCCGGTGGAGACTACAACACCAGTGGGGAAGGCTTCGCCAACATGCAGCCGCAGAGCCCGCACACTCTTCCCATGCCCATCGATAATCTTGCTATGCAACAACAGCAACAGCAGCAGCAGCAGCAGCAGCAGCAGCATCATCATCATCAACACATGTACAGCGAAGACATGTCCGTCGGGTCGCCCACGCGCTCGAACACCAAAGGCAGTGTGCAGAACGTTCCTCACCAGGGCTCGCGGACCTCATCGAACCACCCACCGCCTATGCGGTTTCCCAGCGCAGGAAGCCATACCGAGAGCACTGCGGCACTTGACTTGGTAGAAGCGGCGAGTGGCGTTGACGGTGCGCTCTACCATGTAGACCCACCGCAACAGCAACAGCAACAGCAGCCACAGGAGAGTGTTACGGCGCACAACCGCATGGCGAGCTACACGAGCATGAGCGAAGTTCAGGGACGCGCCTGCCACCCGTCTGACCGCCAGCACCTGCGCTTCACCCCTGAGGTGAGCCCAGCCTTGTGCGCCTTGGTGGAGAGCGAGGTGCTGCCCTACCTCATCCCAACGCTGCAGGGCCTGCATCGCCGGCGCAACCAGCTACGGTGTCTCGCGGAGTACGTCACGCAGGCCATCCGGCACGTAGGGGCCAAGCATCAGATGTCGTACGGCGACATCCGCTTCTACATCTTTGGCAGCGTGAACATGCGCACCGTGCTACCGGATGGGGACAATGACATCACGGTGGAGGTTGACGGCCTCCTCTCCCCTAACGCAGCGCACACGCAGCCGACACAGCGACAACTTGACGCGGCGGCGAGGCAGGAAAAGGAAAGGGAAGCGTCCCCGGCGCTGTCTACAACGACGACCACCCAAGCGGAGGAGAACAAGGACTGCACCCGTGGATGCTCAGTTGCCGGGAACGCGTACAATCCACCCTTGCCCGTCTCCACGGACAGCAGCTTCGGCAACGTGGTGGGCACCCTCCAGCTAACGACAACAGCAGAGGGGAAACCGTATCTGGCGCCGCCCGCGGGCCTCAGCGTGACCGCGGGCGAGCTGCTCTCGCGCGTGCGGGAGTATCTCATTTCCGCCAAGACACCCATCTTTGTTGACTACATGGTCATGGCCGAGGTCCGAGTGCTGAAGCTCCTCATGGACGGGAGCTCGTACGACTTGACCATTGGCCAGTTCGGCGGCTTGAACTGCGTCCGCTTCCTGCACGAAGTCGATACCGCGATTGGTGGCGAGCACCTGCTGAAGCGTACCCTGCTCTTGCTGAAATCGTGGTGCTCGTATGAAGCCCACGTGCTGGGTGGCCAGGCTGGCTACATTGGCTCCTACACTGCCACGGTGATGCTCATTTCGCTCCTGAACACGGTGGAGTTTCTCGAGGACGTGGAGGGCGAGGACAGTGAGGCGGAAGAAGCAGATGGAGCACGCGGCAGCAGCGTTGATGAGTGCCGGCGGTCGACCGCTAGCGCCCACGGCACGAACGGAGCTGGGCCGGATGGCCAATGCGGCCCACGAGCCGCTGTCCCGCCCCATGTCACACCCCTCACCTTGTTCGCGCGCTTCCTTAAGTTTTTCAGCTACTTTGATTATGACAACTACTGCGTGACAGCGTTTGGCCCGCTACCCCTCGCGGACATCTCCGCCACTCCATACGATCTGTCCCTCCTGGAGGTGCCGGCCGCTCACCTGGAGACGGAGGAGGAGGAGGGCTCCGAGGCCGCTTCCATTGGCTCCCAGTCGCGCGACAGCGGCGCTGGCCATGAGGCGGCGGCAGACGTGCAGACGACCCACAGCGCGTCGAGTGCGCGCGGTGGCAAGGCACGGCGCGGTGTCGATGTCAACTTCCTCGGTTTGACGGCCGAGGGTGAGGCGGCGATGGGCCACCTGGTGCGCCGCCGCCGCCAGCCATTGCTCACCGTCAGCGGCGTCAAGCACCTACTGCACGAGATGAACAGCTCCCGCGAGGAGGAGCGGCAGACGCGCTACGACCGTCGTGCCACTGGGCAGCCGGACGCCATCATCGCCGACACCCCAGCAGAGGCGTGTGTGCCAGCGCATCTGAACCGCCGGGGCAGCGCCGCGACGGACACCGGGCTGCTCTGCCCTTCCTGCACAACAGCGCTCTTCCCGGTGCGCTCCATGAACGTGCTGGACCCGCTGCGGTGGAGCAGCAACATGGTTCGGGGTGTGTGCCGGAACCACCTGCAACGAATTCTCCGCGCGTTTAGGGAAGGTCTTCGTCTGCTGCACGTTGCCTCGCAGGACCTGGCACCGATGCAGGGCAGCCTACCATCAGGGATGGGGACCACCGCCCCCGCGGTCGCAGGCGATGTGGACGAGGCGATCGCGGGCGGAGATGGCGGCACCACTCAAGGCCGTCCTTCCGCCACGCAACCATCGCGCCTGGGCAGAGGGAACGACTCTCGGCAGTCGGCCTACGCGAGCAGCAGCGGCCGCAGCAGCCTTGTCGCTGGGGATAGCCATCTTCCCCCGTCTCAGATGACGGCCACCGCGGCGGTCACCGCCCGCCTGCCATTGCTGGGCCCCATGGGACCCTCTTCTGGGGCACCCCCTGATGCCGCCGACATGCTGGCGCCTGGCTACCCCGCGCCGTCCTCGACGCTGACGCACCGCGAGACCGCCGTCCTGCAGATGCTCTTTGGCCAAACCATCGCCGCCATTCAGAAGAACAGCGCGACCAACTGCCCGTGGGGGAACGCGGCCACAGGGTCCCCGCCCGCGCCCGCGTCCATCCCAGGCATGCCCTGCTGCCCCGGTTGCCGCGCCCCCTCGCTGCTCTGCGCGCCTGACGTGCGGCGCATGTGCCAGCCGCAGTTTGTGTTCTCTGCCCCGCCTGAGGATGGCAGCAGCGGCAGCGGCACCGAGGAGGAGATGCTGGCGAAGCGCATGCTCGGACCCTTGGGGGAGGCGGTGGTGCCCCCTGAGTCCGCCCTCCTTGGTACGGCGATGCCCACCTCTCCTCGTCAGCAGCAGAACGGCATGCACATGCCACCACACTCGCCCACGCAAGGGTATCACCCGCAACAGCAACAACAGCAGCAGCAGCAACATCAGCACCCACCGCGAACAGTCTCTCCTCAAGCACACCACGCTAATGGAGGGGCGCATCCTGGATCTGGCATGCGAGGACAGGGCTACGGGTATAATGGTCAGACACCGGGACTGCCGCTGCCGCCACAGCAGATGCCGCACATGCTGGGAGGACCGCACAGCATGTACCCCGGCCCCATGGCCGCGACGCCACCAAACCACCCGCACCCTCACGCCGCACACAATGGCAACCTGCAGGATGGGTCCCATTCGCATGGGCCCCTCAGCAACGGTGGTGGCCTACGCGGTCCGGCGCCGATGGGGCAACAGCAGCCGCAGCCGCAAGCGCAGGGTCGAGGCGGGGGATACATGAACGGTGGCATGCGTGGCCATGGCAGCCCCCAGCCCGCGGGCATGGGCGGCACGACACAAGGCTGCAGCAGCGGCGGCAAGGGTGGAGGGGCGAGCAACCACTCCTCCAGCGCCGCAGCGTCCCCAGCGGTGCCTCAGCTGCCTCACCAAAACCACAACAACATCAACGATGGCGGCTCCATGCATTACCGGAACGGCGGCGCTGCAGGAGGCTACCATAACCCCTATCACCAGCAGCAACGCCAGCAACAGCAGCAGCAACAACAGGGTCCCTCGCATGGCGGCTACTATCCCCCACAGCAGCCCTTCCGCAATCAGAACCAGTATTACGCATCCCAACCACAGCAGCAGCAGCAACCGCAACCGCGGCAGCAGCAGCAGCAGCAGCATGGCCCCATGCCGTCCATGCCGATGGGCTCACAGCCGCTCTTTCCACAGCCCCCTCACGCGCCGCCTCTCTTCTACCCACCCTTCCCCACCGATCCTCAGCAGCTCCCCCCGCAGCAGCATCAGATGCACCACCAGCACATGGCAGCCGCGGCCGCGGGTTACTACGGGTACCCAGCACCGCACGCACACTAATGCCTCCGCCGCAGCGGGGAACGCGCCCCACGTACACACAATCATCAAAGGAAAAAAAATAAAAAACAAAAATAAAAAAAAATAAAGCAGCAGCCGCAGCAGGAGCGATTCTTTTGTTCGTACACGTGACGCCGTCGCGCCTGCGATTCTCTTTCTCTCCATCCCTTCTTTTGGTGTCGCGCTACAGGTAGCGGCGGACATTCCTTCCCACTTCTTTCTCTTACCCCCTCCTTCTCCGTCGTGGATGTTGCCAAGGCTCCTCACCTTGCGTTTTCCCCCTTTTTTTTGTGGAGAATGCACACCGACGGGAGCGTTGGAGGGCTTTGGTGAGGCGTCCCAGTCAACGTCTGATATTGCCTTCTACGCGTACGCACAACATTTTCCCCAAATCAAAACGAACGAAACTCAAACGTCAGATATCAGAGGCAAATGCAACGAGAATTGCCTCACATTCTCAAAAAAACAACAACAACAACAACAACGTATAATAACACACATACGAATACCAACGATCATAACAGTGATTCTGATTGTCTCGCGACGAGAGGCGAGGTTTCTCCTCGCAAGGACTCTCTTGGATAGCGCGCGCGAACGCGACTGCCCACATGTGCTGGGTCGTCAGTCGAACGCTCCAATAACAGTGGTTAGCCGCGACAGGAGCGCGCTCCGCGCAGAAGGGAGGTGGTCCGTCCGAATCGCCTTCCCCTCTGGCTTGATGGGCGAATTGCTGGCCGTCATCTGCGTTGCCCAGGAGACAAGGCACACATGATGTCACACACACACACGTGGGTGTAATTCACTTACCTCCGTCTCCCGTGCACTCTCTCATCCCTGCTCGCGTTCCTCCTTCCTTCTTCTTCCTTTCCGTTTTCACCTCATTTCGTTTGACTTCCGTTGCGGACGCACGCGGACTTGCAGCAGCATCTCTACCATTCTTAGGCGGAAAGAGAAATTTTTTTAAAAAAGGTTACATTTTATTCCGTCTTCAAAGGATATCCACCGGAGAAAACAATAGTGCCAAAAAAAAAAAAAAGATAATCAGTCTAAAAAAAAAGAGGAACATACGTCTCGTCTTCCTCGATATCGCGACTCCTGACATCTGCTCATCTTCACTTCCTTTCTTCTTTTTCTATTGTTTCCCCTCCGTGCCTGTACGCCATCCGCTCCGTAGCATTGTTTGTTTCCGTGCGTGTGTCGGTGTGTGTGAGTGTGAGTGAGTGAGTGCTCTTGTGTCCTAATCACACCCTTGTTCTTATCACTGGCTTCCTCCTTTATTTTACCCCTTCTTTTTTTTTTTTCAACTCCCTGTCTTCCGCTCTCTCTCTTTCTCTCTCTCCACTTCGACTGTTGGCCCTGTCATATCTTCGTTGTTTTCGCACTCGTACACCACCACCTCCTCCTCCCTCATTTTCGGTTCTCCTCCCTCCCACAGAAAACTCTAATTCTCTCAAGAAAAAACAACAGCGTCTTCTTTTCTTTTCTTTCACAACTATTTCCCCCCTATCTTGTCACCTTTACATTTGGCTGTTTTGCTTCGGTCTTGTCTTTTCTTTCCTTGTACCTGTTGATAGACTCTTCCCCTCTCTGTACACAGCATTTCCACTGCAGTCGTTCCTACCATTGTTCTTTTTTTTTTTCTTCTTCTTCGATTCACTTGTAACGCGTTTTCGCCCCTTGGCTACCTCCCAAAGACCCTTTCGCAAAGTTTTCGTTGAACACGGCGGCAAGAAACACGTGTCGCAGGATATCTTAACGGACTGATTTTTTTCTTTCTTCTCTTCCGTCTTCTTCGTTGGGATTCTTCTATCATCCAGCGTACGTGTTGGTCTCATTGACGGCTTCTCTTGTTCACCTGCAGAATAGCCATCTTGCGTCGAATCATAAGGAACTGCCTTTCATCTTTTTTTCGTTTGCCTTCGTGTTGTGTCGTATTCGGACAAAAAAAAAAAAAGGCTGTCGTGATTGTCTCCCGCATCACATTTAGGGACCACTTCCGCACCAGTAGTTCATCCATCCAGCCGAGAAAACTTGTTTGTGTTGGCCTTCGTGGAGCACGTGACTTGGTGAGTTGAAGTGCGACTAGGACGGTAACACACTTTGGCTTCCGGCGCATCTATCTGAAAACGGAGTCAACCAAGTTTTTCCTTCATTTTTTCCTTTTTCCTTTTCGTGGCGTTGCCTCCATTCCTTATTCCATCCCATTTTCCTCTTCCATTTATCGGTTTTCCACCTGCTCCTTGACCAAGAGCGACTCATTCCTTTTCGCATCTTGTCAAAAACAAAAATAATTCTCCTTCTCTTTTCCTCCATTGGACTTTGAAGCCAACAGAAACAACCACAGCTGAAAAAATCATAATCGTAACAGGATGTCTTCCGCGGCCATTCCCAACACGGTACGCACCCCCTCCTCGAGCAGCAACCGAAGGCCACGCGAGGGCAAGGAACCCTCCCTCCCACCACCACTGTCCCTACAGCAGCAGCAGGCGGCGGCACCGAGCGCACCAGCGCGAAATGGCGCTCCTCGTAAAGGGCCGATGGCCCCTTCTCACAACAACAATTCCTCGGCACGAGCCCAACGCAATGGTCATGCTGCACCGTCCCACGGTCCGGTGCGCTCTGTCATTCGCCGCAACCCTGCGAAGTCCCCTGCCGTTGAAACCAATCGTACTACCACCGCCGCCAAAGCTGGAGACCCACCAGCGTCTGCGTCCGAAGGAGGATCGGCAAAGGCAACGGGAGTGCAGCACCATCGTCGCACCGGGCGCCAATCGCTGAATCGAGCGCCGGCGCCGCAGCACCGCAGCGTTTCCGCTCATGCCACGACCCTTCCCTCGGAGGGGGCGGTGCCGCAGCCTCTGGAAGCTCCCCCGCCGCTGGAGGAGTCGGCGGTAGTGGTGCCATACCACGAAGACGAAGACAGCGGAAAAGAGGAGGAGCGGGAAGATGCCGCCTCGCAGCCGCGGAGCACACCGCCTCCCCCACCCATCCCCCTCACTGGCATCCTCAGCGGCGAGACGAGCGCTACCACGGAGTCGAACAGCCGTCGCAACACGTGGCATGTCCGGCGGCCTGTCAGTCAGTGGGACCGCGAGGCGCACCCGAGCGGCTCTGCCATGGCCAACGAGGAGCGCAGCGCCAGCGGTGGCACGCGGCGCGTGAGCATAAGCGGCAACGCCTACCCCATATCACCCTCTGCGCTGCACCAGCGCCGTCACTCCCGTGCAGGGAGCTCCGTGAGCGGTGCCTTGACGTCTCCATCGCGGCGGCAGCGGCGGCACTCCCGCGCGGGCAGCTCCGCCAGCGGTGCCTTTCCCAACTCTCCGTCACGCCGCCCATCCATCGCGTCCAGCATTCTCGCCGCCAACGCTATTTTTGGCCCGCCACCGCCAAAGCCAGAGAGCCCGGCTGCCTCCGCGCGCAAGATTAAGCGCGAGATCCTGTCCCGCCACGCCGACGAGGAGAGCGTGCTGAGCGAGGACAATGAGGCGAACACCTTTCAGTACGAGCCTCCGACGAGCGCACGCTCCCGCAGCGAAGCAGAGCCCACGAGCCGCCGCAGCAGCCTTGGCCGCCGCAGCTCCCCCACCCGGCAGCTGGAGCTGGTAGCCCCGTCCTCTGCCCATGCGTCTGCAAGGCGGCGCCGCAGTATTGCCTCAGCGGACCACACCAGTCAACGTCACTTCGCGCCATCGTTGCTTCCTGCAAAATCAGCGGCGGCCGACGGCCGTAAGGGAACGGAGGTCGGGGAGGTGGAGGAAGAGTACGTGCCTGCCCCAGCCCTGCGTGTCACCCCCATGGCACACCCGGCCCCTCTTACGGTAGAGAATGTGACGACCGCGATCCCGGTAGATGCGCGCGTCATCGAGGCCTCCATCTCCGCCGCCAGCGCCCCGTTCGTGCCCATGACGGCGGTGAGCACAGGGGACTACACGACCGAGGCGGCGGCTCGCGACGATGTTGCCCCAATCAACGAGGAGGACCCGCCAGGCTTCTATCCTCCGCTGTACATCCAGCGCGCACTGCTCTGTATCGAGCACCTTAAGAAGCACCGCTGCTTCAACTTCATTGACGCTGGCTGCTCCGACGGCGGCCTTCTCCAGTACGTGATCAAGTCGCAGCTCATTGAGAACAGCTTCCGCAATGTGGTTGGGATTGACATGTCGCCAGATGCGTTGCGGCTGACAGAGGCGAGCCTACCGACCCCTGCCTCGTCTAACGCGGAGTACCTCCACCGGGTGCGTGTGGAGCTCGTGCTCGGCGACCTGACCCTTCCCCCGCCTCTCGTCCTGTTGGGCTCACAGCGAGCTCCGCCGTACGTGGCCAATGCTGAGGACGTGGATGGTAGCGTCGGTGACGCCAATCGCAAAGATGAAAGCGCTGTTGGCCGCATCTACGCGCAGCGCCGCCCGTGGCTGCAGATGGACCGGTACTACATAAAGCAGCGCATGAATCAGAAGCTTAAGGAGGAAATCGCCGACGCCGTGAAGGAATCTCAATCTGGCAAGAGACACGGTAGCACCCCCGGAGGGGCTGACTTGGGCGAGCGCAGCGTGCGTCGTCGCTCGGGTGGCGAGAGCATGCTCGAACTCAGCAGCAATGACGTGAGCGCGACCTTTGACGATGGGCCCGATACGAACGGCGTGCACGAAGGCGCGCAGACGACGCCTAGTACGGCGCGCGGCCGTCGTACGTCCTCTGTAGACCCCGTGCGCGCCATTTACACAGCCAAGACGCCGCAGCAACAGATGGACGCGGTGATTTCGATTGAAGTGATGGAGCACATTCCGCCGCACCTTGTCGCCGCCTACGCCGACACTCTCTTTGCTCAACTCTCCGCCAGCCGTGGCGCGAAGGTGGTCATTCTGACAACGCCCAATCGCGCGGAGAATGACCGATTTGACACCAAGGACAATAACAGCCGCCACCCTCTTGGCGATGGGAACGCCAACGATGCAACCAACGCGGCGATACCGCAGCGCAGCGTGTACAGCCCCACCACAGGGCAGCCCAAGCGCCGGCACCCTGAGCACCTGTTCGAGCTCACCCCACCACAATTCAAGGCATTCTGTGACTACGTGCTCGCCGTCTTTCAACCCTACTGGGACGCCTACGAGCTGGTGAGCCTGGGCGATAACTTCACCCAAGGGGCCGTCTTCACCTCTTCCGCGGCCTGTGCCGCACGTGAGGGCGGGGCCGCGACGGCGCCGGCGCAAGGGGTGAATCGCACCCGTGACGCTCCCTCGACGGTACCGGTGCCTCCTGCGTTGGCCTTGTCCTCCCTCCCGCGGGCCTCCGCAAGCCCTGGTTACCCGACCGGCCGCCGCTCTGTTGGCACTGCACGGGGACAGACAGCGTCGCTGGGCCAGTGGAACATGGACGACAGCCGTCCGTCGATGGAGCTCGCTGCAGGCACCGCCAGAGGGAACACCGCACGTGACATGGAGGATGGTGAGCTACCGGCCCCAAAGAAGGCACGGGAGGTGGCCGTGGCCGACACCATCACCGCGCTGCGCCGTGGTCGTAGCGTGGACGCGTCCCTCAAGAGGCGTGTGGCGCGCAAGGCAGCGCAGGCCACCGGAGCAGGCACGCCACGCACCGCGCGCGCGACGTCAGCCCCCGCGACAGCCCGCGGTTCTCGGCGCCCGTCTCGCGCAGCCAGCAGCAGGCATCGACAGCCCTCTAAGAAGCGGGCCTCGGCAGCAGCGGCGGGCAAGCGGTCAGGCGCCACCACTCCGCGGCAGCCGTCGACGGCAGACCGCAAGACGCCGCGCCGCTCCGTCACACCAGCGCGCACCACCGACGCCAATGCGAGCGTGTCCCCGCAGCCGCGCCGCCCTTCGGCCAATCCTGGTGCCCACCGCTTCGACCCCGGCTTCGCAGGCGGCCTCGCGGGCAGTCTCGGGGCCGCCGCGGAGCGCCGCGAGCAGACGCAGGAGAGCCCCGCAGCCGGGACGGCCAGGGTGTCTGCCGCCCGTGAGCCGTTCACCTGGCACTACACCCGGGAGGAGCGGCTGCAGGCCTTTCCCTTCGAGGACATTTTTGGCATGCCAGAGGCCACGTACCGCGCAGAATTTTCAGACGCGATCCGTGCGACAGACGTGGCGCGTGTGGCGCGTGCGCTCGGGGTGGATGAGGCGTACGCGGCCGTTGCCAACGCAGGTCGGCGCAGCGGAAAGCGGCCCCACATCTCACACGGCTATGTGAGCATGCACCGCGTGGTGATCCCCGCGACGAGTCTGTGGGACCGTCTCTGCGACGCGGTCTTTAGCAGTGCACAGCACCTCTACGACGACATGCTCAGTGCGTGCTTCGTGGGCCGTCGTGGCTCGATTGGCGGCAGCAGCGCTGGCTGGCGGAGCAGTGCCTCCGCAGCAGCACCAGCGGCAGGGACGCTGACGCGTGAGGGTCTTCTCTTTGGCGAGTTGGTGCTTCGCAGGGAGCGCACCACAGCCTTCAAACCACTGCGCTGCAGTGTCTGTGCAATGTTGGCGATGCTGGAGGAGCAGCGTGCACTGTGGCACAAGAATGCCATGGCGGACCTGCGCCGATGGTACACGTTCGCACGGGCCCATCTCCTGGACCCCAACAGCCCCTTCACCATGCTGCCGGACCGCACGGCGAAGATTCTGCCGGCCACACGCCGCGTCTCTGCCGCTGTGGCCCATCGCTGGGCGCGGTCCCTACCCGCCGACAGCGTCGCCATTCCCAACAGCGCCGCCTACACCGCCCTCAAGGGCCGCTCCCCGGCGGAGCAGCGCGAGGGTGGCACGTTGCTGAAGGATTTGAGGCTGTCCCAGAGCGGCCTGCGCGTGCACACGTGGTTGCAGGAGGAGATCAGCCGCCTTGCCGTCCTGCACGCCCGCAGGGCCGCAGCACGTCCCCGTGATGCGAGCATGGGCAATGGATCTGCAATGGATGAGGAGAGCGTGTCCTATGAATCGCCCGCCCGTGCCGCGAGCCCAACCGCCGCGGCAACGACGTCGACTCGGAGTGTCAGCGACATTCTCAACGATGACCAGACACGCGTCGAGGAGTTCCTGCCCGATGACGTGGCCCTTGTGCTGTTCTTCATGGCGGCGGTGGATGCGCTGCCCAAGGCCTCTGCGTGGATGCGGGAGCGCGTGCCCCGGTGGAACCCTGTCACCACGGGCAACAGCAGCAGTGCTGTCGGCACAGGCAACGACTCCGGTGCCGCCGTCAGCACCAACGTCGGTACCAGTACGGATGTCCTCCTCACCGCACGCCGTCGGAGCAGCATCGCACCGGTTGGTGACTTTGCAACCACGGCCGACATCGATGACGCTGCAGAGGCGATGGGCATGCAGAGTGTGAGCCGTCGCCGTCGTCTGTCCCACGTCATGGAAGCGTCTCCGCAGCGGGCCACCGCCTCGTCACCCCGCCGCACGGTAGAGATAGTGGCGGGCGCTGCCGTGGGTGCCTACAGCGTTGGTGGCAGCAGCGGCCTGACAGGCGTGGCTCCATCCTCCGGTGCAGTGCTGCTACTGGCCTCGAGTCTCAGCACATTCCGTGTGGACGCCAGCGTGCTGGAGTATCTGCTCGGTCTGCCCGAAGACTATGTCACTGTAGAATATTAACACTGCCTCTCTCTCTGTGTGTGTTTCTGTCTGAGCGCGCGTAAGGCGTTTCCCCTCTTCTACAGTTTGACCCTCCTCATGCTTCGTTTTTTTTTTTTTTGTGTGTGTATCGAGTACCCATCTCTCTTGTGATGAGATGGGGTTTCAATGAACCTGCGACTGGCTTCCCTAGGCTGTTCATCTTGAGTTCTTATGTCGCGCTTCCTCCAGGGCAAGGGTCTGTACTTTTTTCTCTCTCCGTGGTTCCTTATTTTTGTTCTCTTCTTGTGACTAGATATTACTCGGTTTGCCTTCTTTGTGCTTTTCTCTCTCCCTCTCTCCCTCTTCTCCCCCTTCTCCCGCCATCTTCCCTCCATATTACTCATTGATTTCCTACAGTTGGTGCCTTTATTCCTTGAACAATATCGTTTCTTCCACTTCATTTCGCTGGTGCACCTGTGCAGACCGCCCATGGGACATGAACGCTGTGTGTCTGTGCTACTTTTCCGCATGGCTTACACGCGCATTCGCCACTGTGTACTTCCCTTCACGCACCTATGACGCGGTTCGCGCTGGAAGAGAAGACGAAGTTTGGAGGGCTGACCTGTACGCATGCGTCTCGCGTGATGTGTCATATTCTGTCTCCGTCGTACGCAATTGACCTGCAAAGAAAAAAAAGGAAAAGAAACAGGACAAAGGTATGATTTTATGCGGTGGCTTCAAACAAAACAGAAGTCTTCAAGCAGAAAGATAAATCAAAAAAAGTCTCGACGATCTTGGACGGTGACACCAATGAACATGGTGCATTTACCGACGGCACATCACCAGGTCAACAGGACAGAAGCAGAAAAACAGAAACAGAAAACAAAGCAGCGATCACACACGGAAAGACAATCGTGTCGCTTTATTTTCCTTCGGTCCAAGTACACCGTACCCCAGATGATCTAGCACTGGTCACACCTGGAATAATGTTCGGAAAGCTGTGTATCACACACGAGCGTACCACTTTATCCTTCCATGAAAGCGTCTTCCCCTGCTCCTCTCCTTTTTTGTTTTTGTTTCTCCCCATACGAATACATTCTTTCAAATTTCCGATGTGGACTGTACACACACGCACAAACACAAACAAACCAAAGGAAACAAAAAGAAAAAAAGAAACACACGCCAACGTGGTGTCTAGAACTACGTTCATTCTTTGTTTGTTGTTTTCCATCTTTTTTATTTCTTTTTCTGGTGCCTGTCCCACCGGCAACCGACACAAGGGTCCACTGTGTATTGCAGCCTCTTCTCCTAGCCGCCGTTTCGACAGACGCCTTTCAACGTATTGCGCTTTGCGTTTGTTTCTCCTCCCACTTTCCGTTGCCAGACGGTAGCGACACTCTATCCGCATCATGGGGGAAGAGGACAAGGACAAGAGGAAGTCCAAGAGGGACGAAACCGAGGAAGAGCGCCGTGCCCGAAAGGAGCGTGAGCACGCGGAGAAGAAGGCCCGGAGAAAGCGCGAAGAGGCCGAAGCTGCCGCCGCCGCTGCTGCTGGCGCCACTACTGCTGGCGGGGAGGCGGAAGGGGAGAAGAAGTCCAAGCGCAAGGAAACGGAAGAGGAGCGCAGGGCCCGCAAGGAGCGCGAACGAGCAGAGCGAAAAGCGAAGGAAAAGTCCGTTGCCACCGCTGATGCCACTTCTGGAGAGGCGGTGGCACCTGCGACAGGAAAGCGGAGCGAAACAGAGGAGGAGCGTAAGCTACGCAAAGAGCGAGAGCGTGCGGAGCGCAAGGCAAGAGAGAAGGAAGAGAAGGAAAAAGCAACCGCGGCGGCCGAGGCAGGGAAAGAAAATGAAGGTGACACAAAGCACCACCACCACCGCGACCGTCATGCGAGCGAGGAGGTAGAGCCCTCGGCACCTCGTGCTGCTCCAGAGCGGGAGCACAAGTCTTCCAAGAGTCGTGAAAAACCAACCAGTGAACGGGACGCGCTGGTGGCGGCGATTGAGGAGGAGAACCGCGCCGCCAGCCGCAGTGCCTTACAGTCGCGCGACGCAGACGCTGCCAAGGCTCGCCGCGAGGCGCGCGAGGAGGAGAAGGAAAGTGCAGAGCTGCGGGAGCAGCGAAAGCGAGAGCAGCGCGAGGAGCGTCGCCGCCGGAAGGAAAGGGAGCGCGGTGGGGCGGGTGACGATGGCGCGCCAGAAACTGCGGAGGCGGAGGGCGGGCCACTCGCCGGTGGCCGCGATGGCGTGGCGGCCGAGCTGCGGAGACAGGGCTACCGCGGCCAGTTCGAGAAGGACCTTGCACGCGCCACGGCCCTGCGCCGCCTGGTGGACCTGGACGACACCGCAGCCATCCTTGTGGACATTGCGCCGCAGACGGAGTACGACATGTACATTCGCAACTTCACCGAGAGCGGCAAGAAGCTCGCGGCGGTGCAGGTGCCGGACGAGGAGGACATGATTGCAGTGGGCGTGCAGGCAGAGCGTGTCAAGACCCGGAACAAGGGCGGCCAGGTGCCGGAGGACCTCGGCCTCTATCCAGAGCAGTATGCGGACCGCGTGGGTTTCGGCCGGGCGGCGGGTGCTGCGGAGGGCGAGGCGGAGGGGGATGGAGCCGAGGACGGCGGCGAGGACGCTGAAAAGCCAAAGGGCGGCCATGCAGCGGCAGGCGGTGCCCCCTCCGTGGACGCAGGCCTCTTTACTTCCTTTCTCTCCCGCGTCTACCCCGTCGTGGGCGCCATTCTCGACGAGAACATGGCGGCCATGGAGGCGGCCGGCAGCTCCGCGGCGGCGATCGCGGCGGCAGAAGCCAAGGCCAAGGCGGTCAGCAGCGACGCGCAAGGTTTCTCCGCGGCCTGCACGAGCTACACCTTCAAGCCGGTGAGGCACCGCCCTGTGCTCAAGGCAAGGTTCAGCCCGAACGGGGGCCGCACCCTCGCCGGACTCTACGGGCCGCCGGCAAAGAAGACACCGGCCTCGTCCCCATCGTCTTCGGCCGCGGCCACGGCGCTGCTCGACCAGTACCCCTCTGTGCTTCTCCTGTGGAACACCTATAACAGCACCACACCAGAGCGCGTGCTCGCCTCCTTCTCGCACCTCACCTGTCTATGCTTCAGCCCATCGCGGCCGCACCTCGTCTACGCCGGCGCCGAGGATGGGAGCGTCTGCGTCTGGGACTTACGAGAGCCGGACCGCCATCACATTCAGGGCGGCCGTGTCGCTGGGCAGCCTATGGTCGTCCGCCTCCCTTCCTTCACCACGAGCTGGCAGACCGATAACCACGCGACCGCGGTCCGCGATGTCACAGTGATGGGCGGCAACGGACCACTGTCCAGCGTCGGGGGTGGCGCGGGAGGCTCGACGGCCTTTGGCGGCAGCAGCGGTGCGAGCGGCGTGCCCGCGGAGCAACTTGCGTCGCTGGACACGAGTGGTGTCCTCAAGTACTGGGCTGTAAGCGACGCGCCAGGCCGGGCCACTACCATTAGCACCAACGAGTACGGCCTGCATGTCTTTTCCAGCGTGCGGCTGACGCTGGCAGGCACGGTGTCGGCGACAAGGTCTGGCACAGATGGCGACGACCTTGACGATGGCTATGGTCTGTACAGTGGAGGGCCTGGTGGTGGCGGAGGTATCAGCGATGATAGTGACGAGGAGGACGGCGACCTCGGCCGTCGCTCGGACCGCCTCGCGGGAGCCATGAGTAGCCTCACGGCGGACGGCGCGGACAGCTATGGCGGCTGGCTGCGGATGCCCTGCACGGGGAGTAGCGCAGGCTGCAGCTTAGATTTTTGCCCGTCAGACCCATCGCACTTCGTTGTCGCGGCCGCCGGTGGTCTCCGCCACCGCAGCCGATTTGGCCTTGTCGCCGCACCCGCCGTCTACGGAGGACCCGAGAGCTCTCCCTACGTGATGGAGAAGCTCCTAGCCAACGCCAGCACCGCGGCCTCAGCGGCACCGTGCCCTACCTGCGTTCGCTATTCCACCCGTGACAGCCGCGTGCTTGTGGCCGGCTACGGCGACGGCACCGTGCGATTGTTTCTGCGCGACGAGGCCAGCCCGCAGCTCATTGTCCCGGTCAGTGCTGGGGCGGCAGCCATTACGGAGGTGCGCACTGTTAGCTCTGTGCCCTGGCTCACCTGGGTTCTCGATGAGACGGGCACGGTGTACCTGCTCGACCACGCGCACCGGCAGCAGCGGCAGGTGCCCCGTGTTGTGGCGCCCCTCTCGCAGCCTGACACCGGCGCCTGCCTCTGCCTGGATGTCCCGTGGGAGGAGAAGACGCTGGAAGGGGGCCAGGTAGCGGTGGGATTTGAAAAGGGTCTCCTGCAGGTCCACACGGTGGATGCGCGCAAGGTCCTTGCACCGGCGGCGGACAGAGACTTGAAGTGGCTGTAGACGGCAAGTTATGAGGCCAAAATGGGGACCAGGCGAGGAATGAACGTCTCGCCTTGTGAAGGCATCTTTGGTGAGGGAAGAGCCCAGAGGAAGGCGAAGACGCCTTATGGTGTTATGGCCTCTCTCTCTTTTTTTCTTTCTTCTTCTTCTTTGTTTTGTTTGACTTCCAGGTCGTTCGTGGATACAGCATTCTGTAAATTTGTGTTTCTTTCTCTCTATGTAAGCAACTGCATCTTCATCACACACATAGACACGCGAGTCTGCCCGATTGCCCGATTCTCCTCGCGATCGTTTCTCTGTTTTTCTTCCTATGTCAAACGTATTCTTTTTCCCCTTCTACATTCCGGCACTTCTTCCGTCTGGTTATGATTATTGAATATTATGCGATGGTTGTAGGAAGTTCTTCCCTGCCACGCGGTGACAGCAGTCACGACTCTCAAGACTTATCGATCGTGTCCCTCACACGACAGAACAGCAACTACACGAGAAAACGCAGACATGTATACCGAGCGCGTCACTGCGCGCAAGTGATGTGGAAACGCAACCGCAAAGCACCTGTAGAGTGATCTTCGCTGGAAAGAAGGGGATGGGAAAGGGTTATGACAATCACGTTAGCGATGTTGACAACAGGGGTCGTCAAGGTTGCGGCAGCTGCAATTTGCCCGAGATGTCAGGAGAAATCGATGCACACCGATGATAGGTGAAGGCATTGTTGAACCCAAACGCTGAAGGAAAACAATGTCTGTCTGTGTGTATGTGTGCCCGCGCACAAGGAGAGGTGCGTATTCTTTGATAAACTTTCACTATCTGCGCCGTGCCTCTTGCCATTTCCGACTTTTATTTGTGGCCTTTGAACTGCGAGGAGCTCTGTCGGTTGGTCGCCCCTGCGACTACCTTCCGCTTTGTTTCGTAATTTCGTCTTCACCAAGGAAAGCAGTCAATGCCACAGTCCCCGTTAGCGCGCCGTGCAGCCCAAATGGTGTCCTTGAACAGGGCTCACGGCTCTTCGCTCCATCCCTTCCTTTATCGCTCCACCCTCTCGCGCACACGCACGCAACCTTCCGCGTGCATGACCACGCACCCCACCGCTCTCTCGACTCGCGCGCGCTTTCAGGCAACGGCTGCCGCGTCAACCTCGGGCCCCAACGCGACCGCGAATGCAAATGCTTCGGAGACAGCAGCGGCGTCCTCCGGCGCGTCGACAGACATGACGTATCGTCCCCGATGGAAGTACGCGTCCTTCTTCCGCGAGAAGACGCTTTTTGATTTTCTCACGGTGCGTGATGCGCATGTGGTGAGCATTGCCCACACGTATCGCCGCGCGCGCGATGGGGTCACCGTGACGCTAATTCCGCTGCGGCACTTTGCCCACCCGCTCTTCTTCAAGCAGGTGGATGACCTCTGCTGTCAGCACGACTCGGTGCTGATGGAAGGGCGCATGCCGCTGACAGGGGCGCCGCACTCCACGTTTGTGCCGCCTCGCGAGGCTGTGGCGACGGTGCGGCCGCCGGATCACGAGGACGATGAGGGCTGGGAGCCGCGGGAGGTGGAACGGTTTTTCCAGCCCTTCTCCTGGGGCGTGGCGCAGTCGCCCAACTACACGGTGATCCACGCCGCGGACAAGTACGACTATGAAGGCTTGCCGTGGTGGTGCTCCGTGCGCTTCAACATGCCGATTCTGGGGAGCCTTGCACGGGAGCAGCACTGCCTGAACATGATCGGCCCGCTGCGGCAGAATGGGTACAAGAGCTTTGCCATTCCCTGGGGCGCGGGGCACATGCCCGTCTTCCACGAGATGCTCCTCGACAACGGGTTCGAGCCAGTGGGCCTCTGCTCTTTGCTGATGTTTGCCAAGATCGATGGGGACATTAGTGAAGGCGAGTTTGTGAAGATGGCGCACGCGCAGCGGCGGCGCGAGCGGCGGGCGTCCGCGCTGTACGTTCTCGGCGTTCTGCTCGTCGTCTACAGCATGTGGCAGACGGTGCGCGTGGATTACCGTCGTGGTGGTGGCGGAGGTGGCTCGACCTACGGCGGGGGCGATGATGGTATCGACGGTTAACGTGAGTGAAAGCGCCGTGGCGGGCGCACGGTTGGGGGTGATCAAGGGTGGGAGCGTGAGAGAAGTGGTGTGTGGCTGGACACCTCTCTATCCCTCTCAGGTCTTCTCCTCCCTTTTTTCCGAAAAGAAAAGAAAACAACAAGGAAACGCGGAGAGGTGAAATGAATGAGAGCGCGATATCCGCTAAACATAAAAGAGAAATGAAAAATGAGGGCACCGCTTCGAGCTTAGTGTTATGACACAAAAGTGCAGACAGGAATGCATGCGACACCCCGCACCACTGGCGCCTGATCTGTGCGAATGCTTCGGCCCTTGTGACCTCCCGCACACAGATCTCTCTTTTTCCCTCTCCTTTCTCTTCTCTCCTCACTTTTTTTTTTTAAAATTAAAACATACACCCCTCAAGAAAAACTTTTCTCTTCCACCTTCTCTTTTTTTTTTTCCGCTGTCTCTTAACCCTCTTACGGGTGTCTGTGCGTGTGTACACTCGTTTCGTTCCTTTTTTCTCATCAAGAAAGCACATCACAGGTAGGATACCTTTGAATAAGAGCAACGTCAAGAAGAAAACGCGCAAGAGCGTCACATTCTTCTGATAGCCATTCGCTTACCTTCTGTCTTCTTCTCTTGTCAGAAGCCAAGGCTGGTAAAGCAAGCGCTCAGCGTCCTTTTTTTTTTCCTGTTACACGCTCTGCCTTCGATCCATTGCCTTTGCTTTCGCTCTTTCAATTCAAACCGTCGAGGTTGTATCCGCTGGGAATAGCCCCCTCGTACCCCATTCTTGGTAGTACGACGTACCGCGGCGTCATTGCAGTGCGTTTCTAACTCAGAAGCACACGAGCAAGCTGGCCATTCAAATTGAATTGAAATAAACAGAAAGAAAGAAAGAGAGGAGTCCATTAGCACGACACGTTGCGGATCCAAGAGAGAAAGGAAGAAAGAAAGAAAAATTTTGAAGGAAAGGACATCAAGAAACATATTTAAAAAGAGGACAAAAGAATTCTTCTCCTCTTTTCTTTCCCCAAAGGTAAAATTAGAACAAGGGAATTTGCTCCTCTACCCAGTCGAGTCTCATCTCTGTTTCCTCCCTGCGTGCGACATCCCCCGCAAACATCTATATCTGTTACCGCATTTTTTTTTTAAAATAAAAACTCTTCCTCTCTTGTACTCCTCTTTCTATTATTGTTTCTATCCCTTTTCACTCGCTTTCGTGATTCAGCCATCGCGCAGGAAGAAATCCCCAGCTCTTTGCTCGCACGACTTTCCCTTTGTTAAATCTTGTTTTTGTTTCCACCTTAAAGAGTTGTCGCTCTTTTTTGTTATTATTCATTCCTATTTCACATTTCCCTCCATCTTCCCCCCAACATTTGCTTTGAGAACATTGTGTCCCACCTTGCGCGACGCATCTTCTCAGCCAGCCATTTTCATTGATTAACACCCCCCACAACCCCCCTGTTTTTATTTATTTATTTATATTTATATTTATATTTATATTTATATTTATATTTATATTTATTATTATACATTCCGTATCTTTGCCTCTACCCTTTTTACGGTTCATTGTGGTAAATATTTATCTACCTTTCATACTGGACAAAATCACCTTTCCTCGTCCATATCTTCCGGCCTCCCTTTTTTTTTTTTTGACATTTTGTTTTCATTTTCTCTCCCTCGTTATCTCTTTTTTTCTCCTTGTCCCTCCTTCCGTACGATTCCTGTGCCCTTGTCAACCCTCCACAAGAAAGGCACTCCTTTTTCCGTAAATACTTCGTTCTTGCGACGCTTGCAATATTACGTACACTCGACAAAGGTAATCGTTCGTCCATTACTTCCCCCGTCCAAAGACAAGAAGTAGAGGCTCTTCGCTTGTTCATCTATACCTGTTCCCCTCCTTTTTGTTCCAGCTCACTCGATTGTGTTTCTGTACCCTTCCAGCTTTTTCAAAAAAAAAAAAAAGTTTAAACGCCACCTCCCACACAACCATTGTCACACATTTTCACTGCACCTTCTCACGCCTCGTTGTATAGAATTGAGTTGTTGTTTTTTTTCTTTGTATTTTGGCTGCACAAACATTTTTACCTTTGCACGCTTCGTAACATCTCGCGATATTTCTCTCGTCCACTGATCTTGTGGTCTTTGTGTCCCCCGTCTTTGACCATTGCCGTCGCGACTGCTCTCTTGGCTTCGTGGCATCAAGCTCTTAACAGGTCACGGAACGAGCGAATAGTGCATTTTTACCCGTTTGGCTTTTCCGGTGCGTGTGTGCACCACTGATCAACAGACACTCGTACCGTATATATACGGTATAGTTGAAACACAAAGAGAAAAGTAATAATAATAGGCGACACGACACAACATCAAGACAGACCGGAAAGATGCGTGCGATACAACTTCTTGGCGCCACCACTCCGTTTCCAGAGGCGCAACAAAAGACCATGAAGCATTCAGCGTCACAGGCGGCCGACAGTCACCACGCGCACGCGGCGAAGAACAGCATCCTGTGCCCCCGCGACCGGAGCCGCAGCAACTCTGAAAGGAATGCCACCAATGAAGCGGCGCCGCACCTGTACGAGAACAACAGCGCCAACACCTTCGCCAGCACGCACCAAGACAGGGGCGTGTCTCGCGTCCCACGCAGTTGCTTCTTATTTGGTCAACAGCCACACACGCCCTTCGCGGCGGTTGTGTCCGACGCCGAAGAGGCCGCCACTGCCGAGGACAGCGCGTCAGAGCAAGGCCGCGACCGTCACCGTCACGTGTGCTCTCCCGTTGGCACACCCTCCCCCAATTACTCCCCGGAGGAAGACGCTCTGACGGACGGCCGCCGACTCTCCGCCGTGTCTAGCGAGCGGAGCAGCGACGGCTCGTCTAGCGGTCGCACGCGCAACGGCGAAGGCGATGGCAGGGACGCGGATGCCCTCGTCTTTGGCCCTGTCAACGTAAACGAAAGGGATGCGGAGGAGGAGGAAGAGGGAGACGGAGAGGAGCTCGCTGCGGAGGAACTCCCGTCGAGTGCCACTACGATCCGTGGCACTGCAGCGAGCACCCTCCTCTCTGTCGCCTCACGCACGCGGGCCTTCCTTCAGGGCGCGGTCCATGGCGAAGGTGCCAAGGCGGAGCTGGCCTGCCCGCTGTCTAGCACCACAGCAGCATCCACCTCGCCGAACTCACAGGGCCTCTCAGAGTCTTCTGTGTCCGCCACGACGTGCACCTTCAATGGCGAAAACAGCGCCAGCTTTAGCTTCAATCTTGCCACGGGCAATGCGGCCACCAGCGCGAACGCCACGAGCGGCAACGCCTCCACCGCCTTCCACGCGAGTCCTGTCATGCAGTCGATCCGTGAGGCGCTGGCATCGTACAAGGACCAGCCTGATGCCCACCCTTTCTTGGATATGCAGCGGCAGCGGGAGGCGGCGGCGACGGCGCGTCACCTACGCCATGTCGATTACTGCTGTGCCATGGCCCGGGCGACGGCCCTGCAGCCCCAGGACCAGCACATTGCTAGCAAGATGCTCTGTCACGAGGCCCACAGGCTGCAAACCCTGCGCGCCATCGCCTTTAATCGTCGTATTGCTGCGCTGAAGGCCGCTGCTGCTGCGTCCTGTCATGCGTCTGCAGCCTCTGCCTGCGCACAGCAACGCGCTGAGGAGGAGGAGGAGGCAGCTGCCTTCTGGCATGGACTAGCGGAGGAGGAGGAGGAGGTGCCTTCGTCCACGGAGACGCGTGTCTTGGCACCTACACCAATCGGCCTGACGCCGTCCTCCTCTCATACGGACGTTGCGGATGTCATAGACGACGACGACGACGACGACGATGCGTCGAGTGCGCTGACACTCGGCCAGAGCTCGAGCAGCGCCGCCAGCCGCAGCGGCACCTCTGTGCAGAGCAGTGGCACGGCCTGTGGTCCGTCTGCAAGGGCGGCGGCCACGTCTGCGCCGCCACTCCCACCGCCCAAGGACCTCAAACGCATTCGCAAGCAGTGGCAGCGCGTCCGGGGCTTCGTGGAGAGCGACCTCGAGACGGAGGGCTTCCCTTTTATCCAGCGGCGGCTCTCGTGCATGTGCATGTTCAACTCCCAGAGCGATGACCGTCCGTACTGCGACAATGAGGAGTACCGTGAGGCCCGGCAGCAGCGCCAGCTGCAGCTGTTCATGCAGTTGGATCAGCAGGAGATGGCGGGCGGCAACCCCTTTTTTGTGGAGTAGGAGCTTTCGTTTTTCTTCTGTTTTGGGGTGCTCTCGGCTTCATCACTTCTCACCTGCGAAAAGGGTGAGGTGGGGAGGGGGGTGAGCTCCTTCCTCTCTCACAGAACATCGCAAAGGATTCCGCGTGAAGTTTGCCACGGCCAACGTGAGTGCTCTGCTGCCCGCGCCTCCACTCTCTCCCCATGGGGATTACACGCTGTTACCACAGACCCTTTCTTTAACGACCATGAAGAATTCTTTTAAAAAATATTATGTCTCATGTATTTCGTAATCCAAGCATATTTCCTCTTGTTCATGGATTTCTTCTCTCGCTTATAGCTTTTCTCTTGTCGCTGAGTTGAACCAGCGTAACCGTGCTGAATGAAGAGAGGTCGCGCGCACTCCCCGACACGCTTTTATTCCACTCCTTCAATGCTCTTTTTTTTCGTTGATTTTCTAATTATCCACCCTTGACGTCTTCCTCCTCCCCCCTTCCTAAATTTCTCCCGTGTAACACACTTCAGATACATGTTTACGATATTTCTGTGATGCGTTTCTATATCCCTTTCCCACCCTTTTCAAAATGAATTATCCTTTTTTGGCTTTGCCTTTCTATGCTGCTGTTTTTCTTCCTGTTACCTTCCCCCCCTTTTTTTGCTCGTTATGGATTGCCCAGCTCACATGAACGAAAGTGCAAAAAAAAAGAAAGAAAGGAACATCTCAACATTGGGAACCTTTCTTGTTGTATTCTCTACTCGTTTCCACCATGTCATCTTTGCAGTGAGCAGCGTTTTTTTTTTTTTTTGTGTGTGTGTGTTTTATCCGTTTGCATTTGACTCTCTGTTTCACCCTCTGCGGCCGCCTTGCATACTAACCTCCTCTCTTCGGAAGACACAACGACAACATGAAAAGAATAGCGTCACCCTTTTCACTTCACTGATCCGATTCTTCCCACATGTATTTGCAAATGACCTCACTCCTTTTTTTCTTTTTCTTTTCGTCCTCGCAGCAGCACACACACACATATATATGTGATGGCCCCTCTGCTTTCCCTGCGAAGGATGAACCCCCCAACCTACCGCGTGCGACGGTGCGGCGATGTGCCATCATTGTGTCTCTTTCAATTACCATCCCATGAAGAAAGGTTAACCACTAACGGTGGTGGTGTCATCAAACATGAAATTTAAGGGAATTTACTTGTGAGAAGAAAAGGAAAGAATAAAAAAAAGAGATAAGTTTCCTTTTTTTTTTTGCCAGCAGGAACAGAAAAACAAAACCTTCCAGAACCACACAAGAAAGGCAACCCGATTGTTTTCTTTCTTCTTTTCTCTTGCCACGTATTTCTCACAGGCTCCTCCTCCTTCTCGGTGTGGTGACACCCCTCCCTCCTGTGCTTTGTAGGTGGTGCAGTTGTTCTTCACGGCTTCTTGGCGGCAATGTCCTCGTTGACGCATGCGCGCCACCATCGCGTCTGAGAAGGTGCGAGAGAGAGAGAGAGAGAGAGGTAGACTGGGGATAAGGTGGCAGCGTCCTTGTGATGCCCTCATCTTTCACGTCTTCAACGCCCTTGCGCGTGACTTATCTCCCCCCCTCTCTTTCTCTCTTTCTCTCTGTGTTTCCTTGACTCTTGCGTAGGTTCTCTCCCCTCCCTGTCCGCCCGCTTTACCGTAAACCGCATTCCGTCAGCGACGACGTGTTCTCTTCGTGTTGTCTTTCCCCCGTTTCCAGTGTCACCCCCCCCTCTCTTTCTGTGTGCCCGTGAATCCAGCGCTTCTATCCATTCTCCTCTCCCCAAATATAAAAATATTTCGCATCCTTTTTTTTTTTTTTTCAAATAGCTTTACTCTCGTCTCGTCTTTATTTCCCCCCATACAAGCGCTAAGCCATGGAAGTGAATCGCCGCTCCATCGGTCACGCTTTCCAACGTCCGACACGTGCGTGTTTTCTTTCCCACTTTTTCATTTCTGCCTCTACGTCTTTTTTAAATTATTTTTTAAAAAGACTAATCATCGAAAACGTGTTTCAGTGCCCTTCTCCCTTTCTCCTACCATCTCGGTGACTTTCCCCCCATCCCCGTTCCCACACACACAAAAAAAGTGAATCAACATAATCCTTTTTCCATTCTTCGAAAAAGACATAACACAAAGTATCCCGGGTGCACAGGGATGTACACAGGCTGCACGAGGATGTATGTCCACCAAGCATAGTTGGGCTCGGCCTTCTTTTTTTTCTCTTTAAAAAATATTTTTGTATAGTCTGCATCTCTTGTCCGACTCGCAATGATTTTTTTTTTTTTTTTTGGCTTGTGTTACCGTTCGCTTGTCACACCTCTCTTTATTTTTCTTCTTTTCTAAGCAGCGGTTCCGTGTCGCGGAGCCAATGCCATTCCTCGTTGCGCCGCACCACCGGTTAGATAGGGAGGAGAAAGCGCACGTTGTTTTCTGTTTTCCCCCTCTGCCGCATCCCTCTCGTGGCTGCGCGCATCATGTTTAACGTCTTCGGTGCAACACTCCGCTTCGTTCACTCCATACATTTTTTTTTTTTTTATGATTCAAAGGCGATAAGGTCATCGCCGGAAGCGGCAAACGTCTCTACGTCGTTATGAAGAGCGCCTTCAACCACTTTTGGTTGCTCGTTGCGAGCCGTGCGTTGGCAACGAGGAGCATCTCATCGTCGTAGGCGACCACGCTAACTTCTGACATGTCCGTCCGTACCTCATCGTCGATAACAGTTGCTGCAATGCGTTTTTCTAAGAATAAGAAAACAACAACAGCAACATGTACTGCTACCTCTGTGCGTCTTATCCTATTCTACATCTCTTGTGTCGAGAAAGAAGCGTTTCTTAACTCCGTGTCATTTCTTTACCGTTCTCGTCACATCTGCAGGATGTTTGTATAACAGAACTTACAACATGATGTCTACGCTTCTTCGATCGAACGCGCCTCTTTTTTTTTTTTTTTTCCCTTCTCTCTTATGACCGTTAGTGTTTCCGTCTTGTGTGTATGGTCTTCTTCAGCGTCTCTTTTTTTTTTTTTTTGTGTGTGTTAATGGATCCGTTCCCCCCCCCAAGGAGCTTGTGAGAGAGCTAGAGAGAGAGATTAAGTGCTATTCCTCTCTTTCTGCCTTTCCGCCGCATCCTTCCGTATTTTCCTTTGCCGTAGGTGGCATCGATCGTTTCTAACCCACCTCTCTCTGTCAGAAATTTTTGTGGCCTTGTAAGCATATGGTCCATGGCTTCTGAACAGCTTTACACACGCGCGCGCAGCACTTTTTTTTTTTTTTTTTTTAATATGTCTTCACCTGTGACAGGATATTTGTTTTTCTCTCTTTTTTCTAACTGTTCCCATCCCCCTCCTTCCCCCTCTCCTCATCCAATCTATCTCTTGTCTTTTTTTTTTTAATGTTAGTTAAGATATTAAAAGCATTAAGCGAAAGCAGCAGACCGCTCTCTATCATGGTTCACCACGTGGTGCCGCCATCTGCGCGAATCTGGATATTCGTTAAAAAAGAAGCAATAACGAGCTCTTCCGACACATGAAAAATAGCAACAACAAAAACAACAACTCGACTGTGAATGCTGGGAAAGACACATCTACCTCCAGAACGAACGAAAGAATGAAGGAATGAATGATCGCGAGAATCCGCCAGAACAGCACAGGAAATCCTCCATGGGGATGTACGTTTGCTCTGACAAAGGAAACAGCCGCAACTTGCACTAACAACAACAACGAAGCTATGTTCTTCGATATGCGTTCTCTTACCTCAGTGTGCGCAAACGACTTTCAGCACTGAGCGAAACGAAAGACACACGCAGACAAATAACGTGGGCGTTTGCCAGCGTTGAAACGGAAGGTATTGCTTCCAATGAAAAGAAAAACAGAGAGAAAATAAGAAAACAAATTTTCTATAAACAGACGAAAGGTCTTTGACGTCATCGAATTCTTCTTCTTTTTTTTTTTAAGCATGTGACGTTTTCATTTTGATTTCATACACACTCGAACCCTGTCCTCATACACACCATCGCACATAAACTCCTCACCCAAATAGTTTCGTGTGATAAGCCTCCCCTTCCCCCAATTCGCTTATACCAAGACACCAACATATCATGGCGAAAGGGAAATGAAGCACCCAAGAGAGTGCGATGTATACCTTCCCCTCCGAAAAGAACAATCTTCAGCCTCGCAGGTACAAGGGAGTCACAGCAAACCGCTTGAACGACGTCAATTTCGGCTGAGAAAACCAATCGCTCGTCATCTGTTCTCGTTCTTTTTTCTCTTCACTTCAATGACTTCTTGGAAAAGAAATACGTTCCGTTGTTGAAATCTGTCATGTTTTTCTTTTTTTTCTTTCTTATCGGTGTTGATGGGTCTCAAAGACCCCAAAGAACTGAAAAGCGCCTCTTGGCGAGCTTTCCCCAGCGGCAACACACATACCGCAGGTGGAGTGCTACGGTGGGCGCCACACCTCTCTGTCTCTTTCTCCTCCACACCCTCATTCATTGCTACTCCCTCGTCTTGCAGCGTCACTCGGACTGCTGCGCGTATTGTAGCATCTCTTTCTCTCTCTCTATCTCTCTTTCTCTCTCGGGCTGTCCCTCTCTATCTTTTGTTATAGACCCGTCGACAGATACCTGCTCTCGTCGTTGCCCTATTCACGTATCTTTGGTATTCACCCCATGCGTGGTGCAGAGAGAGAGAGAGAGAGAGGGAGGACCAAGAGGAGAGACTAGTGCGAATGAATGTGGTGGAGCGAGCAACGACGCGCGTTGACGTGCCGATGTCAGACAGAGAACAAACTCACACCCATAAGAGGAAACCAATACAGCTGGTGAATAGCCTCACATAGTGTGAAGGAAGCCTTTCCTTCCGACCCACCCACCTGTGCGCGATGTCATGTGCGGTGAAGTACATTCACACGACTTATCTCAGTGCCCCCTCCCCCCTCCTCCTCCTTCAGCGCTTTCCCGGTTGTAAGGGGGTAGCTCAGTTTCTGGTTGCTTCACATCCCAGCACTCCTCTTTCTCTTTCGCTTTGGTGTTGCTGTGGTACTGTGCGCAGCCGGATGGTGGTCCGCTTGTTTTCTCGTTCTTTTTTTTTTAAAATAAAATCGTTCTCTTCCTCGAAGGAGTAACGTTGCCTTTTGATCTTGCGCTGTATCTCGTCTACTCTTCTTTGTGTCGGATGAAAACGAAAAGACCACGAAAAGAGGTGAGCATGAAACACTTTAAAACACATGAATATCCGGCGGTGTGGGTGTGTGTCGTCAGCCTTCACACGCACTTCTTTTTGACATTCCTTTTCTCTTTCTCTTTACATTCTTTTCCTTTTATCTGTTTTTTTTTTTTTGCACTTTTTACTTTTTCTCATCAGAGAACTCTTTTTTTTGTTTTCTGGCCATGGCCCACTGTTTTCTTTTCGTTTTCACATGATAGTGCGTTGACCATCGCCCCGAGTGTTTCCTTTTTTTTTTTCCCCTCTTGCTGGGGCAGCACAACGTCTACCGTCTTTCCCCCTTCTTTCTGTTTGCTCCTTTGTTTAATATTGCTCTCTATTGATTGTCCCGCGACAACTTTGTTTTTTTAACTCCCTCCTCACCCCAAGATATATATATATCTATCTTCATTAACACTCCTTCACCGTTGCATTGAAAAGTAACAATGAAAAGCAAACGATCCAAAAACAAAAAAAAACAAGAACAGCATGTGAAGTGTACGTTACGAATGGCAGACGTTCTGATTGCGCTGCACTCAGCGGCGCCAATGTGAACAAGGGATATCATGGTGGCAAGTCGGAAAGAAAGAGAGGGTGCAGCAGACGGTTGCACCTTCTCACACCACCCAGCCGCGCTCGTTGTTTGATCCCATTTCGATTGGCTTCACAAGGAGAGGCACGGGGTGGCAGTCGCGTTGAAAGCTCTGTCAAGGGCTGTCAATGGTACGAGGCCCCTCGTACGTGGAAGGGAGCGATGACCCTCCTCATGCCACTCTCTTTCACAGGAGCGACTTGTCCACGGAAGCTTGGATCGATGATGCTACCTCTCGTTCTTCCCTCTATTTCCCCCTCCTGCTCTTCTGTTTCATTTTAATATTCGCGTTCCGATTCCCTTTCGTTCGTTCCCCGCGAATGAAAGGATAGCTCGCGCAAAAATCACTGTGCACTTCATAGGTAAACCTTACAGCTTATTTTTTTTCTTTGAGTGTGCGGATATCTCTCGCGAGACAGACCTGCGCACGCTGTCGTTGCACCGTGGAGCTTTCCGACGCCCTTTACCACCCAGGTATCGTTTTTTTTTTTTTTCGCAGGTAAGCTGTGTGTGTGAGGGCTCCCCTACAGACCAACATCCACACACCCAGACAATACGTGAGCGTTTAAATCCTTCATTTTTTCTTTCTTTGGCTCTATTCGCTTAGTATAGTAAGTATCTAGACAGCTCTCGTTACCGTTACTAGGATCCATTGAAGGCGTTCCATTTGAGTCAGGCAGGAGACACCACCACGGAAGAAAAGCTAGCATTCCTCCCTCCCCCTTCCCTCCCCGCTGAGCGCCGACTTACAGAAGAACAACAGCAAAAAAGAAAACGAAACAGAAATCATGCAGCGCCTTTCTCGCCTCATGACGCCCTTCGCGGGCCGTTCCTGCGTGGCCCCCGGCAGCGCCGCCGCGACGACGGCGGTTTCGTGTACCCGCCGCTTCTTCAAGTCCGATGGCGAGCGGTACAACAGCGACATGCCAGACACCCTCCACGGCAGCAGCCACATGCACAACAACACCGTTGACTTCTACGCCGAGCAGGTGGCGGCGGGCCAGTACGCAGAGAACAAGCCGCGCGCGATTATGTTCGTGAACAAGCGTCCGGTGGAGATCATTCCCCAGGAGGAGAATCTGCTCGAGGTACTGGAGCGTGAGGGCATCCGCGTGCCAAAGTTCTGTTACCACCCCATCCTCTCCGTCGCTGGTAACTGCCGTATGTGCATGGTGCAGGTGGACGGCACGCAGAACTTGGTTGTCGCGTGTGCCTCCGTCGTGCTGCCCGGCATGTCTATTATCACCGACAGCCGCCTGGTGCGTGATGCGCGTGAGGGCAACGTGGAGCTGATTCTTATCAACCACCCGAACGATTGCCCCATTTGCGAGCAGGCGACGAACTGCGATCTGCAGAACGTCTCCATGAACTACGGCACAGACATCCCACGCTACCGCGAGGATAAGAAGGCAGTCAACGACTTCTATTTTGACCCTCAGACCCGCGTGGTGCTCAACCGTTGCATTCACTGCACGCGCTGCATCCGGTACCTGAATGAGCATGCCCAGGACTTCAACCTTGGTCACATTGGCCGCGGCGGCCTCTCCGAGATCTCCACCTTCCTGGACGAGCTCGAGGTTAAGACGGACCACAACATGCCTGTGTCCCAGCTGTGCCCCGTCGGGAGCCTCTACATGGGCGACGCCGACGAGAACAATGAAATCCTTGCGGAGCTGGAGGCGGCGGAGGCAAGCGCGTGAGAGCCTGTGAGCGAGACGAGGCCCAATTGTTTTCATCATCCCCTCTTTTTTCGGAGTCCCATGTTCTCCGTGTACACTCTTTCCTTCTCTTGCACCATTCGGCTTGACAAGGCTCCGGCACAAACTTAGCTCTTACCGGTTCTTCCTTGTCCCCACGAGCGCGGTCTGCTTGACGTGTGAAAGCCTCTCGTGCTGGCGGCTCTCCGTCCGGTTGCTGCTTCTTACCTTTTGCATGATTTATATATACTAGCTAGGGATGCGAAAGGGTTTTCGTGTTTTGAAAATACAAACACGACATAAAATCCGTTTGCTTGCTTGTTGTGTGGTCGTGAGTATGTTCCGTCACACATGTGAGGAAGTGCGCGCTAGAGTGGTCTCTTTGTCTTCTTGTTCAACTCTGTGTACTGTTTGCGATTACGAATGTTCTTTGCTCCTCCTTGACCGTCCATGTCTTTGAATCTGTCCCGCGTACAGTGGTTGCTCCGCAACGAGAGCGAAAGAAAAGTGTTTGTGAAAATATGTTGAGGAGGAGGAAGCAGGTGCCCAGTGAGGCCCTGTTCGTACCCCAGGGATTCGTGAGTAAAGGACAGAGAGGTAAGGGATGGGGTGACGCACGTGGTGGCGTGTCAACAGAGGGATCGCCGCACCACCTGTGGACTCCCAAGCCTTTTCGGGCTTACAGGCGCCGACCGGGCGATGTACTCCCGTGCTTCCGCTCGTCTAACACGGTAACAGTCCGCGTGTGACGTGCTCTACGCCCGAGTGACTCCCATGCAGAGGTATGAGGCGCACACTAAAGAGAAGAAAAGGACTGTTGACGCGATGAGACAGCTTTGAATGGGGTTTATGTCTCACCCCTTTTGTCGTCAGGTCGTTTCCCATAACTCGCTTTCCATTGCTTACTTTTTTTCTCTCTTGGTCGTTTGACCAACTTTCTTTGCGGTGCCAGCAAAGGTGCGCCGCACAACACACGAGGCCTTCATACGCATACCCTTCTCCGAAATAGCACGAGACTCACTTTTAGAAGATTACAACTTGTCCAAGGTTAAAAATACATTCACTGCGCTGATAATGGCTCAGGCAAGCACAGTGTGGCCGCACGGCGGCTTCACTCCCTATGATGTTCTTGGCGTCAGCAGCGACGCCAGCGTCGGCGAGGTACGCCGTCAGTTCCGGCGCATGGCCTTGAAGACACACCCAGACAAGCTGCCGCCCGAGGCGAACCGGAGCGGCTGCATCAGTTCCTCGGGACGCATCTACACCTTTCTGGAAGTGCGCGCGGCGGCGGAAGTCCTACTCGACCCGCAGGTGCGAGCCATTTATGATCAGGAGCGGAGCCAGGCGATGATCCGTGGGTGCGGGGCGTGCAGCGACACGTACACGCTGTCCGAGGACTTTGAGGAGGTGGGTTTGGCTGACATGGAGGGAGACGGGGAGGACACCAATGGCCTTGCGGAGAACCTTGACACCCGTGTTCGTGTCTTTGTGCGCGAGTGCAGGTGCGGCGGGATCTACGAGGTGGTTCTCTTCACAGGGCCAGACGGAGGAGGCCTTCCGCGGCCCGAAGGTCGCGACACGGTGACGTGTGAGTGCGACTCCTGCTCCCTCATTGTGGAGGTCGTCGTGGACCTTGACTGACATTGGCCCACGTCAAGCAGTATTCTTCACGAGCTTTGCGTGCCTGCCAAACGTACCTCATGGAGTGTGGGCTCTGCTTGCTCCGCGGGAGCATTCCAATCGACACTCCCTCTTTCTGATGTCTATCTACACCTTTAACACACGGTTAACAGGAAAACGCAAACGCATAATATACACGAAAAATAAATGCCACGCGAACTCACAACGAGGACGAAGAAGCGGGAATGCGGTGTGTAGCTACGTGCTTAATCCTTTCACGGCAAGATCGACCGTTACATGGTATGGGAAACAGGGAACCAATCCGTTACGAGCAACGCTCCGTCTTCCCTCCTCCGCTCTTTTAAAAAACGCTACTTGTCTTGAGAAGTACACCCGCTTTCCTTCCGTTATTGCGTGTGCTGTGGTGCGCACGTCTGTCATCAGAAAATACGCTGCGGAATACGTTTTCCCGTCGCGGATGCGCGCAGGGCCGGCGGCAGTGAAAGCGGCCGCATGCTCTGTTCCCTTCCTCACAGCTCATCGGTTTAGCGGTCCGTATCGGCCGCCCTGCGTGCTCCGCGCCCTCGGCACACGCAGCAGCGGGCTACGGGTCGGCAGAGGGGCCGCTGGGAGCTTGTGTCTACTCGCGTCGAACCATCAGACTCAAGGACGGCATTATGCGAGCTGCAGAGCTGCCAGGTGTGCAGCTCCTGCAGCGGCTGCTTCATGGCGAGGTGGCGAAGAAGAAGAGGACGATGACGGTGATGACTGGGCGGCTTACGAAAATCTTTTGCTTAATGCAGAGGAAAGCCCAGGCGACACGGACTTGTCTCCTGGCGGTGAGAGCAGCAACCAGGACGCGAATCCCGTCGAGGCGGCCCTGGCGCTGCTGCCCGTCGATGGCCGTGCGATGCGCCTCACAGAACTGACACCGTCCCTCGACGTGGAGGCGATCAGCGAGACGTACGGGTCCGTGCTGCAGATGCTCCAGCACCACTCGCGCCTCTTCATCTGCACACAGGCGCGTGATGGCGGAACGACAGGCCCTCTTCGATGGCACGTGGCTCGGCGGGAGGGACCCTCGGCATCGTCGACGTTGCCAGGCAGCGGAGAAGGGGCCACCGATGCTGGATCCTTGGCCACGCGCGCCTTCACGGCGGCCGACATGACAGACCTGCTTCTGGACGAGGAGCTGCGCGCTGCAGGACTGGCCGCTGCGACAACAGCATCGTCAACGTCCTTATCTTGCAGGACCCCATCAGGGGCTAGGTTGGGCAAACCTCGCCGGCTGTTGCAGAGCTCTGTCCGTGAGGGAAGTATCGAAGGCACCGTCGCCACCAGGGACGTTGTCACAGACTGGGCCAGCGTGGCCGCCGCGCTGCCAGCCCAAGGCACAGTGCGACTGACTGCTGTTCGCGACACGCTGCTCCCCAGCACGGTGCGAGCCTCCATGCGGGCGAGGGGCAAAGGCTTGCTGCGGCTCCATCATGAGGAATTTCACGAGGCGGAGGCGGCGGGTGTGGAGGTATCGATGGACGGTGTCTATATGGCGCGCCGGGGGCAGCTGGCTGACGCAGGGATTACGTCGTGGTCCCCCGCAGCCGCGCTCGTGGCGACGCGTGTGCGTGATGCCACCAGCGCCAAAGAGGAAGAAGGCTGGACTGGCAGCCTCGACCTTGACGAAGATGACACGGCTGCCATGGCGGATAGCGGTGCCTCTCTCAACCCCGAGGAAGACGACGATGATGGGGACGCTCTGCTCCCCGCAGAGGCGGTGGAGGTGATGTACGACGGGCTCCCCGACGGTGGCGGTCCTGTCGCCCCTCGTTTCTTTAGGCCGCCGCGGCCGGATGAGGTGCGTCGCCGCCCTCGGCAGAAGGCCTCTGCGAACCCACCCGCCCCGCGGCGCACCACCTCTCCACCACCGTCACCTGCGAAGAAAGCAAGCACTGCACCGGAGGCTCAAAAGAAACGGAAGCAGACACCGCCGCCCGCCTCCTCGACTCCGGCGCAGCCGAAGCGCAACACCAAGACCGCGACCCCGCGCACCCCCGAGGAGCTGATGGCCGCTCACACGCAGCTTGCGGAGCAGAAGGGGTTGCGCACGCCCGCGGAGATGCTGGACCTCTTTGTGGAGTGTGTTCCGACTTTCTTTGTTCCTGTGGATAAACTGACCACATCCGATTCCCTCGCCAAGGTACTCGGGCCGCGGAACTCTATGCGCCAGGTGGTGCGAGTCTACGCCTACTTCTTCGAACGTGACCGCGCCACAGACCGGGTGCGGCTGCGTCCTGGGCTCGCACATCCGTTGGCGGGCAAGGCCAACCGACACTACGCCGCACTGGAACCCTTTGTCTCGGACGACGCTTCGCCAGCTGCCGTGTCCACCGACAGCAGTGGCTTTGCGGCGGTGGCGGCGGGGTTGGCGGCTGGCGGGCTGGGCCCGTCGGAGGGCTCTGCACGGCCCACGTCCGGCTCTCACTTGCGGAGCAGCGCCACCACCCGCGCCTTCCCTGTGATGCGAGCGGTGATTAAGAGTGACCTGGATGTGGGTCGTGGCGGTATGCGACGCGCCAACAAAGAGAGCACCGGACATGGGCCTACGTCAACGTCTGTGTCAGGTAAGAATGGTGGAGGTCACGACGGGAGCCCTGCTACACGAACGGTTGCACCTGTCCTATCAGCAAAGGTGGAGAATCCGTTTTCGCTCTTGTCGTCACCCGCCTCAACCATTCCACCCCCTGTGCGGGCCTTCTTCGCTCTTCTCACGCGTCTCAGTCACGTCGAGGCAACGCCGCTGCGCGATGTCGCGGCTCTCCTAGCCACACTGCTTGGCCCAGCCGTCGACACGGACACCGTTGCACACGCACTCCTTCAGTTGGCCGACGCGAACACCGCACGTTCCGAGGCAAATGTTGCTCTCGCCGACCTCATGACGTGGATTCAGCGGTACGAGCTGCTGCTATTCAATGCGCAAGACAGCTCCACAGAGGGAGTCGTGACCTGGTGGGTGCGGCTACGTCCGTATTGGCTGGCGCCAGGGGCCACGGGGATCCTGGGTGCTGACGCTCTGCCGCCCGAGTGTCTGGCGTGCCTCCGCCCCGTGTGGCGACCGGTATCGGTGCTGCTTGAGACACCAGCACAGGGCGGGAAGCTCAGCGCCGACGCCAGGGCCGCCCTGCAGCGTGCTGCCCTCCCTCCCGGGTTCACCGGGGACGAGGCAGCGGTGCGGGCGGCCACCGCGGCGTACCTGAGGCAGTGCGGTCAGTGTGTGTGGGTGAAGGGAGGTGCCGCAGGTCGTGTACGCCGTTTCACCGCCACCGCTGACCTCGACGATCTGAGTCACGCCTGTGTGCCATGCGTCGCGGCGGCGGCCTCTCCCATGGACTGGTCACCTGTCCCCGACGTTATTGCAGCCGCAGAGGTCGCCTTGCGAAACGTGGCATGCGGTGAGGGCTTCCCGAACGCACCCGCCCGAGATGCCCCAGAGGCCGGCGGCGGGTCGAACAGTGGTGGAGTGACAGGAATGCTGCGTGCCGATATTGACCGCACCACAGCGATGCTGCGTCGCCATCCGAAAGAGCTGGAGGTGCGCGTTGTGGATGGGCAGACGCTTATCCGGCGCAAGACGCGCTTTGCACCTTTCGGTACCGGCAAGGCGTAACGTAGACATGCATGGGCCACACATCCGCGTGTGTTTCTTCTTCTGCACCATGTGCCCCGAGGGTGCTGGTGCGCGGTGGGGACCGGTCCACGTGAGGCCGCCCCTGCGCCAAGACTGAACCGACGTCATCTGACCCGTGAACACCAGAATGACACTCGATTATCACAATGGGGAGGGGGAGGGGGAGTCGCGGTGAAGTCACCTCAGAACCGATGCTTACCTTTTTTCCTTGCTCACAGACTTCATGAACTCCATCACAGTAAACATAGAGATCCATACATCACATCCACATGTCCTGCTTTTGGAATGTGTGCGACGTGCACCTCGAGCAGAGAAAAATTGCGATGAGTAGGAGCCACAGCACGACGACGGGTGGCTCTGGTGCGTCACCGGTGAAGTGTACGACGACGCCATGGGGCATGTCTCTGTGTCGGCTCATTGCCATGAGTTCGCCAATGTTGACCTTCCATTCCTCTCCTACCTGCCTCACCCATTGCACAAAATCAAAAACCAACAACAACAACCACAACAACGACACCAATACAACGTGAAGTAAATTGCTTTAGGAATTAAACTCCGAGAAGCGTACCGCTCGTTTACCTCTTTACCGCTTTTCTTGATAGCTTGCCAACGAAACAGACTCACACGTCAGGTTTCTTTTGCTCGCTATTCATTCTACGTGAAAGGTATCCGAATAACTCTCTTTTTTCTTCTAGTACAAGACTACATTTCCCCCAACTCTTCACTTACCCTCCTTGTCTAGTCCGCATTTTCCAACATGTCTGACAAGGCTTTCGAGGAGAAGCCCACGAGCAACGCCTCGAACGATGGTGAGGAGCT